>VWZE01024084.1:93072-117129 GCA_013396675.1 Eubucco bourcierii | reverse complement strand
TCTTGTAATAGTGGCTCCAGAACTGGATGCAGTACTCCAGGTGGGGTCTCACCAGAGCAGAGGGGAAGAATCACCTCCCTTGCCCTGCTGGCCACACTTCTCCTGTTGTAACCCAGGCTCTGGTTGGCTTTCTGGGCTGCAAGTGCACACTGCTACCTCATGTTGAGCTTCTCATCCACCAGCACCCCCAAGACCCTCTCCTCATTGCTGCTCTCCAGCCAGTCTCTGCCCAGTCTGTATTTGTGCTTGGCATTGCCTAGACTCAAATGCAGGACCTTGCCTTCCTAAACACTCCCTTCTCTTTGCTTTCTTCATGCCCAGGGTCTGTATGCAAGTACACAAGTCATTTTCTTCTGCTGAGGTTGGTGGGATGGGGATGCTTGAGATGTCACAACACTAGGCCACTCAGGTGGGCAGCTGGGAGGCACCTGAAACTGGTCCTTGTTGTGGATCTCCTGTGGTTGATGTTGGCTGGTAAATTTGGAGCCAGGAGTGCTGTCTTGTGCTCCCTTTCTCCACCAGCAACCACAGCTGGGTAGCACTTTGACAAGGAAGCAGGGAGAGATGGCAAAGGACATCACACTCTCCTCCACCAGTTCAGGGACCTTGTCTGCTGAAATGCCTTGAAAATATTTCCTTCTCCATTAGATGCAGTTAGGGTGAACCAATATTCTGAGTTTTTTTGGATGTTGGGGGAGGAATAGGACATGATGTCTTGTGCATCATTTCCTTAGGAAACCAGACTAAAAATACAAAGCAGACTAAACGTGAAGTAAGAAATATGACACACAGGGGAAGTAAGGACAGAATACGAGAAGTACCTAAAATAAAAGTAATCTGAAAATAATAAAGGCAGAAGTGATGAGATTCAGCACAGAAAGAAGTCCATTTTCTTTAAGCAGAGGGAAATCTGGCACTGCAATAGGAATTTACCCCTTGCTGCAGTCAGAGTGGGTTTATTATGCACCAGCACCATCAACCTAGGGGACCTTGGATCATCTTGGGTTCTGTGTGAGGTTGGAGGGCCAGATACTTTCCTCCCTTACAACCCTTACTTTTTCACCTTACAGTTTGTCTCCTGAGTTATGAGTTGGTCCATAGAAATTCTCCCAGTGGCAGTGGGGGGATGCCCAGGTCACCCTGTGGGAGGATGACAGGAAGAGTCTGGCTTCACCACTGAGAAGATCTCACTGGCACTGAACAGAATACTTATTTTTATTTCCATTTACTGGGAACAAACAAGATTCATTCTGCTCCCCAAACGTAGAGAGTGATCTCTTCACCACCCTTGTGTTACTTTCCTACAGGGTAAACAGCACCCTTGGCACTGCCAGACATGTGAGGTGCAAGCAGGTCAGAAAAAGGAGAATAACATCTAAAGTCTCCTACAGATTTGTCTGTGACAATGGATTTCATTATTACATTATCTCTCTGACTCCCCACACCCCTCCTCCACAAAACAGGCAATCGCATCTTAGATCTCAGCAATAATTGCTCTGCCAGGCTGGAAAAAACACAGTAAAGAAACAGCATTTGTTGAGAGTTAAGAAAGCTTTGCAAACACTGCTGATTAGCCAGATCTCCCAGCTCGTGAACTGCAGAGTTCAACTGGAGGCGATGGGGAAATAACCAAGGGAAAAAAAAAAAAAAGATTAGGCCTTATAATATGCTTTTTGTTGTTGTGCTCTTGCATGAGACATAATGTCTCCACTTGTCTTGATGGGATTCATGAAATGTAATCTCCATATTTGCACAAAGGACTTTGCCTTTGCCTTTTCAAAACAACAAATGTTGCAGACATGTTCGGGAGTGTGATGGAGGCTTAGCACTGGGCACAAGGCACAGGCTACTCCTGGGCAGGCAGCACCTCTTGCACTTCCTTCATAGAATCATAGAATGGTAAGGTAAGGGACCTCAAAGGTCATCCAGTTCCAACCTGCCATAGGCAGGGACACCTCCCACTAGTACAGCTCACTCAAGGCCTCCTCCAACCTGGCCTTGAACATCTCCATGCAGGGAGCAGCCACAACCTCCCTGGCCAACCTGTGCCAGTGTCTCACCACCCTCACTGCACACAATTTCCTCCTAACATCCAGTTTCAATCTCCCCTCTGACAGTTTAAGCCCATTGCCCCTTGTCCTGGCATTGCAAGACCTTGTCAATAGTCCCTCCCCAGCCTTCCTGTAGGCCCCCTTCAGATACTGGAAGGCTAATAGAAGGTCTCCCAGAAGCCTTCTCCAGGCTGCAGAGCTCCGTATCTCTCGTTCTGCCCTCATAGCAGAGCTGCTGCAGTTCTCAGAGCATCTTTGTGGCCTCCTCTGGACCCACTCCAACACTTCCAGGTCCTTCCTGTGCTGGGAGCTCCAGAACTGCACACAGGACCCCACACAGAGGTGGGGTCTGAGTAGAACAGAGCAAAGGGGCAGAATCCCCTCCCTTGCCCTGCTGCCCACATTTCTCTTGCTGCAGCTCAGCACTCAGTTGCTGTCTGGGCTACACTCACACTGCAGGCTCATGTTGAGCTTTTCATCAACCCAGACCCCCAGGTCCTTTTCCTCAGGGCTACTCTCAGCCATTCCCCACCCAGCCTGGAGTTGTGCTTGGGATTGTGCCTACCCAGGTGCAGGACCTTACACTTGGCCTTGTTGAATTTCATGAGGTTGGCCTGGACCCACCTCTCCAGCCTGTCCAGGTCCTTCTAGATGGATCCCTGCCCTCTAACAAGTTGACTGTGCCACACAGCCTGGTGCCACCTGCAAACTTGCTGAGGGTGCACTGATTCCTCATGTCCTTGTGGAGCACAACATAATAATGCAAACAAACCAATGCTTTTACAAAACAAACCCTAAAACTGTCTGTTGCCACGTGCAGGCCTGGCATGACCACATCTCTGGCACTTTCCACTGCAGTGCCTGGGGCCAAGCTCCCCAGTGAGGCACCGTGGCACTGGACCTTGCTCCACCAAAGAGCTTACATCTAAGGAGCTTACATCACTGTGCCATGCTGCACCAGGAACAGGGGTTTATGTTAAAAAACATGCCCTGTACAGGGCCCAGAGACTTCCTGAGCTTTGATGGGGTAATTTTGTTCTGGCTTTCTACACAGTGGCTGTTATTTCCCCTTCTCATAGCTTGCACACTGATTTTTCACCACCCCGCTGCATTCCTCCAACAGCTGATGGCTACAGGGGGATTTAACTTCTTGCATAGTGACACAACTGTTGCTGGCCAAGTGTCAGCTCTTTGTATCACCTCATGCAGTCTTGTGTCACCTCCTCCCATCAGCCCTGCCTGCCAGCAAAACACACTTGCATGTGCAACGTACAAGACATTCCCTTGGGTACTTCTTTAAGCAACAGGGTAAAAATGGAAGGAATCAGCAAACTTATGGTGTTTGGGTATTTTGTGGTGGTGCACATTTCATAAACCCTTTAGCAGAACTGTAAGGGTTTGTCTGTTTCTTTATGAATGGACTATCTGCTCCTATGGGTACCTGCTCAAATGACAAATCCATCCTAAGTGTGTTCCACAATAGGAAAGGAATGTAAATGGACTGGGAAAGAGCTGATTTCCATCTCCCTTAATAATGCTGATTCTTTTAGAAGTAACAAAGAATGAGTAGAATTTATCACTGGTGGGCCAAGTCCGTACAACTGGCTTGCTTGGCAAAAACATTGTGGATGAAGAGTTTGTGATGAGGTGTTATTCTCCTTTTACAATCACATGTATTTTTCAAAGATTATTCATCTAAACAGAAGCTTTAACAGAAAATACCTGCTTAAAAATTGTGGTGTTTGTGTTAAAAAACCCAGAACCTGAAAAACAAATATATGGGAAAAAAAAAGCCTAATGGTTTCAATTTGAAAATATTGACTTGATTCATTAAGATCATTTTGATTTGATTACCAAATGACCCTTGATTTTCTCTATAACCTAAGCTTCCAAGAAGAATTTTTAGTGTGTGTTGTGGCACAATGATGGGAAAGGCTTTAATGCCTTCTAGCAACAGAGCTCAAGGGAGGTAACTTGGCATTGGAATGGGCTTCCCAGGGAAGTGATGGAGTCACCGTCCCTGGAGGTGTTCAGGAAAAGCCCGGATGAGCCACTTAGTGCCATGATCTAATTGACTGGCTAGGGCTGGGTGCTACGTTGGACAGGATGAGGTTGGAGGTCTCTTCCAACCTGGTTGCATCTGGGTGGAGGCAATCCCAAGCACACATGTGGGCAGGGCAGTGCCTGGCTGGAGTGAACCCTGAGGAGAGGGACTTGGAGACGCTGGTGGATGAGAAGCTAAACAAGAGCCAGCATGTGCCACCTGGGCTCTGTCACAGCCTCATATCCTATGGATACACTGGAAAATGGTAGATAGGACAGAGGACCTGTGAAAAATGCACTAAATGCTTCTTTACATCCTGGCTGTGACCCCTGCAAGGCCACAGTCTCCAGAGGTGGCAGGCAGCTCACACCTGGCTGCAGAACACAGGGTTGGCATGTCTGGAAACAGGCTCCACAGTACCACTTGAGGTGCTGCCAGAAGCCTCACCTGCTCTGCAGCTGCCACACTTGATGTGCTTGTGTCCCATAGGCCCAGAAAGCTTTCCCCAAGAGAGCACACAAAGCAGAAGACACACACAAGGTTCACAAATCAGAGAATGTTATTTACAGCTTGATTTCAGACACAGAGTGCAGGTGATGCAGAGGCTCCCCTAGGCCACGGCTGAAGAAGCCTTCAGCTGTCGGTGGGAGCACGGCGAGGTGCAGCCTGGAGCTGTGTGTGCTGCTTGGCCTCAGGTCAGTGCAGTTCTTGAAGGCTGCAGAAAGCTCAGGCTGTGTGGACAAGCACAGATGGAGTCCCCGGTCTGGTCCTGAGCCTGCCTTGCTCTGCAGCTCTGCAAGAGAGGATAACAAACAAGGGAGCAGCCTCCCTTGCTCAGCATGGGCAGCCCCTACCCAAGGCTCTACCACACTCTTGATTGCTTTCTTCCAGGGTGTTGAGTACTTATCTCAATATCTGTGTTCATGTAGAATATAGAGAATCTATGTCTGGGAGGATGAGGACAGCAGAGCAGCATGGTCTGGTCCTGAGCCTCTCTGGCGCTGCAGTTCTAGGAGGCAGGATAGCAAACGATGCATCAACCTCTCTTGCTCAGCATGAGCAGCCCCTACCCAAGGCTCTGCCACACTCTTGATTGCTTTCTTCCAGGCTCTTGAGTACTTATCTCAATGTCAGTGTCCATGTAGAACGAAGGGACTCTGTGGCTGGGAGGATGAGGACAGCAGAGCACCATGGTCTAGTCCTGAGCCTCTCCGCCTCTGCAACTTTAGGAGGCAGGATAGCAAACAATGGATCAGCCACCTTTGCTCAGCATGGGCAGCCCCTACCCAAGGCTCTGCCACATTTAATTGCTTTATTCAGGCTGTTGAGTACTTATCTCAATGTCAGTGTCCATGTAGAATGGAGGGACTCTGTGGCTGGGAGGATGAGGACAGCAGAGCAGCATGGTCTGGTCCTGAGCCTCTCCGCCTCTGCAGCTCTAGGAGGCAGGATAGCAAACAATGATCAGCCACCCTTGCTCAGCATGAGCAGCCCCAACCCAAGGTTCTGCCATGCTGTTCATTGCTTTCTTCCAGGTTGTTGATTACTTATCTCAATGCCTCTGTCCATGTAGAATGTAGGACTCTCAGGCTGGGTGGTTGTGTTTAGGCATGCTCCTTGGTCTGATGCTATCCTTGTTTGAGTCTGTGCCTGTGAAAGACAGCAGAAGGTCCAGTACCATCTTTTCACCATGAGCAGCCCCTACCTCCTTGCCCAGGTACTCTCTGCCCTGCTCCCTGCCCTCTCTGCTCAGCCCTCACTCACCTCCAGTCTGAGCCACTCACTGTGCAGCCTTCCTGTGCCTCTCCTGCCTGGCTCTGCCACCAACGCTCTGTAGCATGGCAACCACCACGGCAGTGCTCTCTGTCTTGTGACATCACCACCACATCACCAGGGGTTCCACAGCCTCTGGAAGGCCCTGCCCTTGGCTGTGCAGTGGAACAGGGCTGTCCCTCTTCAGCCTTGTTAAGTACATTGGGGTGGACAAATGCCACCACTCACACACATGAGGATAAGAAACTTAGAATGGACAAAGATCAACCAAAACCTAACCCTTGTAGTGCCATTTAAAGCAATAAAAAAATGCTTCTGTACTTATATTAACTGTAAAAGAAGAGCTAAGGAGAATTTCCACCCACTACTGGATGCCAGAGTGAATGTGGTGGCCAACGACAGGGGAAAAGGCTGAGCTGTTGCACAACTACTTCACCTCAGTGTTTTTCAGTTATACCAGTCACTCCTTGAGGGTCCAGCTCCTGGAACTGGCAGATGGGGATGGGGAACAGAATGCAGCCCTCATGATCTGGGAGGAAATGATCAAGGAGCTGTTGTGCCACTTACATGTGTACAACTCTATGGGACCTGCAAGGATTCACCCCAGAGTACTTCAGGAGCTGTCATGACTGCTCACCAAGGCACTCATTATTACTTAGTGTGCTTGGTGAGCAACTCTGACAGCTCTCTAGGTACCCTTGGCTGTTGGTCTGTGATCTGTAGGCCAACACCAGAGATGGGACATGGTCCCTCCACTCTGCTCTTTCTGAAAAGAATGTCTCAGGAGTACAGCTCCAAGGACCACTGGAGAAAGGTGTGTGTGCATGGAGCACATTGAGAGGTTGAAATTTCTCACAGGACTAAGAGAAGGAAATGTCCAACTTGATAGACTTAGTGAGGTGACAAAACCCCTGATGTCCAGTTGAGAGGCATATCCTGCACTTGAGCAAAAGCCTTGTGCAGATGCATGATGGAATTTATGTTTTCTCCTTCGATCTGGCCTCTCATCCTAAAACATCTAAGGATACAGACTGCACTCTAGGTTGGACATTATCTTCCAGGGAAGGATTAGAAAACTAAAACAGGACTCAGAGTACATCTAACCTCTATTTTTCCCCCAAAAAAAGAAATTTGGCTGTAAGCTTTAGGTAAGATTCTGTCCAGAGGGACTTGGATAGGCTGGAGAGGTGGGCACAAGCCAACCTCATGAGGTTCAACACGGGTAAGTGAGCAAGGTCCTGCAGCTGGGTTGAGGCAATGCCAAGCATAAATCCAGGCTGGGCAGTGAGTGGCAGGAGAGCAGCCCTGAGGAGTGGGACTTGAGGGTGCTGGTGGATGAGAAGCTCAACTGGTGCAGGCAGTGCTCTGCATGTTCAGGTCAAAGGTTTAATTGTTCCATCCCTGGTCATTTTCTGGTACTTCAGAGCAGAATCCACAGGGGTTTTCATGGAGAACAAAATAGAGCCCTGACTTACTCTGGCTAATGGCTATTATTTCTTCTTTACCAGTATTTGGACCATGAATCTAACTTGCTTGACCTCTTGGGTTTCTGCCTCAGGTTGTCACTTTTTATGGTTATTTAGAGGCAGGATAGGAGGAGAGCTGAGGGAGTGCATGGCTCTTCTCTGTGATGCCCAGTGTTAGGACAGGGTGCAAGCTGGAGCACAGGATGGTCCACATGAACACAAGGAAAATCTTTTTCACTGTGAGAGTGACAGAGCACTGGAGCAGACTACCCAGAAAAGTTGTGGAGTCTCCTTCTCTGGAGACATTCAAACCCCACCTGGATGTGTTGCTGTGTAACCTACTCTAGGTGATCCGGTTCTGGTAGGGGAATTGAATTAGACGATCTTTCAAGGTCCCTTCCAACCCCTCAGATTCTATGATTCTGTGTGATTCTATGACTCTTCCCCTGTTCTGGCAATGCCATTGCTATATCTTTGTTCCCCACCCATGAGCTCACTGTGCTCATTCCTATCCTATAGGGAGTTCAATCCCTGCCAGTTATGCCATAATCTTGTAAGCATCACTTTGGGTATGTCCTCAGCCATGGACTGCAGCTGATAACAGTTCTCAGTGGCATCATTCATTCTCCCACAGAACAGCAGCTTCTCATACTTCTGTTTGATAACTGAATTACAAAAGAGGAAAGCTGCTGAATATGTGCCACCATATTTTCAAATTATTTCCAATCCAGAGTGTGATGCCCAAAAGAAGTAGAAGGAAAAGAACACAGCTGGAGAAACAGCCTTGGAGTTGCTTTCCCTTGGCCTCCATCAAACATCTTAACTTCTGGGGCTCCAGGGAAGGTGGTGTTCTACTGCTGGAAGGTGGTGGGACCAGGCTGGGGCTGGCTTTCCTCAAGATATTCATTTGCACCCACTCCGATAAAGTCCCACTGAAATGATTGAGATGTGTGGTGGTTTGGGAGTTATCATCCCCCCACACCCCCCCAACTGCCCCCCCAACACACACACTTTACAAAATCACCCAGACTAGACTCAGCTGGCTGGAAGTTAAGGACTGAAGCTCTATTTACAGCTTTGCACAATGTACAGCAGATATATATACACGATAGACAGGAATATTTACAGAAATATACAAGTTAAAGGTAATACAGAAACACAATCCCCCTCCCAGAAATCAGAGTCCCCAGAAGTTAGGTTAGCGGAGAGACCAGAAGATCTCAGAGAGACAGGGACAAGACTCTCTGTGTGTCTCATCTATGTTTGTGGTCTTGTTCTTCTACATCTCAGCATGTCTCTCTCTCTTTCTCTCTGGGACCTGCTGTACCTTCTCCCTGGGCTTCTACTGTGCAACCCAACTAACCACTCTGCTTCTAACCCCCCTTACACATCCTTCAAAACCACTTTGCACATAAGGCAGACCCTGGAGTCAGGTAGAGGAGTGAAAAGAAGGTGGAAGGGTGGTTGGGAGCCCCTCCTGGGGACTCTGATTTCTGGGAGGGCGATTGTGTTTCTGTATTACCTTTACCTTGTATATTTCTGTAAATATTCCTGTCTGTTGTGTATATATATCTGCTTGTACATTGTGCTAAGCTGTAAATAGAGCTTCAGTCCTTAACTTCCAGCTGGCTGAGTCTAGTCTGGGGTGATTTTACAAAGTGTGGGGGGGCAGGTAATTCCCAAACCATCACAAAAACACAACACTGAGCCTGCAGATTCCACCCAGGCAGAGGCAATTGGAAAAAACAGCTCTTGGGACAGCTCTGCTGACAGGATGATGCAAGACACCGACCACTGTTGCTTCAGCCTGCGAAGCCTTAAGGCAGAACCTTACAAGGCATGACAGTGACGGTTCTGTCTGACTCCCACTGGAAGTAAATTGATCCTTCAGGCTTCAGGAGGTCTGTTGCAGTTTATTGAGAGAGTTTCTCAGTTGAGGGAATTAGTTTCTTTATTATGTAATTTGCTATTACAGGATTTCAATGAGACTCTGGCCATGTACTTAAAGCAAAGTCATGCTCACGATCAGTAGGGTGAACTGATGCAAATCTGTGCTTTGGTTCCATAAGCCCCAGCCTGCTTCAAAACCCTCATATCTCAAGCTGGATGGCAGAGCTCTACGTGCAGCGTGATTCAGTACTGCTGGTCTCTGTTTCACAGAAGCCTCATCAGAGCAGTTCAGAGCAGTTAAAATGCTACAGTGCAGAAGAAGCAATGGGTTTACATCATCAAAGCAGAGCGACATTGTCTGTAGGAGCTTATTGGTCTAACCCGTGGAGAGTCCTTCTAATTTAGCATCCAGTCACCCACAAGCCCAGAACTAAATTTCTCCCCCACCCTACCTCTGTCTTAACAATACAGACCACATAAGCAGCACTAAGTTTTGCCTGGTATTAATTTCAAACAGTCTAGAAATCCATCAGGTGGTCTCAGATCCTATCCACATCTTCACCCAAACACAAAAAAAATATTTCCAAATGGTAGCATTAATCTGCTTCCAATTGTCTGGTAAGACTATAGTTGCAGACAAAGATTTTGGACCCTAACAAGAGATAAAGAAGAGATAAACGAACTAACAAGAGAGATAAATACACCAGAACAGGCAGTGTCATGTGAAGATTTTCACTTTTACACAGAGATGAACAAATTCCACCAGAAACAGTGGCATTTGGGTATTCCTGGCAGCAAGAGCCAGAATGGTTCTTTTAATGACATAGTGAAGGAAATCAGTCAAAGGCAAGGTTGCTTTAGCCTTTTCTTGCTAAACAATCCCCCCCCACCCCCCCAAAAAAAAGAAAACCCAACAAAACAAAACAAACAAACCCTTAGTTCATAAACATATCCTTGGATAGAGTGAAAACAAATAGGCTTTGTTTGAACTAAATGTGAAAGCAATTAAAATTCTGCAGTTTCAAAAGGGCAAATTCATTTCAAAAGGGAACTAATGAAGTTAGTTCAAGGACTTGAACAGCAACGGAGCCTGAAATTTCTTTAAATAAAAGGTGCAAGATGATTCACTGGAGCACAGAGAATAGGTGCTACAGAAATAAAGCATAAAGGGGAAATTACAAGAAAAGAAGCTGATACAGACCTTGCAGAGGTCATTAAAACCAATAGGTAAGTTCTGCAAAGGAAAGGGCAGCTGAAAGGAATGGACCTGTGTGCAAGGCATAGTAAAGCTACATAATTAAATTAATGCTTTGCTGTAGCTTAAAAAAAAAAAGGATAATGTTGAACATAGGAGGGAAGAGAAGTCCATAATGAAATTAATGCTTTGCTGTAACTTTAAAAAAAAGGATAATGTTGAACATAGGAGGGAAGAGAAAAACAGCATGAGTGTGAGAATGAAAATGATCACACCCCATCTAGAAAAAAAGGTTTTTAAAAGCTAGTGGGTACTCAAAAATCTGTGGGATGCTCTCTAAAAGCAGGAAGAGTCAGCACATGAAGACTGCAGGGGCAGAGCAAAGGAGCTGTGTAAATTAGTCAAGCTGGGAGTAAAAGCAAATGCACAAACCACCCTTAAGAGTGAAAGGCAAAGTCATAGAGACGACTGCAATCTGCTTGCTTTGCAGTGATGGCAAATGAGGCAGGGGAATAAACTGTGTGGAAGGAATCATTTTTTTAAAGGGATATAGATGGAAGATAGATCAAAAGTCATTAAAATTTGTAAGTGTTATGCCAGCTGAACTTGATATCTTTCTCGGCTCCAAGTAGGTCTATTGTTTGGTATCATGCCACACAGAATGAATTATTTGGACTGAAGAACAGCGAAGTGGGGAGAGAGCTGATGAAAGAGGAGAGGGGAGAGGGTAGTCCTGTAAGATGCAACATCTGCAGGGAGGAAGGTCATTAGGAGAGTTCCTCACAGACACCTTTGAACTGTTCTTACTGAATATTTCATTAGTAATCTAAAAAAAGGAAAAAAAAAAAAAAGGAAAAAAAAAGTGAAGGGCAATGTTGATGAAACATCCCAGTGTCACAATGTCACAGATGAGCACTGATCAATAAAAACAGATGATTAAAATCACCATGAGAAGGGGACCAGGAGAGACAGAAATGTGATTATATAGAACCCAAGTTCCTACACTGAGGGAAAGGAAGGATCTTTGCAGGCTTCTACCACTTTCACTGAATCAGTTGAAAATCAAATACTGGGGAATAAACATGGGTGTACCAATCGACTGAGATGAATCATAAGCATAACAAGGGTATGAACACCAGAAATAAAAAGACTACAGTGTTAGTGCTAGGGCAGCTCCTAGGAAGTAGGAAGGCAGGGGTATTAACTCTGTCTGGGAAATGCTCTCAATTTCTGGCAAGTAAGGCTCACAAAAATGAAATTAGACATGTGGAGGTGTAGAGGAAGGGTCCTGGGAAGCAGAGGGGTATGGAGACCATTTTTCATGAGATGAGATCAAACTCATAACCTTATCCAACCTGACTAGCAGTACAAAAGCTCTCTGCAGATTTGCTTGAGATAAACATGGGATGAGTGCAAAAACCAGCTACCGAGTTTATAAAGGTTGGCACAAGAACAAATGGGAACACACTAACCACAGAGTTGGAAATCAGGTTCCTCCCCAAAGGCATGAAGTTTTGGAACAGCTTTTCAGGATGGGGACTGAGTTTGAAAACACAACTGCTTTCAAGGTGAAATTAGCCCCAGCCTCTGAAAGGGGTTATGAGACACAAGATGTTAATGCTTACATCTTGTCGGATGAGCTGCTCTGCAGACTCTACTGAGTTTGCCAGTTTGGTTATCTCTTTACTTGGAAATTTGTGGTCCCTTCCAACCCTGACTGATTCTATGATTCTAAATATGTTTGCTGCCCACATGGTGGTGGCAAGCACCTGCTGAGGTATCCTGGTATTGACAACTACACCAGCCAGTTCCCTCGGGACTCAGGGATGGTTTTCATCTCATAGGTTCCAAAGACTTGTATACCTTCAGGTGCCTCAGGTGGTCACAAACCTGATCTTCTCTTATTGTGGGAGAGACTTTGCAGTAGAGATCTAATGGAAGAGTGTTGACTTCTGGAGTAACTTGCTGTGGTTGGGTGGGATGTGGCTACTCAGAGTAGCCTGTTTGATTTGAAGCCACATTCCCACCAGCTAAATCAGGAGCTCTGAGATCCATCTCATGTACGTGCACCTTTAGTCAGAAGGGCTGTAACTGTCTTCACCTAAACTGAATTGCCTAGGAATCCAGATCAAACATCTACCCAAAATAGCACTGTACAGAGCAGAAGAAAATAGATGCCCATGGGCTTTGGAGAGGTAAATAAAGCTTATAAAGGTGCTCATGGTCAGAAGAGGACTCTTGATGAGGAGGGATAGGCATGTAAAGATAGGTTTGGTAATGTTTGTAGGTGGATTAAGGCCAAAGATAAGAGAGGTTTAAATGGAAACAGAAGTCAAAATTGTGATGTTCCCAGCAATCAGTTTCCCCCTTGCTTTACTCAGTGATCCCAACAATTTTGTCACTATTATCCCTGAGTTCTGGTTTCACAAATCCCAGCTCCCTGAGTCTTGGAAATCAGCTCCTGAGAGTGTCAGCTTCTGTTTTTAACAGTTACGGGGTGGGGGGGAAGCTTGAATGTGTGACTTGAGCAGATGCCAAAGATTCAGAAACAAAAAGTAAATAAACTGAAAGCCAAATTTTAATGCTTGTTTTTACAGAAAACTTAAACCACTCTATTTTAAAGCTAATCTCATGATTAGCTCATGGAGGTCTGGCTCATTATTCCTGAAAACTTGATATTGGCAATGCTGTTAACTCAGACACTCTTTCAAGAGGATTTGCAGAAACAGACTGAAAGAGCTACAGTGTTCTGGTATAATGAGTCCCTGAGGAAAATCCAAGGAATTCTTATACCCTGTAGAAAAGCTGGTAAATGGATAATACTTGATCTCCTGCTTTCCAGATTAAAATAGCAGGGGAGGGACAACAAACTCTCAGGAGAAAGATGTGCCTAAATATGTGAGATGCAGAGGGCAAGTAAACAACTGTCTTTGGAGGAGTCCAGTATATTGGTACCATGCAAGTGAAGAGGCAGCACTGGTGGTCACTGGTCTCAGGAGTGAACCCTGACAACCCGAGGGAAAAGTGGCTCTTGAATGCTCATCTCTTGGACTCTAGCTTGCAAAATCAAACCAAAACCCAATCTGCAGTTTTCTGGCAGTTTGAGGCAGCAGATTTAAACCTCCAGTGCAAATCACCTAGGGAATAGTTGCAGGGAATCTGTCATTTTGCAGTTTAAGGACAGTCAGTTCTGAGGACTGATCCAGCCTGGACCTCTTCTCTGGCCCCAAGCACACTTGGTCCAGGGCTGATCTCAGACAGTGAGGGGACCAGTCTGGGTTTGCAATGCAGACTTTGCCAATGGTTAAGTCAGAGACTGAGACTGAAATTTGCTAATGAGTGGGAGACACCTACATATGCTGTCAGGGCTGGCTCAAACACCATGGGTTGTGACCTGCTTCCTCTCTTCATCCTCCTGCAGATCTGCTGCTGCACAGAGGGATTGTGACAGCTCCAGGATGTGACCCATAGTGGGTCTGGAGTGGGACCAGAGACACCACACTTCCTGTAGAGCACCCCAAGGGAGTGTCCCAAGGCAGTGGGTGTCTGACAGGAGGTGTGTGGAGCTGGGATGCAGGCAGGAAGCCTTTGGCAATGGAGCACCCTCTTCTGTTTTACCTGCAAGCCTGGATTTGACACATTTCAAGGTGAGACAGAAAGCACAAAACATGTAAAAGGTTGTGCCCTCATCATCATTTCTTTGTCAGGCAGTTTTGTGGATCCTAAGGTGCTTATAAAGACCACATGCCTTCAGAAGGGACTGCTATCTTGGGAATATTGTCACCCAAAACATCACAAACACTGTACAAGCCTCTGAAACAATTTTTTTTTTCCAGAACAGAAGATAGTGCTAGGACCTGCCATGAGTTAAGGTCCATATTCAGCATGTCGGGTCCTATGGAGCCACAATGCTTAGCCAAGGAATGGTCTCCTCTTAGGGCTTTTTTTAAGCCTAATGCTCCTAGATGTAGCTTGTCCCTATCAACCACTATCTTTTGCTCTGAAAGCCTAGATACTGCCATCTGCCAAACAGCTGCAGAGCACACAGAGCCTCAGAGCAACAGAGATGCTCCAGCTCTGCACTGCAAACATGAGACAACAGCAAGAGCCTCACAATGAGGGCATGAGATGGCATGAGTCTAGCCAGTAAAGGGCAGCAAGGTGGATGTTTGCTGTAGCCTTGGAGCAGACACTGCAAATGAGGAGAGGCTCAGAAGGTCATATCTAGCCCACAAAAGGTTACTTATTATGGACCAGTTGGGAAAAGGGCTCTGAATGGTTGCTTGGGGCACTCAAGCTGTGGCACATAGCAAGAAGCCTTCTCAACATGTCTGTGCAGAGGACAAACCTGACACTTCTGAGTTCCTAGCTGTGAACTAAATAGAAAACAGAGACTGGGGAAGGATTTTTTTTTTTTTTTCCCCACCTCTGGTTTCCTGGAGGAGAAAACTGTAAAATTTCATCCCTGCAAACAGGATTTATTTTTATTAGATAGATTTTTAATTCCATCCAGATGTTTATTTATAAAATAATATAGGGACTTATATCCAACCAGACATCAAAGAAACCTTCTGAGAGCAGCACTGTCAGTAGCAAAGAGTTTTAATGATCCACGAGGCAAATGAATGGGTTTGAGGAGTGTCAGAGTGCCCTGGGGGAGTGCATGAATGGATCCAATTAGAAACCCATTCCGAGGTCACTCAGACATGGCAGGAAAGATGCCTCCTGTGGGAGTGGAGTGCCAACTCTAAGGCACAATGTGATGCAGGGCATTGCAGGGCACGCACACTTTCCCAAAGACAACACCAGGAAAACTTCTGTCTTAAAGAGTGCCACATAAGCCACCCACCATGGAAATTGCCTTGGGCCATTCCCAACTCTTGGAGGAGGTATAATATCCTGAGCAGGACGCACAGGGAGTAGCTACTGCCTTACGAGGGTAAAGTACCCATTCTGGATTCCCAGGCATGGGGAGTGTGCTACTGCCTCAGCCTCCACGCCAGTGCAGAACCAGGAATGTGCCATGGAGGGAGGAGCTGGATTGAGATGGATGCTCCCAAGTCTTCCCATGAGGTCCTTAATGCCCCTTCATGTAACCTGTATATCCCACCGTATCTTGGAGGTGGTCACTGCTGATCCTCATCCTGAACACAGATCATAAAATGGCTTTAATTCGTAGAATCATAGAATGGTAAGGTTGGAAGGGACCTCAAAGATCATCTAGTTCCAACCCCCTGCCATAGGCAGGGACACCTCCCACTAGTACAGGTCACTCAAGGCCTCCTCCAACCTGACCTTCAACACCTCCAGGAAGGAACCTTAAAGATCATCTAGTTCCACCCCCACTACCATGGTCAAGAACTAGACCAGGTTGCTCAAAGCAACCTGGCACTAGACCAGGTTGCTCAAAGCCTCATCCAGCCCAGGGATAAGGCATCCACAATTTCTCTGTGCAAACCGTTTCAGTGTCTCACCACAATCATAGTAGAGAACTTCTTCCTAATGTCTAATCTAAACCTAACCTGTCTAGTTTAAAACCATTGTCCCCTGTCCTATCACCAGATGCCCTTGGAATCATAGAATCATAGAATCAACCAGGTTGGAAGAGATCTCCAAACTCATCCAGTCCAACCTAGCACCCAGCCCTAACCAAGCAACCAGACCATGACACTAAGTGCCCCATGCAGGTTTTGCTTGATCACTTCCGGGGACACAACTCCACCACCTCCCTGGGCAGCCCATTCCAATGCCAATCACTCTCTCTGGCAAGAACTTCCTCCTAATATCCAGCCTAGACCTCCCCTGGCACAACTTGAGATCATGTCCCCTCGTTCTCTTGCTGGTTGCCTGGGAGAAGAGCCCAACCCCACCTGGCTACAACCTCCTTTCAGGTAGTTGTAGACAGCAATGAGGTCTGCCCTGAGCCTCCTCTTCTGCAGGCTGCACACCTCCAGCTCCCTCAGCCTCTCCTCACAGGGCTGTGCTCCAGGGCCCTCACCAGCTGTTATGAATATTCAAATGTAATATGCAGGAAATAAGAAAATATTGAAACTTTATTAACACAAATTCGAGCACCAAAGAAATACACACCCCTAAACAGTGAACTATTTACAATTTACCAAAGTCCAAATACCCAGTCGGGAATCATTTACACAAAAGGCATAAAGGAAATTTTAAAGTAGCTTAGAGAAGAAATAAAGAGATGCAAATATCCAAGGGTGAGGAGCGACAAGCACCGCTGCCAGCCACAAAATGGATTCCCTTTGCCCTGGGCAGGGCTGTTGGCGGGAAAAATAGAGACTCCAATTGATTTAATAGCCACATTTACTCACTGCTCAGTGCTGAAGTAATAAACGAGGAAGTTGCAATTCCAATTTATGCTCTCGATGCAACCACGAGGCAGAGAGGGTAGCAGAGCCTAAACATGCTGCAGAAACGAAAACAAAGCCCAGGAGGGAGCCACGTGTTCCCCGGGGGCTAGTCTGCAATACCCTGCCACAGGAGGAAGAGGAGCATAGCCTGGAAGCAAGTGAGGTCAAGCCCCCCCAGAGCAAAACCCCTTCAATCGCTCCTCGAGGCAAAATAGACCACTGGCAGGAGAGAAATTTAAAACCCAGCCAAACAGACAGGGTATCAGCATTGCAAGTAAATGCTCAGGGCCCATTTTGCCCCAGCAGGACAGTAGCCTCGGTGCCCTTCTCTGGACACCTTCCAGTACCTCAACATTTCTCTTGAATTAAGTGGCCCAGAACTGGACACAGAACTCAAGATGTGGCCTGACCAGTGCTGAGGGCAGAAGAACCTCCCTTGTCCTGCTGGCCACACTGTTCCTGATCCAGGCCAGGATGCAAAAATCTCTCTCCAGCTTTCTTGTAGGCTTTCTTCAGGTACCAGTAGGCTGCTATACTGTGTTCCCAGAGACTCCTCCAGGCTGAACAGACCCAACTGCTTCAGCCTGTCCTCATCAGATAGCTGCTCCAGGCCTCTGATCATCTTTGTGGCCCTTCTATGAACCCTTTCCAATGGTCCCATGTCCTTCTTACGTTGGGGCTTTCAGAGCTGGTTGCAGTGCTTCCTGTGGGGTTTCCTGAGAGCAAAGTAGGCAGTTGGCTTTATAGGATGCCAGCACACAGTGTTGGTTCATGTCAAGTGCCTCATCAACCAGCACCCTCAAGCCCTTCTCCACAGGGCTACTCTTGATCCACTTGTCACCCTACTTGGGTGTTGGGATTGTGGGGACCTCTAACTCCTGGACAAATCCAATTATTCCTGTGCAAATTTAATGGGACAAGTTGTGGTGTGTCACCTTAGTGCCTTTCCACTTCACTGCCACACAAAACCACGCAACCATTTGCTTGCTGTTGTGTTTGAGTTGGTTTTATCAATTTTGGTTTTTTTGTTGTTTGGGTTTTGGGGGGGTGTTTTTGTTTGTTTTTTGGGGGGAGAGTTTTTGTTTGTTTTGTTTTAAAAACAGTACATTTGGTTGCATTGTTTAAAGGCCGTGTCCTTATGAAACTGGTTTCTCAGATGCAGTAGTACAGAAGTCTTTCAATCCTCACTAAGTTCTGTTAAGCTACTGAACTAAGCCTTGGTGTCACAAGTTGTCTACTTCAGTTTAACATATGATTGAAAAGACACTTTATCAAATTTGCACAGATGCTTGTAAATATCTATTTTATTAACACCAGTATGACTGAGGAAAAAAAAAAAAAAAGGTCCACTCTGGCATCGGAGTTGGAGGCTTCCATTTAGATTCATGCATCTGCAGTTCAGGCTTCAATTCTTGCTGCAAAGTCACAACTCTGTCCTCCAGCACTGAGCCCTGTGGTATGGAGTAGGTGTGGTACAGGAATGGACCAAACTCATTATGGATGGGATCCTCTTTTCCACAGGAGGGATGCAGGCAGAGTTGTCGCCTGCAGAAGTGGACACTCGAAGCAGGAGCAGAAGCCCTCGGCAGCATGGGGTTTTCCTCTGAACACCTGCCTGCTCCAGAGCAGCACTAAGCAGTGTGAGGTGGCATGGTGTATGGTGACAGTTTCCAGGATGGCCTCTCCACTGCCTGGGGCTGCTTAGCCTGCAGGAGAGAAGGCAGTGTCCATAAATACATTAAGGATGGGTAGCAAGAAGAAGGGGGCAGTCTATTTTAACTGGTGCCCAGTGACAGGACAAGAGGCAATGGGTACAAATTTAAATATGGGAAGTTCCACTTCAACATGAGGAAAAAATTCTTTACCATGAAGGTGACAGAGCACTAGAACAGGGTGCCCAGAGAGGTTGTGGAATCTCCTTCTCAAGAGACTTTCAAAACCCATGTGGATGCCTTTCTGTGTTGTCTGCCCTAGGTGATCCTCCTTTGGCAGGGTGGTTGGACTCAGTGATCTCCAGAGGTTCCTTCCAACCCTACCATTCTCTGATCTTGTGATTCTGTGGAACTAGGACCTCCCCTGCACCATGTCCCCACAGGCATGAACAAGAACCTGGCTCCTGTTGGCTTGTTTTGGCTGCATGGTGCTGCAGGAGGGTGGCCAAGCTTGTCAGGTCTTTATTGATAACCCTCTCTTGCTTAGCTGACCCTGAACCCAAGGAGGGAAAACACAGTTTGGGAGAACATAGCACTTTGGAAACAAGGCTGCTGGCAAGACCGCGCACGGCAGTGCTGAGAGCAGCAGCAGGAAGTGTGGTTGCATGTGAAAACAAGCAGATTTGAAACAGTATTCACTCCAAGGGATTACACAAATAATACTCCAGTGACAATGGAGCTATTTACTCAGTTGACACTATGAAAAAAGCATCTCCTTTTATCCACTCATAGTGGTTAGCGGGTTCATCTCCCTGCAGCCTCTCTTGCTACTTGATGCTTTGCTCAATGCTTCTTTCTTCTACTTTCCTTCCAGTTTTCTTTAAAAAGCTGTTTATTTGAGGAGGTTCTAGGCTTTGTGTCAGAGGAGGCACACAATGAGCAGCCTCGTAGATGCCCAAACTTGTGCATGTTGATTTCCAGTACCCTGAGACTGGCCAGAGAAAGGGTTCTCCTTCAGTCCACCTGACACAAAGACCACCCTATCACTGAGAATTTGTAGTACAGGAAGAGCTAGTGGTATTTCCCCTCTGCTCTAGTGCCTGGGGTGACCCTGTCAGCTGTGATTTTACTCAGGATGTTTCTGAAATGGCTGCTTCTACAGTGAAAGAAACAGTGTTTTTCAAGGCTGTGCGTTTGTGTCCTTCAGTATACAGGTCAGAACCAGGAGTGTTGGAGTATACTGTAGGAAGAAGAGTGAAAGGTTTCAGTTCTTGAGTCTAAGTGGTGCTTCCCTTGACTGCAATGCAGACCTGTCCCTGCTCTGTAGGTTCCAGCCAGCTGCAGGGCACCCAAGCTGGTTGCCTGTGCCTGTTCCAGAGCTGAAGTGTGGCTGAGTGTAGGATCATAGAATCATAGAATCATAGAAACATAAAAACATAGAATCATAGAAACATAAAAAACATAGAATCATAGAAACATAAAAACATAGAATCATAGAATTGTAGAATCACAGAATCATAGAATCAACTAGGTTGGAAGAGACCTCCAAGCTCATCCAACCCAATCTATCACCCAACCCTAGCTAAGTAACTAGACCATGGCACTAAGTGCCTCCTTCAGGTTTTTCTTGAACACCTCCAGGATCAGCCACTCCACCACCTCCCTGGGCAGCCCATTCCAATGCCAGTCACTCTCTCTGTGAAGGATGGCGACCCCATGAGCATCCTGTTCAATCTCCTGTGAGATGTTTGAAGGGCTGAGGTGTCCAGGGTATAAGTTTCCTCTGTGTTTTCAGGAGGAGATATCTTTTCTTGAGTTCTCCACACAGGTCTATTCTTGTCCCTCTCCCAAAGGTCTCACATACTGTTTATGGTACCTCATCGAGGCAGGCTGTGTAGTGCTGTACAAGAGATCACAGCAGTGGTTTAGGCTTCAAAACGCACACTTGGAGAATCACCACAAAGTTCACAGCTCTGGCACAAGCACTGTGTGAGTGTGTTTATGAAGGAGTTAACAGACTGATCATGGTATTGGAGCTGCAAATAATCCTTACAGAAGCCATCAGACTAGAGGATCTCCTTTTCTTCAGGGATAGTAAAAGTTAGACAGATCTGGTAGCTTTTGGAGTAAGTGGTGTAAACTATCTCATCATCTTCTCCCTCCTCTGAGGTGTTCAAGGCCAGGTTGGAGGAGGCCGTGGGTGACCTATACTAGTGGGAGGTGTCCCTGCCTATGGCAGGGGGTTGGAACTAGATGATCTTTGAGGTCACTTCCAACCTTACCATTCTATGATTCTATCTTTCCAATAAGTAGATACTGTATCCATGTCTGCCCAACATCCAGGTCCACACTAGCTAATTAACTCTGATCACTGGCTAGTTGCCATGCCCTAGCTTTCTTCTATCCTCCCCAAAGCAAACTGCCCTCTTTGCAGAGGTCATCATCTGATATCCATGTAGGACAGGACCAGCAACAAAGAAGGACTTTTATGATCTGTTCCACTGCAATGTTTGCCAATTCAAACCCATCAAAACAGTCATAAGGCAGCAGAAACTTTTGGTCTGTACTGTTCTGGGCAATATGAGCAAGATTTATTACACTGACATTGGGACATCAGAAAACTAAAGATCAAGGCTAGACTAATAATTTTGGGTTCCTCTATAGACAGTTTGTGGTTACCTTTAGAAAGAAACTTAGGCAGACACTGAAACATCTATGCTGAATTGCTCTTTCAAGGTGCCTTTCAGTAGTCTCTGATAGAACCCAAGGAAATGTAAAAAGTTCAACATTCCAATCACTGAACCACACAGTCTCCTTGTGCAGCTATTTTTTTCGGTCCCAGGTTGAAGACAACCTCTTTCCAAATGACTTTCATGTTTCAATCATCTACCATTATTCTAAGAGACCTATTGGTGGCCAGGAGAGCCAATGGCATCTTGGTCTGCATCAGGCGCAGTGTGGCCAGCAGGACAAGGGAGGTTATTCTGCCCCTGGACTCAGCACTGGTCAGGCCACACCTTGAGTGCTGTGCCCAGTTCTGGGCCCCTCAATTCAAGAGAGATGTTGAGGGACTGGAAGGTGTCCAGAGAAGGGCACCAAGGCTGGTGAGGGGCCTGGAGCACAGCTCTGTGAGGAGAGGCTGAGGGAGCTGGGGGTGTGCAGCCTGCAGAAGAGAAGGTTCAGGACAGACCTCATTGCTGTCTACAGCTATCTAAAAGGAGGTTGTAGCCAGCTGGGGTTGGGCTCTTCTCCCAGGCAATCAGTAACAGAACAAGGGCACACAGTCTCAAGTTGTGCCAGGGGAGGTCTAGGCTGGATGTTAGGAGGAAGTTCTTGCCAGAGAGAGTGACTGGCATTGGAATGNTGATTCTATGATTTCTGGGAGTTTTTTAATGCTTTACTGTTGATTTTAATTTAAGCCAAAGATAAAAAGAATAGTCAGCAAACATCAAAATAAAAAAGGCAGGACATTAAGGTTGCTCCTCCAAACTTACATGAAGTCAAAGCAGCTAAAGTGTCTTCTGGACCTTCTACTCTGCTAAAAGGATTCGTTGCTCCCTGACAAGTCATGACCTACCCTCACCACTCACTGGGTCAGTGTCCTGGGGCCAGTTAGATGTTGTATTAGGGAGCTATAAACACAAAGAATCACTGCTCTTTCAGCTACCAGAGAGAAAAAAGAAAAAAGGATCTTATGACTTCCTGCCAATAGAAAGGCACATGTGTTTTCTATCTACTGATAAAGAACTCAGTGATACCAAGCTTTGCTTGGGGAACGTCTCTGTTTTCTAATGGACACATAAAACCTTTCCATCATGAACTGAGATTCGTTTCACATCCTATATATAACTCCACCAGTTTGCAGAGAGTTCTTCTGTAGATAAGTGTTTTTCAAATGTTTTTTTCAACTCTGAAAGACAGAGAAAGAAATGAAAAATATATACTTCTCAACAGACTCTTTAGCTAACTGCTAGCAGTTAGAGGAGCAGGAGGAAAGAAGTAAGCTCTTGTGCGGTATAGAGATGCAGAGCAGCAAACAGAGAATCATCACAGAATCATAGAACCATAGAATCATAGAATCAGTCAGGGTTGGAAGGGACCACAAAGATCATCCAGTTCCAACCCCCCTGCCATGGGCAGGGACACCCTACCCTAGATCAGGGTGACCAGAGCCTCATCCAACCTGGCCTTAAACACCTCCAGGGATGGAGCCTCAACCACCTCCCTGGGCAACCCATGCCAGGCTCTCACCACTCTCATGCTGAAGAACTTCCTCCTCATGTCCAGTCCCCCTCCAGCTTTGCTCCATTCCCCCTAGTCCTGTCACTACCTGAGCTCAGCTGAAAAGGCATGATTAAAAAGGAATGAAAAAGTGGAACCCTGGCTGGATAGAGACCAAGGAAAATCTTTGTTCATGATGGAGCGACTTAAGGTAGAGGAACTGAGACTCATCCTGTCCTTGTGCATATTCAAAGTTACCCTGTTAAGGACAACTGAAGTCGTCTCATGGAGAAGAGGGTGAGAAATTCAGATTGGAGTAGTAGTAACTTCAGCTGGAGCCATTACTGGGCTAGAATCATTACAAACAGGGATAATAGATGGGGACTGATACCAGAAATCCATTCTCCAAATGCCAGTGATTGACCAGAGTTAGTGATATGATGAGGATATGACTAATAATGTGAGATGGATCCAAACCACAGACCTTAGCCCTGGATTCAGAGATGGATCTAAGTGCAGTGGTAGCAAGAGCTAGCCTGTACAAGGGCAGGACTGAACCACCAAGCTGGATATGAATGAGCTCTTCTAGAGTTTTGACCCAGAGACTTGGGGTTGGGTTCTCTTTGCTGAAAGTGGTATTTACTAAAATAAATGGTGTCTGAATCTCCAAAAACTTGAAGATGATCTCTGTTTGTGCTGCTGTCATGTTTATCTCAAGCAAAGATGAACACCTGAATTTGAAGCACAGCTCAAGAAATCTCACAAGAAAATAAAAACAAAACCAAACCCAACCAAACAAAAAATGCACAACAAAACAAAACAAAACAAAACAAAGCAAGCCTTTTAGTGAGAAACAGCAATATTCAGGAAGCACAGCTCCTTTAATAGAAACGTGCTCTTTCATCATCAATCCCATCCAATATGCAACAACAAGTGGATATGGGCAAACATCCTTCTAAATTAAGTTCATCTCAGGGTCAGTACTTAAAATGGTGTAAGAGCGAAGGAATCACAGAATGATAAAGCTGGAAGTGACCTCAAAAATCATCCAGTTCCAATGCCCTGGCATAGGCAGGGACACCTCCCACTAGTATAGGTGACTCAAGGCCACCTCCAAACTGACCTTGAACACCTCCAGGGAGGGAGCAGCCACAACCTCCCTGGG
Source organism: Eubucco bourcierii (assembly GCA_013396675.1). Taxonomy (NCBI): domain Eukaryota; kingdom Metazoa; phylum Chordata; class Aves; order Piciformes; family Ramphastidae; genus Eubucco; species Eubucco bourcierii. The sequence goes on along the minus strand of VWZE01024084.1, from coordinate 93,301 downwards.
AAACCTGTGTCAGTGTCTCACAACCCTCACTGCAAAGACTTCCTCCTAACATCCAGTTTCAGTCTCCCCTCTGACAGTTTAAACCCATTGCTCCTTGGCCTGTCATTGCAAGACCTTGTCAATAGTCCCTCCACAGCTTTCCTGTAGGCCCCCTTCAGATACTGGAAGACTACTCTAAGGTCTCCTGGAAGCCTTCTCTTCTGCAGGTTGGAGACCCCCAACTCTCTCA
>VWZE01024084.1:62924-82753 GCA_013396675.1 Eubucco bourcierii | reverse complement strand
CCTCCTCTGGACCGGTTCCAACACTTCAATGTCCTTCCTACGCTGAGGGCTCCAGAACTGCACACAAGACTTCAGGTGGGGTCTGAGTAGAGCAGAGCAAAGGGGCAGAATCCCCTCCCTTGCCCTGCTGCCCACACTGCTCTTGCTGCAGCCCAGCACTCGGTTGCTGTCTGAGTTGCATACGCACACTGCAGGCTCATGTTGAACTTTTCATCAACCCAGACCCCCAAGTCATTTTCCTAAGTAAGCACATGACAGTTTCTGAAGCTCAGAGCTTAAATTCAAATCCCCAGGCTCATAAACCAGCAGCTCCTTGCTGGGTTTGTCAACAATTACCTTCTGCTTCTGGTTCAGCCCAAAACTGCCACACACACGACTGGCCCTGAGCATCACCCACACAGAAGTGCAGTTCTGCCCTACCTCTGAGCATGATGGGAGAGAGCAAGAGGTGGATACCAGGCAGGCAGTCAAATGTTGAGGTTCAGCAGGCTAAGTGAATAACTCCCAACTGTCCATCTTGAGTAAAATTTTTGGGGGATGGTGCAAGTTGGTACAAAATAATATTCATTCCAGAAGCCCTGACAGTGGTCTCAGTGCAATTACTCATGAGAACTACATTACACAAAATCAGACCTTATTTATTGCATAACATTTGCATATTTTGTTGCCCCATATTAGAATAATCTATTTATCCAACTAGTGATGAATATTTCTTACATATTTTGCAAGAAAGCTTCAGAGTACTGCCAGATGGTTCTCTTCCTGAGTTGCCCTCTATTTTATTTATTTTTTTTTCATTCTGTAAGGCCAGAATTTCCTTTAATTTCACCAACAGCAAGACAAGAAGAAGAACAATTAAATCCAACCAGATAAACATCTTAATGTGGCTTTTAGAGGACTCTTGAATGTTCATATGTTAGCAGATAAACCATGCATCCACTCATCCACCTAACCACAGGTCTAGTACCTCCAGTCACTCTGGTTTTTAATTTAATTTGCTGCCCAGTTAGAATCTGGAGAAACCTTTGTTGTAGGTGTGTTACACCTACCAACTGCAACTTCTACTATGTTAACTATAAACTTACAGAATGAGCAGTTTGTTACCACACCAAGACACTGTGAACAGGTTTACCTTACAGTACTTCACCTTCATTGTGGGTTTAAATTGTCAGAGGGGAGATTGAAACTGGATATTAGGAGGAAATTCTTTGCAGTGAGGGTGGTGAGACACTGGCACAGGTTGGTCAGGGAGGTTGTGGCTGCTCCCACCCCGGAGGGGTTCAATGCCAGACTGGATGAGGCCTTGAGTGACCTGTACTAGTGGGAGGTGGCCCTGCCTATGGCAGGGGGTTGGAACTAGATGATCTTTGAGTTCCCTTCCAACCTTACCATTCTATGATTCTATGGTTCAATTCTCATCCAGAGGGCAAGAAATAGCAATTCTGTGTCCTGAATTCTGAGCAGAGACAGATGAAGCTGTCACCCCCATGAATTACAATTGGTGCTTTCAGAAGTGACCATTGATTCTGACTTGACTTTGCTTCCAGGTGCACAAGCCAAGCCCCTTTCAGAAGGGGTACATCTCAACCTGGACACCTTGCTTCTGATCCACACCCATTTGAAAACAGAGAATAAACCCAAGACAGGTATGAAAAAGCTCAGCAGAGAAATCTTCCTGGAAGGACCCCCCTGCTCTGTCCCATGCCTACCCAGGCAGGGCAGCACCTCTCTTTCCAACCCTTCTGATTATTAATTGCAAATAGTTCAGTCAAACTGGCTATTTCAATTCACCCTTCAAGTGGCAGAGCAATGTGCATTCACCTAATAATCTTCAAATTACCGCAGACTTAGACCAAGCAGGTTTTTCATAAGTGGATGTTAGCAAAAGCTTGAGCTTCGTGTAATGGAGTGAGATATTCATCACTGGGGAGTGAAGGTTAGCCAATGAAGCATGGCTATTTGTGCCAACTGAAAGAAAACAACCATCAGGAGAGCATTAAAAAAAGAAACAGATCAAATGAACATGTGGCTCCTGTGTTCACTGATTGGGTCACTGCAGCAGGAATGGATCATCACTCATCTAATCCCTAGGTGGAAAATGCAGCTTGTTAAAATTCATTTCACAGAATCACAGAACCACAGAAAGGTAAGGTTGGAAGGGACCTCAAAGATCATCTAGTTCCATGCCCCTGCCAGAGGCAGGGACACCTCCCACTAGTACAGCTCACTCAAGACCTCCTCCAGCCTGGCCTTCAACACCTCTAGGCAGGGAGCAGCCACAATCTCCCTGCCCAACCTGAGCCAGTGTCTCACCACCCTCACTGCAAACAACTTCCTCCTAACATTCAGTTTCAATTTCCCCTCTGACAGTTTAAACCCACTGCCCCTTGTCCTGGCATTGCAAGACCTTGTCAATAGTCCCTCCACAGCCTTCCTGTAGCCCCCTTCAGATACTGGAAGGCTACTCTAAGGTCTCCTCAATGACTTCTCTTCTCCAGGCTGCAGAACCCCAACTCTCTCAGCCTGTCCTTATAGCAGAGCTGCTACAGCCCTCTGAGGATCTTCATGGCCTCCTCTGGAGCTGCTCCAACAGTTTAATGTCCTCCCTGCGCTGGGGGCTCCAGAACTGCACACAGTACTCCAGGTGGGGTCATTTCAAATCCCCAGGCTCATAGACCAGCAGTTCCTTGCTGGACTTGTCAACAGTTGCCTTCTGGCTCAGCCCAAAACTACCACTCACATGACTGGTCCTGAGCAGAAGAGCCCCAAATCTCATAACCTGTCCTTACAGCAGAACTGCTGCAGCTCTCTGATCATCTTCATGGCCCTCAATTATACTAAAAATAATAGGAGTCATGAAAGAGCAATAAGACTGGAAAGTGGCATCTTGAAGAAGCTGCTGGACCCTCAGCAATGATAGACCCTGTATGGTAACTTCATTTCCACCAGTGCAAGGGGAACCTCTGCTATTTGACAGCAGTGTCAGCAGAGTCACAACCGAAGTGGGAACCTGGTCTCTGGCTATTTGGCTGCCAAAGACAAGTGCTGTGAGGCAGTTGCTAAGGGGTTTTGTTCCCCTCTACATCATCAGCTCCCAGGTCATGACGTGAAAATGAGTGAATGAAATGCAAAACCCATACAGGGAAGTTCATACAGTTTAGTGTTTCAAACCTCAAGTCTGCACTGTCAGTGACACCTGTATGAACCTCTGCCTGGGCATCACCAAAGCTTGTGCTTGGCCTGTTGGGACAGAAAGCAGTGAAGGAAGGATTAAGCACACAACTGGATCCAGCAAGCAGCAGCATAAAGCTGAGTTTGGCTGTAGAGTGGTTGGGGCATGACATGTCTTTGTAGCAAAACGAGTTGGCTTCAATGCTGGAACATGCAGAACGGCTCTGAAGAGGGATGCTCCTACCCTCCTGGAACCATGCTCCACCCAGAAACCACCTCAGTTCTGGGGTCTAAAATGGGAGAGAAGAAAGTCCTTCATAAGGTTTGGGCATGGTCTCAAAGGGCACTGCAGCCCAGACTGAGCAAGGGCACGCTTTGAATTAAAAAGGAGCGTGGTAATCATATTCTGAGGGAGCAGTCAAAGCAGTGGTTCTGCTGCTGCTAATGCTGGCCAATGATGTCACCTCATGGGCTGTGATTCCAGCAAAAAGCTCATTTGGATGACAGGCATCAGAACCTGACCTGCACAAGCCAAAGCTGTTTGTGTGTCTGCACCCTGACATGCCAGTTAGTTTCCATTTTCCAGAAACCCTTGATTTCAAGCTTTCCCTACTACTGAGTGCATCAGCTTTTGCTATTTTCTCTTCTCATCTAGTCTGCAAAAGGGGCAGTGTAAATATACCACTCCAGATATGATTTTGAGGCACACCTCAGCCAACACCTATATTTCATGGGTGTTCAGAAGCCAAAAACCCTACAGAAGACTTATGCAAGCTCCCATGTGGTAAAACACAGATGGGGACTTCAAGCAGTACCAGGCAAGCTGTAGGTCAGTGTTGTAATGACCAGTCAAATGTATGCTGTATGCTAACTGATACAATTGTTGTAAGGTTTAATTAATCAATACCTGTAAAGACACTTGGACTTGACACTGGTCTCTAGTGTCCACCTGGAGACCAGTGCCAAGTGGTATCCCTCAAGGGTCAGTGCTGGCACCAGTGCTGTTTAACATCTTTGTCAGTGACATGCACAGAGGAATCAGTGCACCCTCAGCAAGTTTGCAGATGGCACCAAGCTGTGTGGCACAGTCGACTTGTTAAGAGGGCAGGGATCCATCCAGAGGGACCTGGACAGGCTGGAGAGGTGGGCCCAGGCCAACCTCATGACATTCAACAAGGCCAAGTGTAAGGTCCTGCACCTGGGTAGGTACAATCCCAAGCACAACTCCAGGCTGGGTGGGGAATGGCTGAGNGTTGGAGCAGGTCCAGAGGAGGCCACAAAGATGCTCAGAGGGCTGCAGCAGCTCTGTTATAAGGACAGGCTGAGAGAGTTTGGACTCTGTATCCTGGAGAAGAGAAGGTTTTCAAGAGACCTTAGAGTAGCCTTCCAGTATATGAAGGGGGCCTACAGGAAGGTTGTGGAGGGACTATTGACAAGGCCTTGCAATGCCAGGACAAGGGGCAATGGGTTTAAACTGGCAGAGGGGAGATTTAGACTGGATGTTAGGAGGAAGTTCTTTCCAGAGGGGGTTCTTTACAGGTTGCCCAGGGAGATTGTGGCTGCTCCCTCCCTGGAGGTGTTGAAGGTCAGGGTGGAGGATGTCTTGAGTGACCTGTACTAGTGGGATGTGTCCCTGCCTATGGCAGGGGCATGGAACTAGATGATCTTTGAGGTCCCTTCCAACCTTACCATTCTGTGATTCTATGATTCTATGGAAGTTTCTCTACATGCAGATAGTCCTAGATTGATCCCACAGTTGCTCTTCAGGCCAAGGACTATGGTAAGATGAGTCTGTTTGCGTTGCACTTAATGACTAGAGCCTCGGCTCTGAATTGGGATCAGGGTCTTGCTGCAATGTAAATACAGAAGAGTAATGATTAGCAGGAGAGAGGTTCTTGAAAGGCTCCATGCCTTACAGCAGAGATGTTTGACAGCCAGTGACTCAATGTTCTGTCTTTCATAACCATCATGACTCACAGCCCCAGGATGAAGAACGAGTGCAAGACAGCAAGCACTATTGTTCAGAGCCCATCAAAATAAGCAAGGTCATTTTCAGCATTTAAAAGAAAATGACAACCCGTTGGATTAATTTGTGGAGGGTGGAAAATGCACAGCAGAAGAAAAATAAAATGAGGGATGAGTAAATCTTCAGAGATTAAAGTTCACAAGGAGATGCAAACCTGAATTTTATAACCACGAGCAAGACAGGGCAGAAGCTCAACTTTGATACCATTTGCTCAGCTATAAATCAAGATAAACCCTGAGTAGATTTATGACAGGGTGAGTCTGGCATAAAATGAGAGAAGGATCAGGCTTTGAGAGCTAAGTGCATCTGGGTATCTTCTGCATTTCTTGACACTATGAGGATCAGACAGCCTGGTCCTTAGCACTGTGCAGACAGACAACTTAGAGATATGTCTTAGGATAAGTAAATTATCTCTGAACATGTAGGAAGGGTGGTTTAAAACAACAGAGGTATCTGCTGTAATACTTCTTGGACTATGTCCCAAATGATCTGCAGCTCCTCAAATCAGATGTCAACATTTTGGTTTGAGGTGACTGGTGCAATGCAGTTGAAATTTGTGTTTAAAAACAACATAATGTTTCTAAATTACTGACATGCCAACTCCATACAAGAAGCTGGAGACGGATTTTTTGCTGTCAGCAACAGATTGCCAGTGTGTTCCATTTGAGGACACTGACACCAGCCTCCACTAGATCAAAACCAGCTCAAAGGCTGAACTGCTATAAGGTCAACAAACTGGAAACTTAAGTGGTCTGATTTCTCAGAAGTGCTGAGTACCTACCAAGAGGTCACTGGGTTGCAGGTGAAGTCCGCTTAAAAATCAGACCAGTCAAATGATGTCATCAGGGAGAAGGGCTTCTTTGGTGGCATTGATTCTGGAGTTCTTGTCTGATGGACAAGGTCAGTGGCAGTTCCTCCAAAAAAAGTTTTATGGCTTTATGCATGGATGCCACATGCGAGTGAGGCTCACTCCTCTCTTTCACAGTTTTCCTGCACGCCATTTGGTTTCTGTCTTTCACAAGGTAAGTTACACCAGAAGGGGTAAGCAATCCATCTTGACTGATTGACAATGGGATAATGAATATATCCTTCCTAGGAGGACAAGTGATACTCTCTCCCCACCAGAGAAGCCTTTCAACCAGTGGCATCACCAGATCAGTTTCCTAGATGTCAGGAAGGCTCTTCCCTCACGTCGGTGTCATGTAGCCTGATTCTGCCAGGCTTGCTCAGGCAAAATGCCACTGGTGGATACTCCGAAGGACTGGGGCTCAGCAGATGGAAAGGAATGCTTTGGAGCAAGGTGACAAATGCTGAATATAGCTTTCCAGTCTGGCTGGGAGAGCAAGCGTAGGCCAGCGTGCACCAGAGGAATTTTTGAGAGGCAGCTCCCATCCAGACCTCAGGCACTGGAGGTTTGTTTGATCTCCTGATTGCAGAGGGGGCACTCCAACATATCAGGGAGAAGGGTAGAGAGAATTGTGAAATGCAGCCTACACAGGCATTGATTTAGGGTGATGCTTTGAGTGACCTGTACTAGTGGGAGGTGTCCCTGCCTATGGCAGGGGGTTGGAACTAAATGATCCTTGAGATCCCTTCCAACCTTACCGTTCTATGATTTCAGTGTCCCTTGGTGCTGCATGGAGGACAACGAGTCCTGTGCAGCAACCTTGGGAAGAGGAAATGGCACCTACAAACAGGGAGAAGAATAAGGGGCAAGCTGGGCATTTGATTGCTGGTGGTAGGCACTACCTAGGCAAATATTTGTGAAAGAGAGCTCCAGCTTTTGAACAAGGGAGGGAAGTGAAGGGGCAGGGTTCTGCCCAAGGTCGGTCAGACAATCTGTGGTAGATTCAGAGACCTTTGGGTCCCAACCTAGCCCAAACACTCCAGAAAGCAATGCATCTCACCAAAAAATAACAGCTTCATGTCTCACTGTGCTTGTGTTTTCTTTCTTCTCTTTCTTGATTTGAAATCCTGGATGTTTTCCCAGTGTCCTGGATCATGTTTCTAACTTTGTAGAATCATAGAATCAACCAACTTGGAAGAGACCTCCAAGCTCATCCAGTCCAACCTAGCACCCAGCCCTAGACAAGCAACTAGACCATGGCACTAAGTGCCCCATCCAGGCTTTTCTAGAACACCTCAAGGCACGGCAACTCCATCACCTCCCTGGGCAGCCCATTCCAATGCCAATCACTCTCTTTGTCAAGAACTTCCTCTTAACATCCAGTCTAGACCTCCCCTGGCACAACTTGAGACTGTGTCCCTTAATTCTGTTGCTGATTGCCTGGGAGAAGAGCCCGACCCCACCTGGCTACAATCTCCTTTTAGATAGCTGTAGACAGCAATGAGGTCTACCCTGAGCCTCCTCTTCTGCAGGTTGCACACCCTCAGCCTCTCCTCACAGGGCTGTGCTCCAGGCTCCTCACCAGCTTCATCACCCTTGGTGCCCTTCTTAGTGCCCACCTGGGCACACTGCTGACTCATCTTCAGCTACTCTCTACCAGCACCCCCAGGTCCCTTTCTGCCTGGCTGTTCTCCAGCTACTCTGTCCTCAGCCTGTAGCGCTGCTTGGGGTTGTTGTGGCCAAAGTGTAGAACCCTGCTCTTAGCCTTGGTAAATCTCATCCCATTGGCCTCTACCCACCCATCCAGCCTGTCCAGGTCCCTCTGCAGAGTCCTCCTACCCTCCTACAGATCCACACCTGCTTCTAGCTCGGTGTCATCTGCAAACTTACTGATGCTGGACTCAATCCCCTGGTCCAGATCATGAGTAAAATATATTGAATAGGATTGGGCCCAGCACTGATCCCTGGGGCACAGCACTTGTCACTGGCTACCAACTGGATGTGGCACCATTCACCACCACTCTCTGGGCCCAGCCCTCCAGCCAGTTCTTAACTGAGCACAGAGTATCCTTGTCCAGGTCATGAACTGCTAGTTTGGCCAGGAGTTTGCTATGGTAGACAGTGTTAAAGGCCTTGCTGAAGTCCAGGTAAACTACACCCACAACCTTCCCCACGTCCACAGGCAGGTCACCTGGTCATAAAAAGAGATCAAAGTGGTTAAGTAGGACCTGCCCCTCCTAAATCCATGCTGAGATTAATTAATTAATGCTTGGTATATTGTTTGAAACACCTGGTATATTGCTTGACTTAGATTTCCCATACAGCAGGAACCACAATTCAACTAGCTAGCATTTGGCTGAAGAAGAAAGCAAGACATCCTTTTCTGATGGATAAGCTGTGGGTGCAGGACTAACAATACCACTTGACACAATTTTAGCTGACAACTGCAGCTTTTTTCATGAACTTTCTGCACCTTGGACACAAGCATATAATTTGGAAAGACCAAAATGGCACCAGGCTGACGATACAGACATTTCAAAACCCCTCTGGGAAGGTTTTACTTCTGCTTTTAACAATGTTTCCTGAGTGGGAACCAGGTACTCCAGTTAAAAGCACAGAAACCTCCTAAAATCCCACATCAAACCTTGCTTATCTAACTACAAAAACCTTCTTCTGCTCAACAATATTTTCTGATCTACATTTTACCTGGAGCTTGCAGATCTTTTGCAAAGATGCTCTCATCCCTGCACACTTTGGCCGCCCACTCTCACCTGCCCACTCCCTGGTACACAGGAGCAACAATCAGCAGAGAGAGGGAAGGAGGAGAGTGCTGTTCTGCAGGGAGGAGCTCCCAGAAATGGTTCTTTTACTGTAGAAATAATTACTCCTCAGTGCAATCCTCCTTGTCCCAGATTTTCCTTAGAGTCCTTTTTATTTCTCTTATCTGATATGCAGCACATCAGCCATGCTGAGGCAACTGATAACTGACCCCATCTGGAGTACTGTGTACAGTTCTGGAGCCCCCAACACAGGAAAGACATTGAACTGTTGGAGCGGGTCCAGAGGAGGCCACGAAGATGTTCGTAGGCTTCCAATCCCCTGCCATAGGCAGGGACACCTCCCACTAGTACAGCTCACTCAAGGTCTTCTCCAACCTGGTCTTCAACACCTCCAGGGAGGGAGAAGCCACAACCTCCCTGGGCAACCTGTGCCAGTGTCTCACCACCCTCACTGCAAACAACTTCCTCCTAATCTCCAGTTTCAATCTCCCCTCTGCCAGTTTAAAGCCATTGCCTCTTGTCCTGTCATCACAAGCCCTTGTCAATAGTCCCTCCCCAACCTTCCTGTAGGCCCCTTCAGATACTGGAAGGCTACTCTAAGGTCTCCTCAAAGACTTCTCTTCTCCAAGCTGCAGAGCCCCAACTCTCTCAGCCTGTCCTTATAGCAGAGCTGCTGCAACCCTCTGAGCATCTTTGTGACCTCCTCTGGACCTGCTCCAAGAGTTCAATGTCCTTCCTGTGCTGGGGGCTCCAGAACTGCACACAGGACTCCAGGTGGGGTCTGAGGAGAGCAGAGCAAACGGGGAGAATCCCCTCCTTTGCCTTGCTGGCCATGCTGATCTTGCTGCAGCCCAGCACTCGGTTGCTGTGTGGGCTACACTCACACTGCAGGCTCAGGTTGAGCTTTTCATAAACCCAGATCCCCAAGTCCTTTTCTTCAGGGCTGCTCTCCAACCATTCACCATCCAGCCTGCAGTTGTGCTTGGGATTTTGTTTTGTTTTGCTGTTTGGAGGGGGTAGGGGTAGGGGTCGTTTGTTCATTTTTGGGGGGTTTGGAGTTTGGGTTTGTTTTTTTTTTTTTTTCATGTGAAAGGTCCCAGTGCTGAGACTGAAAGGCCTCAAGGAGATGGGAAGCTTTGCAACCCTTGCCCAAAGGGCATCAGGCTCTGAATGCATTTGGAGAAGTTGATTAGCAAGACCAGTTTGTTGGTAGCCTCCGTGGTTGTGCTGGTGCCACACCGAGCTGCATTTTGGCACACAGCAGTACCTCAGCTTTGTACAGGTCTGCCAGCAACTAAGGGGCACCACTCAGAAAGCAAGATGGATATTTTTCTGTTTGCCTGCTAGGGCCGCCAGCTGCCCTGAATGAACTGTAAAGCCATCACTGATAAGGTATGTGGGTGGTCCAGTACGGGCACAATAGTAAATAATGAGACCATTATACAAAGCAATCAGGATCCATTCAAACCAAATCTGCTTTAATAAAGCCTGATTTGTATCTACTAGAACACAGGGCAAAGCTCAGATGATTTAAGGCTGAGGAGCATCTCTTCAAAGCCTGTAGTGAGAGGGGTGACATGACCTTTGGACATTTAAACAAGAGAATGATGATTACAACAAGGAAGTTGATTTTCCCCCTTCATATGGATTTGATGAGACCAGTGCCATAAAACTCTACTCAAGTTAAGTGTCAGCATTTTTTAAAGGGCTTTGGAAAAAAATTGTGAAGGTGGCAGAAATACTTACACAAAGGATGTGAGAGTAGGGACAGAGAAATCCCTGCAATGAGAATTATAGGAGTCTTGCAATGTTCAGTTTATCAGGAAGAAAACTGAGAGGCAGATCTGACTGGAAGAGGTAAGAGTCCTTGTTCAGAGAAATGGCAGAATCTCAGCTGGCTATGGTGCTCAGTTGTTAAAAAAAATAATTTAAAAAATAAAAAAAAAAAGACATGAGAAACATGGAAAGCTCTGCTCAGATGAATGAAAAGGTGATCAAAACACACGAGACAGGATTTATCCAGATGTAATTGGCCTCCAAACAGAGGCAGTAAGGTGATTGTTTAGTAGCTTGGAACATGTGCCAGACCAGGCTATTTTAAAAAACACTAGATGAGATTTAAGTTCAATTAAAATACCTTCGCAGAATCATAGAATCATAGAATCATAGAATGATAAGGTTGGAGGGGACCTCAAAGATCAACTAGTTCCAACCCCCTGCCATAGGTAGGGACACCTCCAAACCCAACATCAGGGATTGCTCCGTGCAGTGACAGATATTCCTGCGGTCTGTGGGAGGCAAGGAGAGGCCACAGACTCTGGATGTGGTCCAAAGAACAGCAGACCCGTGTTTGATACCCATGAATGCCAGCCTTGCAAATGCAAATAACAAAATCTGGGAGCCAAGCAGTATTGTTTTCTATGATTCTATGATTCTATGATTGTTTTGTTTTGGTTTTATTTTATTTTGTTTTGTTTTGCTTTGTTTTGTTTTGCTATGCTTTGCTTTGCTTTGTTTCAAACCAAGCTGAAGGCCTTTTTTTACCTGGCAAGGGGCTGCATTTGCCATGCATTGGTGGTAAGGGGTCTTCGGCAGAAGGGGCTGGAGAGTTTTCTTCTGCCTGCCATGGGGAGCTCAGGCCCCCAGTTTCTCCACCGTGCACTGCTCTTCTGGATTACTTCCAGCACAGCCTCACATTAACAAACCTCTGAAGTAAGTGTTGGGCAGAAAGCAGCACATGGATGTAGATGGGGCTGTCAGTGTGGCCTAAGTGGTACAAACAGGAGAATGTGGCTCCTTCAATGGAGAAAACCTAGATACTTCAGCTGATTCTGGGCAGGCACCCTGCATCTCTGATGGGACTTATAACCCAAGTGCAAGAGCAGTGCTGATGATATCTTGGGGAGTTTTTTGCCAATTAAGCAGATTTTGCTGTGAACTCTTCATGCAATCAACCAGGGAGGTGCTCAAGCTCTTGAACAAGAATCATTTCCCATGTTTGCTATGCAGTAAACACTGACCAAAAAAAAGGAGCATGGGCCAGTAAAATATTTGAAGCAGCTAATCTGAGGTAGATTCTTCCCATCAGTACCATCAAGTATAAAAAACTCTGTCTCCTTGAAGCTGATTGCAGTAGGCAGTGCATGTTTTGCAGGAGGAGTAGAAGAGGACAGCAGTTAAAGAAAGCACTAAAGGTTGATAGGACTCAGAGTTCACAAACTTGGAGCAGTACAAATAACATTCTTACCTCTTCCCCCAAGCCTAAACTAGATGATGGTACTGGTGGTTTCTGCTTGGTCTGTTCCTCAAGATTCCATCACAGTTTTCAGGGCCACAAAGCAGGGATGGATTAGTGGGTGAACTTAGAATAGTCCAGCCTTTTTAAACAGATGATATCAGTGACATGGTACCATTTGTTTCTTCCTTCCCTGCCTCCTTGTTTCAATGTGGGTAGAGTGGTCTTGCAGTGAGCAAAGTAGTCTTGTACCTTTTCCCAGCCAAAGTGCCACTCTGCAGACCCTTCATTGCCAAGTGACTTAGTGTGAGGAGGCATTCTGCTACTCCATGGTTATGGAAACTCACCTCTTTCCTTCTCATTAGTGTTGTTTCCAGGCTGGCCTGTGCAGTTTACTGATTTCTAGATCTCAGTGAAAAAAGACTCTTGTATCCTTCACCCTGTAACTTCAGCACACTAAAACCAGGGTCAGAATGGGCTGCAGTTAGGTGATAGAGAGAGGAAGTCTGCCAACAGCATGGTGATTGCTGAAATCAAACTGCTTGGCTCTTTTTTGTTTCCTATTCACCACCAAGTGCCAGTATCCACCAAAGCAGAACCATATGAACATCCTTTCCAATCCTGTCCTTGGCCAATCTGCCTGTATATTATCTACTATTTATGGCAAACAGGCACCTGCTGATCTGGTTGAAGCAGAGACAAGGACCACTGTGTGAGGAAAGGAGGAAGAGCCTGCTTGCATGATGCCTTCCTTACCAGAGAGAGATGTGAGTTTGGAGAAGCACAAGTGCCTCCTGCTCAGGAGCAGCAGGGCACAGTACAAGCCCTGAGTCAGTCAGGGCAATCCATATCCTCTCATGGCTCAGTGGCTCCTGCCCTTGATCCAGGGGTGTGGGCTTTGTCCTTTATCGTCATTTGTGCTGTTGGCCACTGCAGGCAGTTGCACCACAGAGTCTGGACTGGACTGCCTGAAGTGGACAGACAGGATGGTAACCATTCTTCTCTTCAGGTGCCAGCATGTCTCCACCACAGCATCTCATGAGCCTGCTATGCTTGGGATATCCATTTGACTGATCAGGCATTGGGCATAAACAAACTGCTGTCTGAAAAGGTTTGGAAACAAACTGCTGCCCGGGTAGAATCTTCCTAACAGTGTTCCTTACACCTTCTTCTGAAGTAGCTTAAGTTGGTCCTTTACTATGTTCCTTCATCTATGTCAAAGTCACAAAGTGAGAGAGTCTTAAGTATACAAGCAGAGCTGCTATTCAGAATGGGTGATGCTAATGGCCTACAACTCCTTCTCACCTTAGCAACCACTTAGGCTGTGTTTAACAAACCCTCCTGTCAGCAACTGCTGCCTCTTGACTATTGTCACCTCACCTCTGTCCTGGGTGATTAGCAAGGAGCAGAGGGGGAGTGAAGGACCTAAGGGCAACATGGTCATCTGAATCTGTAGGATGAGGTACCCACTCAGACACCCTCAGAAGATCAAAGGGGATCTCTCAAAGACTTCATGTTTATTGTGCTTCCTCCCACAGCTGATGGACCACTCCGTGTTCATCCCACAGGCTGGAAGAATGCACCAACCTCAAACTGTATTCCAAGCATTCCATCACTTGCATAGTTTTCAAAGCAATAGTAACAGCTAAGCACCAAGTACCAGATCTTTGTAATGATTTAGCTGGAGGAATACCAGACATGTAACAGAACCTCTAACAGCAATCTGCAAAAACATTGGCTCTGCATGCTCAGATCTTCAGTTTATGTTCTCAGGTTGCCATAATATAATATATTCTTTTTTTTTTTTTCCTCAATAATGCAAAGATAAATCCTGTTCGTGGGAGTTATTATTCTTATTTGGATTCATACTCTGGTGCTGCAGCCAAGTGAGAATGCAGCAGGGCTGCAGGCAGTCTTAATTTCTCCAGCCAAACCTGAACTCTGTAAAATCAGACTTGGACCAGCAGTGTTTATACAAGACAGCATGTGGTCCTTCTGGTCTGGTATGTGAGGTAAGCATCAAGACTCCTCAGCACTGTAAAGAGGAAATAGGAAATACCTTAGATGTATGCATCTTTACTTTCATTTCCTTTGTTTTTTGGATTATTACTTGTAGCCATAATTTTTCACATCTGTTACAGCCTGCTACCTCTAGCAGAGACCCAGGCTTCCAATGTGCTCCAAAAGCTTCATGATGCATTTTGGTTTTCTAGTGGGTTTCTCTTCTGACGGGTGAAATTGCAGCCTGTATCTGTAATACTCTTCACATGGTCTCAGAACTGTGTCTTACCTCCTGTGTCTCATTCAGCCTCACAACTGTTAACACCAGGGTAAATATCTTGAGGTCGACACAGTTAGCTACTTTTGGGGGAACTGGGATCGATCTCTGTCCTTCATATGCACTTTCACTCTCTGTTGAAGAATTCTTTATGGGCTGCCACGATCCCTTCGCTGGTGGGCTGGCTTGAAAATATTTCTCTTCTTAGTAGTAAACTGCTTTTTCCAATGTTTCCTCTGGTAACATCAAGATTTTGTAGGCCACCTTCCTAGGTGGTCTAATTTAGGCCAGATGCACACACTTGTTAATGTGTCCACGATGATATATAAAAGCTCTACATTTAGAAATGCCTAATAGGGTATTTCAGTAGTAAAAATTAATAATAAAAAAAAAAGAAAATAAAAGTAAAATAAACCTCTGTTCTACATGTGCATGTGGCACCAGTAGAATATTAGCTCTTAAAAAATGTGGTTTGTGGCGACTGCTGAAACAAGCATCAGGTCTCAGGTGCAACAGACAAGTGGGAAGTCAGCCTGAAAGCAAACAGCCTCAAATGCAGATGCCCAGATCAGTGTCATAGAAGCTCAGAGAAGCTTCAAGGTCCAGACCTCAAAGGATTAAATGAGGATTGGTTGTCATATTCATTGGAATAACACTTCAGGAAACCTTGAGAAACAGAGCAGTTAATTTCTGTCCATCCCAGTTGTAATCTTTTGGATAAGACATAGCTGACCATGAGAAAATACCTACTGTAACTGCTGAAAATACTTAGCAGTCCTGCCAAGTCTGTGCCTTTAGAATCATAGAAAAAACAAGGTTGGAAGAGACCTCCAAGCACATCCAGTCCAACCTAACACCCAGCCCTAGCCAAGCAACCAGACCATGGCATTAAGTGCCCCATCCTGGCTTTGCTTCAACGTCTTCAGGCACGGTAACTCCATCACCTCCCTGGGCAGCCCATTCCAATGCCAATCACTCTCTGGCAAGAACTTCCTCCTAATATCCAGCCTAGACCTCCCCTGGCACAACTTGAGACTGTGACCTTATTGTGGCCTTTCAGTACATTAAGGGGACTACAAGAAANCCTTGTCCTGCTGGCCACACTGTTCCTGATCCAGGCCAGGATGCCATTGGCTCTCCTGCCCACCTGGGCACACTGCTGACTCATCTTCAGCTGCTCTCTACCAGCACCCCCAGGTCCCTCTCTGCCTGGCTGCTCTCCAGCCACTCTGTCTCCAACCTGTAGCACTGCTTGGGGTTGTTGTGGCCAAAGTGAAGAACCCTGCTCTTAGCCTTGGTAAATCTCATCCCATTGGTCTCTGCCCACCCATCCAGCCTGTCCAGGCCCCTCTGCAGAGCCCTCCTGCCCTCCAACATATCCACACCTGTTCCTAACTCAGTGTCATCTGCAAACTCACTGATGCTGGACTCAGTCCCCTGGTCCAGATCATGAGTAAAAGATATTGAACAGGACCTTTTGAGATGATGGACCAAAACTAGCCTCATCCTTGCTAAAGAGAGAGTTTATGAATGCTGCCTAGTGACATCACCTTTGCAGACCTGTTGAGCTTAGTTACCTAAAGAGACAGGAGGTAAAAGACTGAATTAACTGCAAATTTCAGCAAGCCTTTGTTCTCAGCTGTACTGGGGTAAATCTGGACTATCTCTACAATTCCCCTGGTGCAATCCAGACTGACTGCTACAAATGGGATCAGATTCTGTAGGGTTTGAACGGTCATGGACTGTCCCAGACAAAATGCAAATCATTGAAAATATCTGTACATGCTTATCTGATTTCTTAAAATGTCTCCACTGTGTATTAATCAGGGAAATTATACTTTTGTATCATTTGTAGGGCACAGGAACTCAGGAGGGTCTCTGTATTCTTTCACAATACTTTATGACACTTGATTTTCTTCCTCAGAGCTATTCCCATTTTACTTGATTTATCAGACTGAACTTATTTCTGTGCCACATAATCTATCTCCACTCATTACACATCAGGTATAATCTCAGTTGTTCTCTGGCAATCTTTTAATGAAGAAATGTTCAGATAAGAAGGCTGCTGCATGGAAATCTCTCATCTGTACAGTCTCAGGTGTGATGGAGAACCACTGCAGCAGAATTTGACAGACATACAGTTGGGACCCAAAGGATCATTCTGGATGGCAGAATTCTCCCACCTGGTGCAGAACCTCTGTAAAAAGAGTCCTCACAGTGGCATGGAAGGTGAGGTGAATAGCTCATTAAATATATGAAATTAATTCCAGTATCAAATACTTACCAGGCTGTAAGCACTAAGTGCCCAGCATACATAGGTGGGAGATTGTGCTGGTTTGAGGCTAATTGGAATATTTTAATGAAAAAAAAAATAGATTATAGGCTGTGAAAAGCAAACAATGGTGATGTCTGCTGCACTCATAGGCTTGCTGAGATGTATAAAAACAAGGACACAAACACAGATAAGACAGAGAGAGTGTCTTTCTCTCTCTGGGAGCTGCTGTGTCTGCTGGCCTCTCTGCTGTTTAACCCAACTAATCATTCTGCTTCTAACCCCCCTTACTGACTCTCCAAACTCACCTTGCAGGTAAGGCAGACCCTGGGGTAAGGTAGAGGGGTGGAAAGAAGGTGGAAGTGTGGTTGGGAGCCCCTCCTGGGAACCCTGATTCCTGGGAGGGGGATTGTGTTTCTGTATTTAACTTATATATTTCTGTAACTATTTCTGTCTATTCCGCATATATCTGTCTGTACATTGTGCTAAGCTGTAAATAGAGCTTCAGTCCTTAACTTCCAGCTGGATGAGTCTAGTCTGGGTGATTTTCATAGAGTGGAAGGAGGGGCAGGTAACTCCCAAACCATCACAGAGGTGAAGGCTGACATCCTGTAATACCAGAACTCAGATGTTCCCTAAAATGGCCTTAAAGCCTTGGCAAATTTGAGTTGTCCTACATGAAGACTGAACATGCTGAATGCACCTGAAAGAAGCCAGGAGAGGTGCAGAGTGTGGGGGTCTCAATCCATTTCTACAATGCTTCTTTAAAGGGAATAGAGACTGAAAACTAATATCTAGGTAAGAATATCCTAGGGTCTGCAATACTTCAGACTTCTGGAAACCTTGCCAATTATTTCCTCTTAAAGTCAGGAGATAAATCACCTGCCTTAAACTTGCCCTTTCTTACATGACCCCACCTCAAATGGAGTAGTCTCAACTTTCCTCTAGAACAATGGGTTTACAAGGAGACCTTTTCTTGTTTGCCACTGCTATATCAGTGTTTGGGGAGCAGGGGGTGAGGGGTGGGGAGCTAGAAACAAAACCAGAACAAAACCATGAACTTCACTCAGGTTTCTCAGATAAACAGAACAAGAGGATGAAAACATCACCTGGCTGGCTACTCGATGGAGACCTCCTGATGCAAACTCCATGAGCTCTCAAGATATTATTTTTCCTTAACCCCATCCTCAGTTGTCATAGATTGGGTATAGCACTAATCTTAATTTACCCCAGATGGAGTTCTCCCTTTTTCCCCTCCATTCTCCTTTCCCTTCACCACAAATTTTAACCAAATCCAGACTCTGAGAGCCTCTGGCACCACCCCTGTAAGTCTGCAGGATTTACAATATTCAGAAGCTGTGGTAACCAGAGTCTGAAGCTAGCAACATTCGCTGCTGACCCAGCCAGGATTTGCAGTAGAGCAGGAGCCTTATGACAAACCCATGTGAGCAGAAGCAGATGACTGTAACAACACCACATCACTACATTATTTTCTCACATTCAGGCTATGATTTGTGAACCAGTTGCCCAGATGGCTCACAGAACCAAAAAACATCAAAAAATACAACTATAAATTTAACTATGTATTTTCTACATTCTTTTACCTTTTCCCCCCCTACTTATTACTCTGAATTGCACTAGTAATAATACATGTCTTTTATTTTTCCCTTTCTACTTCCATGTCATCCTAGAATGCATTGAATCCTAGAATGCATTGAGGGTTAAAAGCAACCCTCAAAGGTCATCTTGTCCATCTCCCCAGAAATAAGTAGGGACATCCCCACCTGGAGTCCTGTGTACAGCTCTGAAGCCCCCAGCACAGGAAGGACATTAAACTGTTGGAGTGGGTCCAGAGGAGCCCACCAAGATGCTCAGAGGGCTGCAGCAGCTCTCCTATAAGGACAGGCTGAGAGAGTTGGGGCTCTGCAGCCTGGAGAAGAAAAGGCTTTGAGGAGACCTTAGAGTAGCCTTCCAGTATCTGAAGGGGGCCTACAGGAAGGCTGTGGAGGGACTATTGACAAGGTCTTGCAATGCCAGGACAAGGGGCAATGGGTTTAAACTGGCAGAGGGGAGACTGAAACTGGATGTTAGGAGGAAGTTGTTTGCAGTGAGGGTGGTGAGACACTGGCACAGGTTGGCCAGAGAGGTTGTGGCTGCTCCCTGCCTGGAGGTGTTGAAGGCCAGGTTGGAGGAGGCCTTGAGTGACCTGTAGTAGTGGGAGGTGTCCCTGCCTATGTCAGTGGTTTGGAACTAGATGAACTTTCAGTTTCCTTCCAACCTGACCATTCTGTGATTCTATGATCTCCAATTTAGACCAGGTTGTTCAGGGTCCCATCAAGTTTGGTGTTGAATATCTCCAGGGATGGGGCCTCCTCCATGGCTCACAGCAACCTATTCCTGCCTTCCACTATGATCATTGTGAAGAACTTCCTCCTAATGCCAACTTAAATCTACCCTGCTCTAGTTTGAAACCATTGCTCCTTGTCCTGTTGCTTGTTACGGGCTATGCAAAATCAATAATCGATAACAATTTCGATATCCAGGTAGAGATTGTTAATAACTATGAAAATTGTTTATTAACATTAAATCTCACCAGAAAAACTTGGACATTGTGGTTGGAGCCCTTGCTGTTGAAGACTGAGGCAAAGAAGTCATTGAGCATCTCAGCCTTGTCCATATCCTTTGTCAGCAGCTCTCCATTTTTCTTCTGTAAGGGTCCCACATTCTCCCTAGACCTCCTTTTCTCACTAATATACCTGAAGAAATTCTTTTTGTTCCCTTTAATGTCCCAATTCCAGCTGTGCCTTAGCTTTCCTTACCTCAGCTCTGACTGAACGAACAGTATCTTGTGTATATATCTGTCTATTGTGTGTATCTCTGCTTGTACATTGTGCTAAACTGTAAATAGAGCTTCAGTCCTTAATTTCCAGCCAGCTGAGTCTAGTTTGGGTGATTCTCAAAGGGGGGTTGGGGGGCAGGTAACTCTCAAACCATCACAAATATAATCTCTCTTCTTGTTCTTCACACTCAAACCATCACCCCTTCCTGGAGGCTGAAAGTCACTCTTCCCATGGCCAAAATGTCCCTGCAGCTGGGGAGCCCAATCATCCCTACCCCCAGCAGCACCTACCTTTGGGTGGCTGGTGCCCATGCTTCTCCTAGAGGTTACATGGACAGCAGCAGCCAAAATCGGGGGGGGGGGGGGCGGGCAGGGAATAAA
>VWZE01024084.1:47968-58452 GCA_013396675.1 Eubucco bourcierii | reverse complement strand
TGGCTGCTCCTTCCCTGGAGGTGTTCAAGGTCAGGTTGGAGGAGGCCTTGAGTGAGCTGTACTAGTGGGAGGTGTCCCTACCTATGGCAGGGGTTTGGAACTAGATGATCTTTGAGGTCCCTTCCAACCTAACCATTCTATGATACTGTGTGCATGTCTAAGCACCTGAAACACAAACACATATTTATGAAACAGAGAATGAAATTTCCCTGCCACACAGTTGGTCGAGACCAGTAGCTCATGGTTAGCAAAACAGGGTCTCAATAAACTCCAAAATGCAGCACTCAGGGCTCTGATAATCTGCATGCTGAAAGCAGCACACAAAGCTATAAATACAGAACAGGCAAAACCAGTGATGTCAGCAAGGCAACTGCCAGTAGGTGAACTAATGGAGCAGACACAATGTCAATTCTGCAGTCCCATCTACCCGCTGGTAGAAATAGGAAAGACCATTATCAGGTTGACATCATCTCAGTCCTTCCAAGTACACTTTGAGGGGAAAACAAGCCAGAAGGGTCTGCCAAGCTTAATGGCTCTTTGTTCAGGAGTCTTCTCAGTGTTTAGACAAACCACTTTCCAAATTACAGAGGTCAGGGGTGGGTAAGTCTGCCAGCACAGCTCTGAGCAGCCTTACAAACAGGCGCTTAGACTCCACTCGCAATGCACTCAAGTGGCAGCACAAGGCACAGCATAAGCGTTTTATGGGCACAAATATTTGTTGCCCCCATGCTGTAAATGGCAAAGAAATGCTGAGATCTGATGTCTCTGTAAGTCTATGGAAGGTCTTGGTTAAGACAATAAGTAGACTGTACAAAGAACACTAAAGGGGTTCATTGCTATGCTGCGTTCCTCAACTCTGGCATGCATTTTGTGCATCTTCCATCCAAAACAGAAAATCTCTGCAGCCTGCACAGCTGGAGAGGGCAATCAAACATTTCTTACAGAGCATTAAGCTCAATTTTTTTGTTTCTGGAAGTCTGATTGCACAAGACCAAAGCAAATAAAAAATAGGCAATTAATGAATTTTCCAACATCCCTGAAAATCATCTAAAATTAAGTTTTTCTGGAGCTAATACCATCACGACTTTACAGTCTGCTATGTCTCAACTTGTCATAGAAGATGTCAGTGGTCCCTGAAGAAGGCTCAGAATTTATCTTTTCCAGTGGCATAAATTTAGAATATCATAGAATCAGTCTGGGTCGGAAGGGACCACAAAGATCATGCAGTTCCAACCCCCCTGACTTGGGCAGGGACACCCTACCCTAGATCAGGCTGGCCAGATCCTCATTCAGCCTGGCCTTAAACACCTCCAGGGATGGGGCCTCAACCACCTACCTCGCAACCCATTCCAGGCTCTCACCACTCTCATGCTGAAGAATTTCCTCCTCACATCCAGTCTGAATCTCCCCACCTCCATGATCACAAAGACCTCAACCTCCTTTTTGGTCCAGGACTCAATACTGTCTAGCTTGCATTTCTATGGGTAATCATAGTGGATGGATGGGAATTTCCCAACGGGGAAGGAATTTTTTGGCTGGTCAAAGTGAGCTTCAAGGACCATCAGCAGCTGGCATCCTCAGAGAGGTTTTTGAGTTAGAAAAGCAGGCTTTGGAGATGGATTGGTGCAGCCAAGCGTGGCAGAGCTGGCCAAAGGTGCACAACCAATCTATCAGGATCAATGCCACAGATGGTGTGTGACCATAGCTGCATATTTATTTGTGCCTGTGCGATGCGATACGTCCACCTCATCGGTTAAAAGGATCATTGCCACCTACCCAAATATTTCATGGGTTTTTATGGTCTGCTTAGCCTTGGATTGGCTGATAGATTGAAAAGCATCAGTAAGGGCTGTCTAATAGATTGCAGACCTCCATGAAAAAACATGATCAGTGTTTCAGCAGCACACTGTACATGTGTCAGAGAAGTGCACTGTCAGCAGGATAGCGGCTGGGCATCTATCCACATTTCCTTTACTTTTAAAAGAGACCGTGACCTTCCAGGGGCCTGGATCAAATGGGATGAATGAAAACTAGGTTAGGTATTGTAGTTCTCAGTGCAGTTTTTTTTCCTGGGGCATAAAATGGTCTGTATGCCTTTTTGTGGGCACGGAGTCAAGAGTCCGAGCACTCCTTGGGCGCTTAGAGTGAATTCATCCAAATAGTCTGAGACGGTGCTGCCAAAGGCAAACTGCACCTCGTGTGACAAGCCTCCAGAAAAGCATCTGGAAAGCCACAGACCAAACAAATAGAAGCAAAGTACATCTCCAAAGCACAAAACTCAGCCCACCAATCCAGATTGCTCTTCTTTTTCAGTTCCTGCTCTCTTGGCTCTCCTGCAGCCTCATTGTGTGAAGGTATGGGCAGAATGTGCCTGCTGCTACATTTGAAGTGTTTAATGTGTTTAAAGCCAAAGTCCTTACAAAAGACATAAAAAGCACCGGGTGCAGGAAAGGAAGAGGCAGGAAGAAGTAGGACAATAAGGAGGCTGAATATATACAAAGTAGACTTTTAAGGGACTCTAGTGTTAGAACACCTGGTGTTAGGTGTTTCTTCCTGGCACTGAGAATTTGGCCAGTCAACAGCTGTCAAAAGCATAGAATCATAGAACACTAAGGTTGGAAGGGAACTCAAAGATCATCTAGTTCCAACCCTCTGCCAAAGGCAGGGACACCTCCCACTAGTACAGGTCACTCAAGACCTCCTCCAACCTGCCAGTTTAAACCCATTCCCCTTGTCCTGTCATTGCAAGACCTTGTCATTAGTCCCTCCCCAGCCTTCCTGTAGGCACTCTTCAGATACTGGAAGGCTACTCTAAGGTCTCCTCAAAGCCTTCTCTTCTCCAGGCTCCAGAGCTCCAACTCTCTCAGCCTGTCCTCATAGAAGAGCTGCTGCAGCCCTCTGAGCATCTTTGTGGCCTCCTCTGGACCTGCTCCAACAGTTCAGTGTCCTTCCTGTGCTGGGGGCTCCAGAGCTGCACACAGTACTCCAGGTGGGGTCTGAGGAGTGCAGAGCAGAGGGGCAGAATCCCCTCCCTTGCCCTGCTGCCCACTCTGCTCTTGCTGCAGCCCAGCACACAGTTGCTGTCTGGGCTGCACTCACACTGCAGGCTCATGTTGAGCTTTTCACCAACCCAGACCCCCAGGTCCTTTTCCTCAGGGCTGCTCTCAGCTATTCACCATCCAACCTGGAGTTGTGCTTGGGATTGTGCCTACCCAGATGCAGGACCTTACACTTGGCCTTGTTGAATATCATGAGGTTGGCTTGGGCTCAACTCTCCAACCTGTCCAGCATTTAGAAGCTATGGAAGCTATGAAACAGGCTGCAGGTATTGTACCATTTCATTTTGTTTGGTGTCCTATAAAGCACTCTCTGTGAGGATGTGACAGGAAGAAAACAAAGAGGATAAAAGCAGAAGTAGACTGGGCCTCTCAGAGCAGGAGAGGATGAATCACAGGTAGGTTGGTCAGTAATGAGCAGTCTAGAGTACAGATTGCCAAGTTCTCTGCCCCATACACTGTCAATGTAGTTAATGATTCCTATGCTCCAACGGACCTGGGTATCACTGCAGAATGGGTTATGTACTTCCAGTAGTACCTATGTGCTGTGCTTTGCTGGGCAGGTTAGGTAACATACCACTTTTGCAAGTCAAGCAGCAAAGAAAATGTGTTGAAATAAAGATGATGGACATTTTTCAGAGGAATTTATTTGAACAATGGCTAAGCTGCATGGGGAACTCAGAGACAGCATTGTGTCAACAAACCTGGAATCAAAAATCACAAAGCCATTTCATTGATAAGGGCACCACCTGCAATTAGAAGAACAACTGCAATTGCTAACAAGCACCAACAGCTTCCAATTCAGGATATGGCAGCCAAGCTCAGCCAGACTTGGAAAGAACATTATTTCTTTTCCTGAAGAAGAGAGTAAGACATTATAAAATTAATATCATAGAATCACAGAATCAGTCAGGGTTGGAAGGGACCACAAAGATCATCCAGTTTCAACTCCCCAGCCATGGGCAGGGATACCCTACCCTAGATCAGGGTGGCCAGAGACTCATCCAGCCTGGCCTTAAACACCTCCAGGGATGGGGCCTCAACCACCTCCCTAAGCAACCCATGCTAGGCTCTCACCACTCTCATGCTGAAGAGCTTCCTCCTCACAGCCAGTCTGAATCTCCCCACCTCCAGCTTTGCTCCATTCCCCCTAGTCCTGTCACTACCTGAGAGCCTAAAAAGTCACTCTCCAGCTTTTTTGTTGGCCCCCTTCAGATCCTGAAAGGCCACAAGGAGGTCACCTGGGAGCCTCCTCTTCTCCAGACTGCACATCCTGAACTCTTTCAGTCTGTCCTCATAGCAGAGCTGCTCCAGCCCTCCGAGCATCCTTGTGGCCCTTCTCTGGACATGCTCCAACATCTCCACATCCCTCTTGTAATATGTCCCAAACCAGAACAAAAGGTCAAAATCTCCAACATGTATAAGCATCGGAACAATTCATTCAGACCATCTTAATGAGAAAAACTGAGGTGAAGTTCTCTCATAAACTATTTTTTAAATATCAGCCATAATTACATGTATGTGCTGAAGTGTGTCAGCGTAAGTGTATCCTCCCTCAAAACAGTGGAGAGCTTTGGTGGGACTGTGGAAGAGATTTCACAGGCTGGGTGTAGCTAAAGCAAAAAAACACACATTGATGTATCTACCTTTGCAAATCAGCTTTGAAAAGAATGCTCATACTCACATCCAAGTAGATTTGTCTCCTTAGCTTGAGTGGAAGGCAACAAATACGTTTACATCAGAACTAGCTGTCTAGACAACACTGAACTTTGCACAGTTAAGCCTCTCCAAAAGGCAACATCTCCAAGCTACCTGGATGAGGCGCACCTTCCAACTGTCTGCTTCTCCTCACTGATGTGAAAGGACCTCTGCTGCCTCTCTGGAGTGTTTCCTCTTCCTCTGTTGCAGCACACAGTGATTAGCTGTGCTCTGTCCACCACCAGCTGCAGGGTATCAAAATCAAACAAGATATTTCAAATCAACATCTCATTTGAAATGGAAAACCTTTCTAATTCCAAATGTACCTCAATAATTTGAAAATGTCCTCTCCCAGTTTCATCAGAGGCTGCTTCCACACAGTCTCTCCCTGCCTCACTCCTTCACTCTTCCATTCTTTCCCAAGTGCTGCCTTCTTCCCTCCCTATCCACAGACTCCTGCAATCACCTCCATCCTCAACTATTTCTTGGGTACACACTCCCCATTCTGCTCTGCTTGAGTGTTATTACCCCCTGCTACCCATCCTGATCTCAGCTAGCACTAGCCTGTCCCAGTGCCAGGGTACTGGCCTTTCTGACTCACTGTGTTAGTGTGTGCCTGTTCCAGACCACTCCAAATTCCTTCTTTCTCCCCCCCTCCCCCACAGTGGGTTTGAATGGGGAGGAGAAAAAGGTGCAAAAACTGCTTCCCCCCTCCCCAACCTGTGGGCTTGAGGGAGGAACAGCCAAAGGCCTTTTCCCAGCCCTGTGGCAGCCCGCACTGGGATCGGGCTGGCAGCTGGCTGGGTCTGCGTGCCCAGGATAAACTGGCAAATGGACACTTGGTCTAGAAAAGAATAAATAGAGCAAGGCAGAAGGTACAGGGTGACTGCTTTAAGAGTTGCTGGCTTAAAAGAGTTCCTGCCTTGACAGAGATCCTGTTTTGGACCATCCTTGCTTTTGGACGGCTCCTACCTTTTCACACAGCTCTCAGTTTTGCACTCTCCCTGCCTTTGGATGCATCTCCCTACTTGTGCACCTCTCTGTGCAAACTTGCAGGCTTGGCAAGTCCTGGGGTCCTTTTGAGAGAGCTGCTGAAGGTACCCAGACCCAGCTGCTCTCAGACCATACCGCAGTTGACTTCCTGGCTGCTATTTTGAACCGGGCAGACCTGAGCAGACCCCTGCCGCTGCCAAGGCAGCATCGCTCCCACGGATCCTTGTCTTTTGATAGCGNCCGCCCATAACACCCTGTTGAAGAATTCCCGATTGAATTAGAACCTGTAAATAAATCTAAACTAGTTTTGTGTATAGTTTAGGAGCAGGGCTTTCAGGGAAAGAAAATAATTCTGTTTTTGTAATTCCTGACACAGCCACATTAATTGCCGACTCAGCCACATTAATTCCCTGCCTCCACGACAATGTCTGTCCTTGCATAGACACAAACATGATATTCAAGAGCAAAAGAGGACATTCTAATGTGAAAACCATAAAGAAGAAATCAAGAGGTGGCTTTGCCACTGTTTTCTGCAGAGCAGGGTTCGGCATGTCCAATTTGAGCTGCTTTGACTGTGCTTTCCTGGAATGTTGCTTTTCAGTCAATTCCATGTTCTGGCTGTAACACTACGGCAATAGGTCTGGAAAGGGGAGCAGTGTACATGCTCCTGCCAGGAATCCTTTCATCTTGCGGAGTTTATTTGGGTTTCCATCCGAGGGGGGAGAGTCTCACCTGCTCTTTTTCGGTGAAAAACACTCAGAGGTAAGCTAGCCTCTCCTGACAGTACATTCACCTTCCTCCCTTGTGCTCCCCCTCACTCCTGCAAAACTGGATGGACTGGATACCTTCCCAAGATACACCTCAACTTTCAGAGCAGCTGACTGCTGACATGGTCTACTTCACGTCTCACTTCAGCTGCTCCACGTACAATGACACCCACTCTCATTGACTCCTACAAGGAAGGGCATCCTGCTCTGGCCTGAGGTGCAGGTTGTGTGCCACCAGCAGCAGCCAGGTAGACCTGGCCAGGTATTTCTCTCCAGAGGATGATCTTGAGGCAGCACTGCCCTGGCTATAGGATCCTGTGGTCCCTGCAGGAAGGCAATTCAGACTATCAGTCATGTCCCTGTTCTATACTAACAATTTACATCACGATCATGGGTGGCTTAGGACATGTTGTCAGAAGAGGATGAGGTCTGGAAATTAGGGTAGCAGCAAGGGTGGCCCACTTATTCTCTTGGTGCCCTTGACTGAGAGAAGATGATTGGTTTTCATTCATGTAAGGAATCAACTGACTCAAACTGAAATAGGGAG
This sequence comes from Eubucco bourcierii, assembly GCA_013396675.1. Taxonomy (NCBI): domain Eukaryota; kingdom Metazoa; phylum Chordata; class Aves; order Piciformes; family Ramphastidae; genus Eubucco; species Eubucco bourcierii. The sequence goes on along the minus strand of VWZE01024084.1, from coordinate 51,391 downwards.
ATCATAGGGAGCAAAGAGGAGCTGCTCCATAGCATCTGTCTCTCATCCCACTGGGGCTGGTAAGAGCCCTGCTTTGCCCTTGTCCTTGGAGATCCCTGTCCCCTGCACACAGACCTCCTCAAGAACAGGAAGGGAGCACCTTGATTTATGAGGCCCTGCACAGGATATGGTCGCTGGACATACAGATGCAGAAGAGCAATTCTGTGTCACAGAGCCTTAGTATTAACTTACTCAACTGAAGTGAAAAGAAATTGGGTCATATTTTGTGAAGAATGGGATATGTGTGCAAATAACAGCTCTCAGAATTCCATTTATTTTTTCAGTTTTCACTACATTTGATCTGTGATAGTCCAAACACCCAGGCTGACCTATAAACCAAACTAAGAGATGCACTTTTCCACCCAGCAAATAATTAAACTGTTGGACTCAGTGACATGAATTTTTCTGAGGCTGTTGTTTTAGACTAGTTCATAGGGGACATTTCTACCAAGAGCAGGTGTTCTGGATGTAACTTCCAGGCCAGGATGGTCTCAGACTGACAACTGTGGGAAGATTTATCTCTTTCTTTGACCTGTTACTGACTAGGTTGAGCTCAGAGCGAGCTGGGTGGACGTTTTCCCTGGCTACAAAGGGTGGATCTTCCCTTCTTGCACAGCCCCTATTGCTGTAAACATGAAGTTATTTTCCCTCCAGTGCACCTCATGCTGTAGAGCTGTCACACTTTTAAGGTCAGATGTTGGATTGTTCTGGAGGGGCATTTGTTTGCTTTGGTTTTAGGTGGTTTTGTTTTGAAGAGTGATGCATTTAAATAAAAAGAGATGCAGGCTGGATTCTTGCATTATTCATCAGTTAGGCAATCCCAAACAAAAGCTATGTTGGCATTAGTGGGAATTTCGTGTGTTACTTGTTCCTCAAGATCTGCTCCAACAGCCCTATTTGGTAGCTACAACAGGAGCTCGTTTCTCTGTCTCCAGCTTTCCCAGGATATGACACAGGACTGCTGCAGACACTATCCAGTGTCCACCCACCTGCTCTGCCGGCTCCAAAGGCTGTTGCATGAGTAGCAAGGCAGCTAACCCATGCACAGCACAAAAGCCTGTGCCAGTTGCAAGGAAAAGGAGAGGGAGGTGAAATGGAGTGAAATCTGAAGAGGAAATGTATTAGGTTGTATTTTCTCTTCTCATACAGTGGTTCACATCGTGACTTGCAAGGACATAGAGGGAATAGTGATAGCCCTGCAGAGCCTGTGAAGCCAGTGGAGATGTGCTCATTTGTTCCCCTGGGGTGTTAATATGTGATGCACCCTGGGGCTGACTCATCCTCGGGCTGCTTTGGTGGATCCTTTTTATTGTCAGGGCAGCAGCAGCATCAGCAGAAAACAAGGAATCACATAGCAGTGATTTGGGGAGCAGGGGAGCAACATTTCCACCAAAACCAGCCTGCTCACCGTGGTCTTTGCTGTGAAGAACAAATAAGGCTATGGTATGAACTGAACTTTTAAACCCAGGCTCTTCAAGTAGCTTGGAAATTAGGACCTCCTTTACTTAATTAAAAATGAAAGGCTCTTTACAATGTTTAAGATTCTCTCTGATACAGTTAAATTGTAAGAAGGGAGGCAAACCAGCTTAGGTGTGAAGATGTAGCTGTTCCAGACATTGGCACAGGTTGCCCAGGGAGGTTGTGGCTGCTCCCTCCCTGGAGGTGTTCAAGGCCAGGATGGAGGAGGCCTTGAGTGAGTTATACTAGTGGGAGGTGTCCCTGCCTATGGCAGGGGGTTGGAACTAGATGATCTTTGAGTTCCCTTTCAACCTTAACATTCTACAATTCTATAAGTTGTTGACAAAATCAATGTTTGCAACAGGAACAAAGCACCTCCAGATAAAGCAAGCAAACCCCACTTACCTGTGAGGAGAACTGGTAGCAGGATGCCTTGAGTTAAAATCCCCAGTGCAGCCTGGCATGCTGAAATGAGTTCTTTTGTGCTGCTTTCTGTTGATTTAAAACGAGATGACACAGAGACAGATTAGTGAAAACCACAGACATTATAAATTGCACAGACATTAAAAATTTGACCTCCAAAGCTGAAATGCTTTGATCTTTGATTCAGCTGGGGCCAAACTGAAGAGCTTAAAGTGGGGGAGGGGGGAACATGTGCAAGGGAAAAAAAAAATATATATATGGACATAATATTTTCTCAAATTACAGTAGTTGACCTGAATAAGTCTTCACCACAATTTTCATCAGTTTAATCACGTCCATCCACCAAGAAAGGTGCATAGAAGCATTCACACATGGAGTTTCTAAACATAAACAAAGCAGTCTCTAGAAAACATGAGTCTAGAAAACATTTTTTCTTTTAGAAAGCCCCTATTTAGTTTGACCTTTCTTTGAGAAGTAGAAATTTTGGAACTGATACATAAGCAATTGGTTTGATGTACTTTCTTTAACAGAATCAGAAAAAAAAAATAGGATTTGGTAGCTTTGAAATTAATTAAGGGTTAAGAGGAATTAAGTAAAATACGTGAGTTGGTGAGTGCAGCTGTCCTACTCTTTAGGCAACAAGATTCTCTGTTTCTCCCTCCCTTCCTCTGGAAAGCGTCCTTCTCCAGCCAGCCCTCCCCACTGTACATAGCATGTTGTGGAGAAAAAACATTGGCTCGTTTTCTCAGTAACATAAGCTTCCATCACTGCCCTTCAAGCAGTCTGGTGGTCTTTTGAAGTATCTTGCAATATGCCTTTAAAATAGCATCTTCTTTTCACCTTGTGAGCAGATCTCTTCGGTGCTCCAAATCACCTTGACACGTTTCAAAATTCCTGCTTTTGTCAACACAGAAGAACAGTGTGGCAAAGCTGCCAGCTCCTGGTTAGGACAGATTCACTCTAATATGGGTCAAGAACTGGCTGGAGGGCCAGGTCCAGAGAGTGGTGGTGAATGGTGCCACATCCAGTTGGCAGCTGGCACCAGTGGTGTGCCCCAGGGAACAGTGCTGGGTCTGATCCTGTTCAATATCTTTATTGATGATCTGGAACAGGGGATTGAGTCAGCATCACTAAGTCTGCAGATGACACCAAGCTAGGAGCAGGTGTGGATCTACTGGAGGGCAGGAGGGCTCTGCAGAGGAACTTGGATAAGCTGGATGGGTGGGTAGAGGTCAGTGGGATGAGATTTACCAAGGCTAAGCGCAGGGTTCTACACTTTGGCCGCAACAACCCCAAGAACTGCTACAGACTGGGGACAGGGTGGCTGGAGAGCAACCAGGGGTGCTGGTAGAGAGCAGCTGAAGATGATGCAGCAGTGTGCCCAGGTGGGCAGGAGAGCCAATGGCATCCTGGTCTGAATCAGGAACAGTGTGGTCAGCAGGACAAGGGAGGTTATTCTGCCCCTGGACTCAGCACTGGTCAGGCCACACCTTGAGTGCTGTG
>VWZE01024084.1:32191-43161 GCA_013396675.1 Eubucco bourcierii | reverse complement strand
CACACTTTGGGAATGGGATGATTTTGACAGTACTCTGACAGAAACCAGGCAAGTTTCCAGTGCAGCCCCACTTGTCAGGTGGATTTCCAAATTTTCCTTGTTTCTTGTTGGCTTGCAGCACCCATGGCAGGATGTTCTGCTAAATCCCAGGAACAAGGCTTGTGAGTACAGCAAGTTCCTAGATATTCCCTCCACTGTGTGAAAAGAGCCCAGCAAAGATGACTAATCTCAGGGCTACAGTGTTCAGAAATCCATAGTCCCTGAGTCTTCCCTCCAGGAGTCTGGGGAATGCTTCTAAATGGTTGACACAGAAAACATCAACTTAAAGTTTTCTCAGATCAGAGAAGCATAGAAGCATAGAAGCACAGAATCAAGCAGGTTGGAAGAGACCTCCAAGCTCATCTAGTCCAATCTAGCACCCAGCCCTAGCCAAGCAAACAGACCACAGCACTAAGTGCCCCATCCAGGCTTTTCTAGAACACCTCCAGGGACACAACTCCACCACCTCCCTGGGCAGCCCATTCCAATGCCAATCACTCTCTCTGGCAAGAACTTCCTCCTAACATCCAGCCTAGACCTCCCCTGGCACAACTTGAGACTGTGTCCCCTTGTTCTGTTGCTGGTTGCCTGGCAGAAGAGCCCAACCCCACCTGGCTACAACCTCCTTTCAGGGAGCTGCAGACAGCAAAGATGACTTTCGGAACTTTTCTATTTCAAAGTTTTATTTGCTTTTGGAGTAACCCTTTTGTTTGTTTGTTTGTTTGTTTGCTTGCTTGTTGTTGGGTTTTTGGTTTGGTTTGGTTTGGTTGGGGTTTTTTTTGTTTGGTTGGTTTGGTTTGGTTTTGATTTTTTGGTTTTGTTTATTCCTCCTGGTCCCACCTGTGGAAGTGAGTATGAAGCAGTATGTAAGATCTGTCTGTTGGAACTACTGGTTACTCTGACTCCACCAACAGAGAGGTAGGTGTTACTGCCCGGTTTCTAGGAGTAGACATGACCTGTATTCAGCTGCTTCATTCTTTCTCTCTGGGAGATCCCCACACATGGTCCACTCCTCACAACTCCTCCCAAAGGGCTCTCGGCTGCGGGGCACAGCAAACTGTTAATCCTGCTAACCTCTCTTGTTCCTCAAGGCCATAAGGAAAGGCTATTCAGCAAGATGCAGCTCTCTTTTCTTTCCATAGAGTCCACAACAGCTAAAGGTACATCGCTCTTTCCTCTGGCCTGGAGGACGCAGGTCAGCCTCCACGTAGGACTGGTGCACCACCAAGGACAACCCAAAGGGAACCAGAGATAGGTGAGATGAGGGTGATTTTGGCAGCCCAGAGACATGCTGAAAGCCACACCAGCTCTTTTGACTATAGGATTAGAGATTCCTTTTATTCAAGGAAGATCTGCAATTCAAACCCGACTTTTGCATGGCCCTTGGTAGTTTGATTAGAGCAGTGACACCACGAGCTTTGCAGAGCCTGCCTCTACCCAGAAGGATGTGAAACGGGGCATGAGTTGGTTGTGGGATTAACGAGGTAGGAATTATAAAATCTGTAGTTATTTTATTTCCAAAAGCCCCACCCACAAACTCTATACAAATGAGTTAGATTGGGTTCAAAATTTGTTCGGGAAGATCCTCACAAGGATGCTTATAGGGAATTTAGTAATTCAGGAAAATCAGAAAGTTGGAAAAGGTTTGCTACAAAACAACTTTGCTGCACTTACAAATAAAGGTAGCCTGGAGCCCTAGGGAACGTCTGTGTTACTCACGGCGGTGGAGTAGGAATTTGGAGTTGGTCCCTTGGCTCCTCTGCAGCAGTGTCTGGAACTGCAAATTGTAATCCAGCGGTGGATCAACGTGGCACAGGATCCAATGTGAGTAAACCTGCCAGAACCTGAAGTGACTGCAGACATGGCTGCCATGGGCACAGAGCATGGGGCAGCACAGGGCCAAGCCAGGCTGCTCAGCAGTGTGCCCACCAACGGCGTCGGTTTACGGTAGAGACAGCTCCCTGCAGCAGGCAGGCAGGACGCAGCAGTCTGAAAGCAGAGACCATGAGCTTTCTCCTCACCCTGCTTCCAGATGCCCCTCAAGGTCTGAATCTAGCTCTGACTCTAGGTGCTCCGTAAGGTCCTTCTCAAGGTCCAAGTCAAAGTCTCAGTCAAAGTCCCCCTAGACACTGTGCCCAATTGCCGTATCTATATGCTGGGGTGATTTGCTCTTTCCTGTTCAAGCTCGCGGGGGTGGGGTAAGGAACTTGGTGCCTATTTCTTTCCACATTCCAAACCCCTGAAGCCAGAGGCTGGGGGAGAGCAAAACAGTTTTGCACCCCATTCAAACCTCTGGTGGGGCAGGGACTTCAGTGTGCGTTGCCACAGGGCACCCCATCTTTTCCAACCTTTTCCCACCTGGCAATCAGATGGAGTGCAGCATATTCAGTGTGTTCAGAGCCTGAGCCCAGCTCTGCTGCGCAGCAGTGACTCATTAGCCACGTACATGAAACCTGCTGGTTCCCATGGGGAATTCCAGAAAATACAAATTAAAAAAAAAAAATTTAAAATAATAAATTAACAAAATCTGGTGGGTTTAAAGCCATCTGTTTGGGTTTGGGGGTTTTGGTTTGGTTTTTTCTGTGTTGAGGGAGGGGTGGATCTTGGGTATTTCATACATTGCAGCACCAAGAACAGCCAGGGAGCAGCCGTGAGCCCCTCACTGGTACAGGGCTGGGCTGACAGCTGATCGAAAGCACTTGGTTCACTCTTTAAAGAAACTTGAAAGGCTCCACCACAGGGGAAGAAAAATACAAGAGCAGTGGTATGAGGAGTTGGCTGAAGGCAAAGAGACAGGCTGCAAGCTGGGGTTTAGCAGCTGAAGCCCATTAAATGGACAGATCAATCAATAGCCCTTTTAACGGGAGGGAAAGATCAATCTTTTCTCTTTTCCCTGCATGGTTTACAGCTACCATTGCTGCCTTGTATTTATTTCTCATAGCCAGACAAATTCAGAAGAACTGGATGTGGAAGGCTGGATTTGGCCTGGAATCTTGCCCTGGAGCAGGATCCTGCTAGACTGTGCTGGCTGTGGCAGGGGTCCTCACTCCACCCTAGTGGGGCCAGTTCATAGAATCATAGAGTCACAGAATCATAGAACCATAGAATCGCAGAATCATAGAATTCCAGAATAGTAAAATCATAGAATACTAGGATCATAGAATCACAGAATCATAGAACCATAGAATCGCAGAATCACAGAATCATAGAATTCCAGAATAATAAAATCATAGAATACTAGGATCATAGAATCACAGAATCATAGAATCAAGCAGGTTGGAAGAGACCCCCAACCTCGTCCAGCCAAATCTATCACCCAGCCCTAGCCAAGCAACCAGACCATGGCACTAAGTGCCCCATCCAGGCTTTGCTTCAACACCTCCAGGGATGGTGACCCCACCACCTCCCTGAGCAGCCCATTCCAATGCCAATCACTCTCTCTGGCAAGAACTTCCTCCTAATACCCAGCCTAGACCTCCCCTGGTACAGCTTGAGACTGTGTCCCCTTGTTCTGTTGCTGGTTGCCTGGGAGAAGAGGCCAACCCCACCTGGCTACAATCTCCCTTCAGGTAGTCATAGACAGCAATGAGGTGACCCCTGAGCCTTGGTACCTACCTGCTCCTGGCAATGGCCATGTTGCTCAGGGCAGGGAGGTGGGAAGTTGGCAACAGTCGTACTGGTGTCACTTGTTAAAATTCATACTGTTAAACAACAGGACCAACACCTGGTTTTGATCAGAATCAAGTGAAAGAGACACCCTTAAGATTTATAGCCATGGTTGAGGAAGTCAGTCTCTTGTTTTCCACAAGTGAGCTATGCTGGAAGCTTCACAAGATGGGTCCAGAATCTCTTCAGCAAGCAGATGTGGTCTCTCCTAATCCAAGATTAGCATCAACCCTGTCATGTTGCTTCAGAAATGTTCTTATCAGCATTTTGCACAGACCTTGGTTATAGGCAAGCAGAAGGCTCATCAAGAAATTAGCCTTCAGCAGTGTCCCATCCTCTGCCTACTTAATTTGGAAAGCTCCCAGGTCCAGGCCAGTGTCTCCCCACTGCTTGCAAAGCCCTCCACAGAAACGTGCAGTGCTCTAGACTGGATTTTTGTTCAGAGTCATGAAAACAGTCCAGCCAGTCAGACAGGCACAGCTTTGTATTGTTAGAAGATGGTTCCACTGGGGACTTTTTGAATTCAGATTGCCCAACTCTAGCTCTGCAGGGCTGGGTGCCAAGGTATTTGGGCACAAAATGGTCAAGTGAGGTTTCATTCTTTTTTTTTTTCCTTTTTTTTTTTTTTTTTTTTTTTGTGTAAGCAGACAATATTTTTATGCTCTGTCATGGCTGGGCAATCAAAACAGCAATTAGGTTGCATCAGCAGATGTTCTTGCTTTTAGTGACTGTCAGCCTCAACAATGCACAAGCCATATTCTGCTTCGTACAAAGACCTTTTCATTTCCAAACAGAACTTGGACCTTTCAAGTGCTTCTCCCACCATCTGAAAAGGTTAGCAGGGCTCGCATTTGCTTTTAGCACTCTCAGGCCAGAACACTGCAGGTGTTTATCTTTAGCACTCCCCTAAGGTGAGCAGAAAACGGAGACCTTGCATCTGCTCATCAAAGCGGGCAGAGCACAGCCTGTGCCATCACTGGCACTCCTGGGTAGGAACAACAGAGCAGGATTTGTTTTCACATCAGCACAAAACCAGTCCAGCTTTCCAGGTCTGCAAGGCCACTGGGAACCATGGCTGGCACAGGTCCACATCATTACTCTCTCTCATGGTACAACTTGGCCCAAAGTTAAGCAGCTGTCCCAAGAGCCACATAACTTCCCTCTGTGGCTGGGGACAGTGACAATGCTGCAGGAGGAGCAATCTGACATAAGCCTCCCATGACAACAGAGAGAAACTGTGAGTCAGGTGTTTCTGAGTATCATAAATAGAAGAGACAAATCATCTACTGAGGCATCCTGCCTCAGCAGGTGACCAGAGAAGATGAGCCACCAAAGTGCGGCACTTCACTCCCAGTGGACCAAAGCTAGGTGTCCTGAATCCTATCTTGTACCTCTATGTGACATCTTAACCTATAATTTTCCAGCTATCCTGCATTACCAAATCCACCAAACAGCTATGAAACTTGCTGGTACCTGTCACTTTGGGAAATCAGGTTTCAGCCATGCCTCAGACATCACAGGAATTTTTGCAGGTTGGAACAACTAAGGGATTAGGTACAACAATACACATGAATTTCACTCAGATTACCTGAGATGAAGCAAGACAGAGATCTAGGAGAGAGATTTGCTTCCTGCTGTCTCAGGAGGTCATCCTGGGCAGAGCCATGTGTCCATACTAGCATGGAGGAGCACACTCACCTAGCAGCATTGGGCACCTTGGTTTACAGCATGCCATCCTGCAAGGTGAGAGTGAGGGAAAGCTCAGGGTATGAAAAGCACATTAAAAAAAAAAAAAAAAAGTTCCATCTTTATTTGAGATTCTCTGGTATTGACAGAATATGAGGAGACTTTAACATGCTGTCACAGAAAATAGCTTCACAGAATCACAGAACCTTAGAGGTTGGAAGGGACCTCCAGAGATCGAGTCCAACCCCCCCAAACAAGTAGTATCCCCTAGGGTAGTTTGCACAGGAATGCATTCAGGCAAGTTTTGAAAGTCTCCAGAGGAGGAGACTCCACAGCCTCTCTGGGCAGCCTGTTCCAGTGCTCTGTCACCCTCACTGTAAAGAAGTTTCTCCTCATGTTGAGGTGAAACCTTCTCTGTTCCAGTTTGTAGCTGTTGCTCCTTGTCTTAGTGCTGCTGACCACTGAAAAGAGATTGGCCCCAGCTGCTTTGCACCCACCTCTCGGATATTAGTACACATTGGTAAGATCTCCTCTCAGTCTTCTCCAGACTAAACAGCCCCAGGGCTCTCAGTCTCTCTTTGTAGGGGAGATGCTCAGGGGTCCCAATCATCCTCATGGCTCTATGAGGAACAAGGCTCAATCAACCTCGTTTCACCTCCCACTGTTAGATCATTTCTAATAATGTTTGAAGTTAAGATAAATACCTTACTTTTCCATAGTGCTCTTACTCCTGTCTTTTTTCTCTCCTCTCTTTCTGTCCCCTCAGGTCTGCACATGTGCATTGATGCTGAGGATGTAAGAAGTGCATGATTCACTGGATGCTGTTGGAATTGTCTCAAAAAACTCATTCCATGTCTTGCATCTGAACTAAGTTAAGGTCACCTGAAAGTCTTCTACTGACTTCAGAAGAATGCTAGATAATTAATGTAAGGGAAAAAAAAAAAAAAAAAAACAGAAACCATAAGAAGAGGAGAAGCAGATTCTGAGCCTTCCAGCTTTGGCCTGGCTCATGGGTTAGTCGCTACGTGCTGCGGTGGCCAAAGTAGCAGCTTCATGCTGGACATGGAATGAGCTGGAGAAAGGGTTCATGAGTGCTGAGAGGGTAGGAACTGTTCCACACAAAGTTCTGGGGGCCCTGAGCTAGGGTTGATGGAGTGGTTGTGATGGATAAGCCTGACACTGAAAGCCAAAGAGCTCCCTAGGGCTTTCTTGCCAATGTGTTCCTTGTATGGAGATTTCATCATATGCAATTTAAAAGATATCAAGCTCTTAACTTCATCTGTCTGCATAAATAACTACTGCAATTGACAAAGGGCTGTTCCAGCATCACAAAAGTGATGGGAATTAGTATTCATAGCTGGAAACAGGAGAGACTTGAGATAGTTGTGTTTTCTTCCAAGCAAGCTGTATGGGGCATCCTTTAGCCTTTGCAGCATCCTGAATCCTCATCAGTTCCTGCAGGGCTGAGGCAGGCAGGTTGGGTGCAGAGGGCCAGCTAATGATCTTCCACTCATTACCTGGGTGAAGGATTTAATCTGGGCAGCCCACTTTTGCCAGGTGGGGGCTTGGGACTCATTGTTACTCATCCTACATTACTGTACTATTAAAGCCTACAGCAATCACCTTCACCTTACCAGGCTGCAGAGCCTCTTACTGGAGCAGGGTCACCAAGGCTCAGGGCAGCAAGCAGCTACTAAAACAATTTCCACTGCACTGTGCCTCCTGATTTCTCCTGCCTGTAGCAAGACAAGACTCTCACCAACAGAAAGATTTGGGTTGTATTCCTGCCTCAGACCCATGAGTGGATAATGGCTAGCAATCAAGTGCTGGGCTGCAGCAAGAGAATTGTTCCCAGCAGGGCAAGGTAGAGGATTCTACCCCTTTACTCTGCTCTTAACAGACCCCACCTGGAGTATTGTGTACAGTTCTGGAGCCTCCAGCACAGGAAGGACATTGAACTGTTGGAGTAAGTCCAAAGGAGGGCCACAAAGATGCTCAGAGGGCTGCAGCAGCTCTGTTATAAAGACAGGCTGAGAAAACTGGGGCTCTGCAGCCTGGAGAAGAGAAGGCTTTGAGGAGACCTTCTAGTAGCCTTCCCATAATCTGAAGGGGGCCTACAGAAAGGTTGGGGAGGGACTCTTGACAAGGTCATGCAATGCCAGGACAAGGGGCAACGGGTTTAAACTGGAAGCGGGGAGATTGAAACTGCATATTAAGAAGATATTCTTTGCAGTGAGGGTGGTGAGACACTGGCACAGGTTGCTCAAGGAGGTTGTGGCTGCTTTCTCCCAGGAGATGTTCAAGGTCAGGCTGGACAAGGCCTTGAGTGACCTGTACTAGTGGGAGGTGTCTCTACCTACGGCAGGAGGTTGGAACTAGATGATCTTTGTGATCCCTTCCAACCTTACCATTCTGTGATTCTATGAAAGCCTTAGGGTTTGATCTCCCCAGAGACCTAGGAATACTCAACCATTTCTGTCATGATGCTCAGGAACATCTGAGATGTCTGCAGATCTCAGAAATGTCTGCAGATCTCAGAGATGTCTGCAGATCATGCTGACTGCACTTAGGAGGGAGGGCATGGCTACAGGCACAGGACACATCTACACTATTAGCAGGGATGCTCATGCCTAGGCTAACAGGGGAAGTAAAAGCTCAGTATTAGGTACAAGTAAAACCTGAAATAATCACATAATGCAAGGCTCAGACTTGCACTGGAGAACAAGTGTTATAAAGAGTGGCTGAGGGAACTGGGATTATTTAGTCTGGAGAGGAGGAGGCTCTGTTCAGCTCCCTGAAAGGACGTTGTACTGAGGTGGGTGGTGCTCTTCTCTGCCTAGTCTCAAGTAACAGAATGAGAGAAAATGGTCTCAGGTTGCACCAGGGGAAGTTTAGATTGGATATCAGGAAAATGTTCATTACCGAAAGAGTGGTCAGGCATTGGAACAAACTACATGGGGAGATGGTGGAGTCACCATCCCTGGAAATCTTAAAAGAAATGTGTGAACATGGTACTTTGGGACATGGTTTCATGTCCATGGCGGTGTAAGGTTGATGGTTAGACATGATCTTGAAGATCTTTTCCAACTGAGATGATTCTGTGATTCTATGCTCCTGTATTACTCACAATCATAGGCACATCCAGTGATGGCTGAGCTGTCAAATGAGCTGCTTTACCCTTTGGAAAGGTCCATCCCTCCCAGCTTACTGAAAAAGAAAAAAAAAAAAGAAAAAAAAAAAAGAGTCCAGTGTGTTTGTGGATCTAGCTACACTGCACATAATTCGGGTGAGCTGAATAATGCCCAAGGGTTGTCCATCAAACTGCGCAAACACACACTGAACTCCTGGGAGGAAGATGTTTGTTCATTCCTGATCCTCTTACCTGATGCACAGCAAATGCTAAAACAGGGAGAGATATTTGACTGAAGAATGGCAATGGACTAGGAAGGGAGCTTAGCTTTGGGTGCCAATCAGGGGCTCCTGATGCAGCAGCATTTCGAAAGAGGTGGCAAATGGAGGATATGAATCACAAAGGAAGATGGAATTTACTTTGGAAAGAAAGCCTGAACTTTCTATTTATTTATTAATTAATATACATCTGGTGTTGAGGTTGCTCGTGCAACTTTTCTTGGGTTTCTACTTTGTTCTCATGAGGTGGACAAATGTAGGGGATAAGCAGGGTAACTGAAGCACTCTAAGTACTCTGTGAGGATGTTTGTGTCCCTCACCACCACCTGTGCTTCAGCAGCTACAGCAGAACTGAGCAGATGCTTACCAGTGTGCCTGTGCACATATTCAATAAAAACAGACATTTAAACATCCTATTCCTTTGTGTATTTTTCAAATAATATTTACATTCAAGAACCTGCTTGATTTTTGGCAACTAGAAACATAAATAAGAAGGGCTTCTCATAACAGTGGCTGTTATAAAAGCGTTATTAGTCAAAATCTCCATCTCACTCGCTGGAGAGATACTGTCCCTTTAAATTATTATTTGACAGTGTCACTGAGATGTCCTGTACAATGCTCTTAGCTAAAGAGCATCTCTGCTGGCAAATGATTTTTCTGCTAGTAGGGGAGAGCTCACAGTACAAGCTGGTAAGAGTATAGTCAAATCGAATGGTTTTCTACAGTGGCACCACTGTAGAAAGACAGATTGAAAAGCACATTTCTCAGCTGTGCCCATGACCTGTGCCCTGTGCCCAGGGAGGTGATTGAGGCCCCATCCCTGGAGGTGTTTAAGGTCAGGTTGGATGAGGTTCTAGCCAGTCTGATCTAGGGTAGGGTGTCCCTGCTCATGGCAGGGGCGTTGGAACTAGATGATCCTTGTGGTCCCTTCTGACCCTGATTGATTCTATGATTCTGTGATTCTATGATTCCATGATTCTATGTTTCTATGATTCCATGTTTCTGTGATTCCATTATTCTATGATTCTATGATTCCATGTTTCTGTGATTCCATGATTCTATGATTCTATGGTTCCATGATTCTATGATTCTGCAATTCTATGATTCTATGATTCCATGATTCTATGATTCTACAAGTCTATGACTATGATTCCACAATTCTATGATTCTAAGTCACTTCATCTTCCTGTGACTCTCTGTCCACTCCAACCTTTTCACATTTATTTCCATGACTTGTGAGCTAGGCAGATGAGTTTCTTTGTGTTTGTACAATACATACTAAACCAGGGCTGTCAGCCTGATTTGTGCCTTTTGGCGCTGCCCATGTTACCAGTTGTTGGGGATTTACTGCAAATCTGAATGTTTGCTGTCTGATGAAGTCTCCTCTCTTGAGATGATGTGTTGAATTAATTTTTCACTTAAAAAGGAAAGCACATTTTTAGTCAAGCTTGAAAAGGCAAGCATTAGAAGTTCACACTTGAGAATGGAAACAACGCAGAGGTGAAATGCTGTTATGTTGGGTGTGCTAATCATTATTTGTAACACTTGGTGCCAGCAAAGTGGCAGTAACATAGAAAGAGCACAAATGACAGGCCCACAACAGTAGAATTAGCAGAGAGTCAAAATGTTTCTATTGCAAAGGCACTAGGCAAGCAAACACCCAATGATCATGTTTTAACATTGTGGAAACCCAGCTCCTTCATGAGGCGTTGCATAATGTGCCTGTACGGTCTGTTTGCAAAGGAAGATGTTGCCATTCAAAGGCTGTGGGGTTGTCAGCAGGGTTTTTTACCACGTTTATCAGGCCAGCCCCACGGTCCTCTGCACTTTGCTACACACGATATTAGCAGCAAAATTCTCTTCCTCCAAATGGTGATGCTTAGCCAAAATCTTCTGCTCCCTCTATGCTGCACAGGGTAGTCCTCCCTGGGGTATGTAAAAGGGCTGGCAGGAAGGAAACCCGGACTAATTTTTTTTGCTGTTAATTCCATAGCTGATTTGTTATGGCATGTGATGGCCTGCTAGCTCACCTCTGAAATGGGGATAATGAGTCACTGTGTACAGTTCTGGAGCCCCCAGCACAGGAAGGACATTGAACTGTTGGAGTGGGTCCAGAGGAGGTCACAAAGATGCTCAGGAGGTTGCTGCAGTTCTGCTCTGAGGACAGACTG
>VWZE01024084.1:13618-29054 GCA_013396675.1 Eubucco bourcierii | reverse complement strand
TCCAGGTGGGGTCTGAGGAGAGCAGAGCAAAGGGGCAGAATCTCCTCCCTTGCCCTGCTGCCCACACTGCTCTTGCTGCAGCCCAGCACTCAGTTGCTGTCTGGGCTGCACTCACACTGCAGGCTCATGTTGAGCTTTTCACCAACCAGACCCCCAGGTCCTTTTCCTCAGAGCTGCTCTCCAGCCATTCACCACCAAGCCTGGAGTTGTGCTTGGGATTGTGCCTACCCAGGTGCAGGACCTCACACTTGGCCTTTCTGAATTTCATGAGGTTGGCCTGGGCCCACCTCTCCAGCCTGTCCAGGTCCCTCTGGATGGATCCCTGCCCTCTAGCAAGTTGACTGTGCCACACAGCTTGGTGCCACCTGCAAACTTGCTGAGGGTGCACTGATTCCTCTGTCCATGTCACTGACAAAGATGTTAACCAGCACTGGTGCCAGCACTGACCCCTGAGGGATTCCACTTGTCACTGGTCTCCAGGTGGACATTGTGCCCTTGATCACCACTCTCTGTGCCACCATCCAGCCAGCAGTGCTCCACCCATCAAGTCCATGTTTTTTCGTTTGGTGACCAAGATGTCATGTTTACCTTAACTCCAAGACTCATGGAAATTTTTCAGCATTAGGCATGGCATTAGCATTGGGCAACCCCTAATGTTCTATGATTCTATGACACTTAAGATAACTCAGAGGCCCAGGACCTACTTGCCTTCCTGCATGCTCTCCTTGGGCAGGTCTTTGTCCTCCCCGGAAAGGCTGCCTGGTGGAACAGCAGTACTGAGGCAATGGGCTGGAGGCCCATGGTGCTACTCAAAGGCCTTTCTCAGGGGCTGGAATAGGGATCGTAGCATAAAGAGAACTAACTGGCTCTCCTCACAGACCAGCTCCAGTACACAGCTGTTCTGTGTCTCAGTACAAGCTCTAGGAAACACATGCTTGGAGGTCTGGGCAGTACGGGCTATGGCCATGTCTTGGTTTACTCAGGACACAGTCTCTTTTGAAAGTAGTTTTCAGAGGTAGATGCAAGCAATGGTTCTAAGGGGGAGGAAAAAATCTGCTGCTCAGTTTTCCCACTACACTAACCAGTGGCAGCTAATTAAATGGCTAACATCTCACTAGGTCTTGTAGCTCTCCTAGCAAGTCCTGCCTTAGCTAACCACTTTAACATGAACTGCTGGAAAGTGTTGATAGCGGAAGGAAATGAGATCATGCTAAAACTGTCACTCTACCTTTCTTGGTGAAAAAAAAATAAATTATTTTCCCTTTATCATTCAGATAATTTCAAATACAGTGTGTATGGTCTGTTGAGCACCTACCATTGATGCCATTATCAGGAGTTCAACAGCCACATCAGCGCTGTCTTCAGTTTGAGTATTTTCCTGGTTTACTTTCTCTGCAGTTTATCAAGTGCAGACATTGTCCTTTGATAACTCCACAGATAACTGCTCTTTCTGGGCTTCTTATTCTCATCATTCAGAGTCTTACATGACTGGATCTCCATGTACTTCAGGTAACCTTGAAAGGGAGTATCAGGAGACAGATGAGGTCTGATTCTCTGGTGCCTCTTGCTGCCCTTTATCATAGAATCAGAGAATCAAAAAATGAGTTGGGTTGGAAGTCAGCTTAAAGATCACCTAGTTACACCCTCTGCCACAGGCAGGGACACCTACTAGATCAAGTTGCTCAAGACCCCATCCAGCCTGGATCTGAACAATGCCAGAGTTGGAGTCTTCACAACTTCTCCGAGCCACCTCTTCCAGTGCTTCACCACCCTCATGATGAAGAATTTCTTCACAACGTCTAATCTAAATATAGATTCTTTGAGTTCAAAGCCACTGCCCCTCATCCTTTGTAAAAACCCCTCTTCAGCTATCCTGTAGGCCCCCTTCAAATACTGGAAGACTGCTGTAAAGTCTTCCTGAAACCTTCTCTTCCCCAGTCTGAACAACCCCAACTCTCAGCCTGCCTTCATAGTGGAGGTGTTCCAGCCTTCAGATCGCCTTCATGGCCCTCTTCTGGAACCGCTCTAACAGTTCCATGCCACTCTTGTGCTGGAGGCTCCAAAGCTGGACACAGTACCCTCAGTATTGTGAGTACTGTGGGTACTGTGTCCACTTCATAAGAGTGAAGCAGAGGAAGAGAATCATCTCCCTTGACCTCCTGGCCACGCTCCTCTGAGGCAGTCCTAGATATGGTTGGCTTTCTGGGCTGCAAGCACACGTTGCCGGCTCAGGGTGAGTTTCTTATCAACCAGCACTTCAAAGTCCTTCTCCTCAGGACTGCTCTCTCTCCATTCTCCACCCACCCTGTAAGGGATGTTGCACTTGGCTTGCACCTAGGTCAGGTCAATATTACCCCAACCTGGTAGGGGCAATAACTACATCAATCTTACAGACCTCCAACACCCTCCCAGGTGTGGGAAAGAACAACCCAGTTTCACAGAACTGCAAATCCTGACTGCTTTTCACGATGGAGCTGGGAGCTTGTGAGTATTGTATCCCTAGAGAATAACTGTCACACAAAAGAAGACACAAGAAAACTGTTGCAGCCCCAAAAGACAGCAGTCAGCTGTCACAGCCCCCTGTACCTTGTTTTAAGAGTGAACCTCAGCACAGAGAGGCAATGAAGGAGACTGGGGATTGAGTACCAGGAGGCTTGGGAAGACAAGAGTATTTTTAGCACTGAGGAGCTGCATGCTGCCACAATGCCCACTCAGGCCAGATGCTTCCACAGCAGCTGACCAGCACCCCTTCTTGTTTCTGAATAACCTCTCATGTCCATCATCCCAGTGGGCAAAAGGAAAACATGCTGCAGAAAGGACATTCTTTGTTGTTTGGGTTTGGTGTGGGGGTTTTTTTAACCCAGGCACCAAATATTTTTTCCAGTGTTTTGCAGATCAAATCTCAGCTTCCCTTCTTGGGGGTAGATAGCTACAGCTCTGTAAAGGTCCGGCACCTCGACTGGGGCAATCTCAAGCACTGATATAGGCTGGGCAGAGACTGGCTTGAGAGTAGCCCTGGGGAAAGGGACTTGGGGGTGCTGGTGGATGAGCTCAACGTGAGCCAGCAGTGTGCACTTGCAGCCTAGAAAGCCAACCAGAATCTGGGCTGCATCAGAAGTGTGGCCAGCAGGTGAAGGGAGATGATTCTCCCTCTGTGCTCCACTCTGGGGAGACCTCACCTGGAGTACTCCATCCAGTTCTGGAGCCCCTGTTATAAGAAAGATATGGAGATGCTGGAATGTGTCCAGAGAAAGGCCATGAGGATGATCAGAGGGCTACAGCACCTCTACTATGGAGACAGACTGAAAGAGTTGGGACTCTTCCATCTGGGGAAGAGAAGGCTCCAAGGAGACCTTATTGTGGTCTTCCAGCATCTGAAGGGGGCCTATAGGAAAGCTGGGGAGGGACTTTTTAGGATGTCAGGTAGTGATAGGACTGAGAGTAAATGGAGTAAATGGAGTAAAACTAGAAGTGGGTAGATTCAGATTGGATGTTAGGAAGAAGTTCTTCACCATGAGGGCGATGAGACACTGGAACAAGTTGCCCAGGCAGGTGGTGGAAATCCCACCCCTGGAAGTTTTTAAGGCCAGGCTGGATGAGGCTCTGATCTAATGTGAGGTGTCCTTGCTTGTGACAGGGGAGTTGGAACTAGCTGATCCTTGAGGTCCCTTCCAGCTCTGACAATCCTAAGATCCTATGATTTCTTCACTTGTGCTCCTCTCTCACACCCATAGCCAAACAAATTGGGGGTGCTTTAACATCAGCTGCACATGGTGGCTCAAAACACAACTGACAAAATTATCTGGCACAACCTCAAGTTGTTCACCACACTGACAAACTGTTACCAGTCACTTTCTTCTGCCTCCCCTAGCTTAGTCACTATTACAGACACAGCTTAAAAACCACATCCTTCTGTTGCAGTATGACTTGTCTCCACTGCTTATGACACATTTTCTGATTAAATGCATGCATGCCATGTTTGATCATGGGGAGAACTCACTGCTGAGGTGCAGAGGATCCTCCATCTGCCTGGAGGATGCTTTGCCCACCAGCTGCACTGGGACCTCCATTGCCTTTAACAAAGTGCTACCCTCCACGGTGGACCTCTTGCCTTTCTTTCTCCAGCTCCCATCACTTGCATGGTAGCATAGCACTGCCAGCTTACTCAAAAAGTGGACCTCTTGCCACTCTTCCTCCAGCTCCCATCACTTGCATGGTAGCATAGCACTGCCAGCTTACTCAAAAAGTGGACCTCTTGCCACTCATTCTCCAGCTCCCATCACTTGCATGGTAGCATAGCACTGCCAGCTTACTCAAAAAGTGGACCTCTTGCCACTCTTTCTCCAGCTCCCATCACTTGCATGGTAGCATAGCACTGCTACTTTACTTAAACCAACCTGGCAGGGAAGTAAGGGGAGAAACAAATGTCTCATAAACTGACTGGGAAGAGACAAATTCTCTGCCTACCAACAGGAATGTGCCTATGAATAGCCCACATGTAAACATAGATTACATATTGCAGAGTGACATCAAGCATACCAGCTACCTCTTCCTGAAATTCAATAGGCATTGATATTTAATCCAGCCTTTGAGGTTTAGCATGCTTCAGCACAAATATATATTTATTAATACCACAATACATTGGGTCTTAGTGACTCTTGTTGAGTCTCATTTCACTCACAGATATACTTTTTTTAAAACTGGACTGTCATGCTTGAACTAAGTTAAGCCAAGACTGAATGATCTTCAAACAGAGCAAGTAATATACTTAAGGCCACATTCAATATTATTTTCCTCACTTCCCTTGACCAAAGTGATATTTATAGAGAGGGC
The DNA here is from genome assembly GCA_013396675.1 of Eubucco bourcierii. Classification (NCBI taxonomy): domain Eukaryota; kingdom Metazoa; phylum Chordata; class Aves; order Piciformes; family Ramphastidae; genus Eubucco; species Eubucco bourcierii. Next base: position 24,221 of record VWZE01024084.1, on the reverse strand, counting down.
TGTATTCTATTCAGCAGTACATTACTGTTAATGATATGTGACTCCAGTGATTACAGTAGAGTGACTCTGAACATACATCAACAAAATGGGGAGCAGGAATTTGGCCCAGCATTCTCAGAGCAGGAGTACTAGAGCTGGAGTTACACCAGGGAAGAACTTGGCCCATATTCTTTCTGAAATGAAAGAGCCAAATCGTCAAAAAAACAAAAAACAAAAAAAAAAGGTGATTTGTAGTCTGTTTATAAGAAAATCCATGATTTGCAGTGACTTATAGAGCCTAGCTGAAGGAAGGTTAAGTTTCAAGAGCAATAGAACGTGACTAAAAGAAGTTAATTCTCCCTCTAAAAGGACATTTTAATAGAATGAGGACAGATAAAATTCTGAGGACATGACCTTGCTGTGGAAATAAAATCCTGTTATGTTCTCCATCTCGGATCATGCTCCTGTGCTGTACAGACCTACAAAACAGTTGTTTCTCTGCTTCTGCTGTCCAGCATTCTACTGAATCTTTCTCATAGAATCGCAGAATCCCTTGGTTGGAGAAGACCTTAAGAAGATGCTTAGAGGGCTGCAGCAGCTCTTCTATAAGGGCAGGCTGAGAGAGTTGGGGCTCTGCAGCCTGAAGAAGAGAAGGCTTCCAGGAGACCTGATAGTAGCCTTCCAGTATCTGAAGGGGGCTACGGGAAGGCTGGGGAGGGACTATTGACAAGGTCTTGCAATGACCGGACAAGGGGCAATGGGTTTGAACTGGCAGAGGGGAGATTGAAACTGGATGTTAGGAGGAAGTTGTTTGCAGTGAGGGTGGTGAGACACTGGCACAGGCTGGCCAGGGAGGTGTTCAAGACCAGGTTGGAAGAGGCCTTGAGTAACTTGTACTAGTGGGAGGTGTCCCTGCCTCTGGTAGGGGATTGGAACTGTATGATCTTTGAGGTCCCTTCCAACCTTACCATTCTACGATTCTATGATTCTATGATCACTGAGTCTAATCATAACCTAACACCACTCTGTACACAACTGTTAGACCATGTCCCTGAGCTCCTCTAAACACCTTTAAACACCTTTTAAATGCCTCCAGGGATGGTGATTCCATCACTTCCCTGGGCAGCCTGCTCCAGTGCCTTTCCAATCTAAACATCACCTGGCACAAAATATCAATATAATAGTAAATATATCAGTATCAATCTAAATGCTTCAAAGCTTGTCCAACATGAACACTTTTGGGTACAGTCAACTGCCTCTGGAGTCTTCAATATGGGCAGGACATGGAACTAGACTGGTGAGGGGCCTGGAGCACAGCCCTGTGAGGAGAGGCTGAGGGAGCTGGGGGTGTGCAGCCTGCAGAAGAGGAGGCTCAGGGCAGACTTCATTGCTCTCTGCAGCTACCTGAAGGGAGGTTGTAGCCAGGTGGGGTTGGGCTCTTTTGCCAGGCACCCAGGGACAGAACAAGAGGACACAGCCTCAAGCTGTGTCAGGGCAGGTTCAGGCTGGATGTTAGGAAGAAGTTCTCCACAGCAAGAGAGATTGGCATTGGGATGGGCTGCCCAGGGAGGTGGTGGACTGCCAATCCCTGGAGGTGTTTAAAAGGAGGCTGCCTGAGGCACTTGGTGTCAGGGTTTAGTTCATTAGAAGGTGTTAGGTGATAGGTTGGACTCAATAATCCTAGAGGTCTTTTCCATCCTGGTTAATTCTGTGATTCAGTAGTGATAATAACTAGTGCCTGAGGTACAGTTCTACCAAATGGATCTGGTAGTTAGCAGAGCAGGATGAAGTGATCTGTCATTTTAAAATTTGTTTGCCCCCCTGAAAAAAAGAAGTCAGATTCTGCCATTTCCAGCTGGGGTGCTCCACCACTGAAGCAGGGTTTCATCAGCACAGCAAGGTGCACTGCTTAGAGGTTTGGTTTTTTTTTCCTTCCAGATTGATCCTCCCTTTCCCCTCTCCCCACATTATAAACAGAGCTCATGCCTGCTGCAAAGCTGGGATGAAGTGGGTCAGAGAGTCTTCAAAAGCAAATCTACATGCAGGAGTCATGCATTGCCACCCAGCACCAGACAGGCAGGCTAGAGGAGACAGGAGCAGAAAGGAGTTGGTTGATGTTGGTCCAGGGAAGCTGCTGCTCCTTTTCTCTTGCTCTGCAGTGCCAGATGGCTGGGTCCATCCTGCTGGCTGTATTTTGGTGTGCCACAGCGGGCACTGGTAGGCCACAGAGGAGGGAGGGAGGCAGAAGTGGCAGCATTAGTAAGTGGTATGGCTTCGCACAGGCACACTGTGCTGCTAATGAAGGCAGCCAGCTCCCCTGCAGGAGTCTTTCTTCAGCATTCAATCTCAAAATTTGGGACCTCTCCTGTCCAAGGATGTCTGATCCCTGGAAGGTGATCGATGAAAGAAGAGACATGCCCTGCAAACGAGTCTTCAGGGCTTACTGATTTTGCTGGGGAAGATCCCATGTGCTAACTGCCTTCACTAGCAATCCTAATTGCTTCTAAGCCTGGTACCTTCTGAGAAAACCCCACCTGCACTGATACTCTGTTTCCTCAGGGTGTAACCATCAGAAAAATAACAAAACAAGGTAAAAACATACAGCATTTTAAAGTCAAAATAAGCCAACTCCATAACAGATGCAAATCTTTCAGCACTTTAGCTCTTATTTGTCTAGAAACAAAGAATAAAACTCAGCTCTGATCTTCCAGCACATGCTGCTATCTCGAGGCCTTCAGTGGGCAATGGACCTAAATTATGTGCCATATACCAAAAAGCTGCTGAGTTTTTGTGTTTGTTTCTTGCAGTTGTATTCTGTAATTGAAAATAGTAACAGTCCTACCATTGCCAGTGAATACAGGAAGCTAATTTCACTGATCAGCTCCATCCTTGATGTGGCATCATGCCGCACCATGTGTTTCATTTGCAAATTATGAATAGGCACATTCTACTGCTTGAGAAATTTTGGGCTTTTCCAGCCAGTCAAAGACATTTCTGTGCTTGACACTGGCCAGAGATAGAACTAAGCCAAAGCAGTGGCAGGAAACAGGCAGCAAAACCTCAGTTTCCAGTTCGCCTTCCCAACCAGTAGGTTATAGAATGGTAAGGTTGGAAGGGACCTCAAAGATCATCTAGTTCCAACCCCCTGACATAGGCAGGGACACCTCCCACTAGTACAGGTTACTCAAGGCCTTTTCCAACCTGGCCTTCAACACCTCCAGGCAGGGAGCAGCCACAACCTCCCTGGGCAACCTGTGCCAGTGCCTCACCACCCTCACTGCAAGGAACTTCCTCCTAACATCCAGTTTCAGTCTCCCCTCTGCCAGTTTCAACCCATTGCCCCTTGTCCTGGCATTGCAAGACCTTGTCTATAGTCCCTCCCCAGCCTTCCTGTAGGCCCCCTTCAGACCCTGGAAGGCTGCTCTAAGGTCTCCTTGAAGCCTTCTCTTCTTCAGGCTGCAGAGCCCCAAATCTCTCAGCCTGTCCTCATAGCAGAGCTGCTGCAGCTCTCTGAGCATCTTCATGGTCTCCTCTGGACCCACTCCATCACTTCCATGTCTTTCCTGTGCTGGGGGCTCCAGAACTGCACACAGGATCCCACACAGAGTTGGGGTTTGAGGAGAGCAGAGCAAAGGGTAGAATCCCCTCCCTTGCCCTGCTCTTGCTGCAGCCCAGCACTCAGTTGCTGTCTGGGCTGCACTCACACTGCAGGCTCATGTTGGGCTTTTCATCAACCCAGACCCCCAGGTCCTTCTCTTCAGGGCTGCTCTCAGCCATTCACCACCCAGCCTGGAGTTGTGATTGGGACTGCACCACCCCAGGTGCAGGACCTTACACTTGGCCTTGTTGAATGTCATGAGGTTGGCCTGGGCCCACCTCTCCAGCCTGTTCAGGTCCCTCTGGATGGATCCCTGCCCTCTAGTAAGTTGACTGTGCCACACAGTTTGGTGTCATCTGCAAACTTGCTGAGGCTGCACTGATTCTGCTGTTCATATCACTGGTAAAGATGTTAAACAGCACTGGTGCCAGCATTGACCCCTAAGGGATGCCACTTGGCACTGGTATGCAGATGGACATTGTGCCCTTGATCACCACTCTCTGTGTGCTACCATCCAGCCAATTCCTTATCCAGCGAGCTGTGCATCCTGGTTGGGATTAAAAAAAAACCAAACCAAACAAACAAACAAAAAAAAAGGGGTCAAGTTGTTTTCACCCAGCCTGACCTAGCCTCATGGTTAGGTTGGACTCTCCAGTGATATACATTATAGCTGGGAGCTGAAGCAGGATCTCTCACTTTCCAGCCAACAGCTAGCAGCATTTCTCTGCCTTCTCAAGGAAATCTTGCCATCTGGACCCAGACCAATGGCCCTGTGGGTCACCTGCATCTCACAGAGATATCATAATTAAAGCTTTGATACAGGCATCCATGTTTAGAGAGAGGAGAACCTTCAGGCCATCCTCCTCGATGCTATGGTTGGTGTCTCATGTCACATTGGCACAGCTGGCACTCAGACCCAAACTCGTACCTGCTCTGGAGGTACAAACCCTACCCCAAGAACTTCACCTCCAGTTCTGGGGAGAAGAGGTCTTTCTATCACTAAAGCCAGTCCTGTTGCTGTTGTTAAATCTGATCAGTACAACAATATGCAACATTAATACAAATACATTGCAAGGAACTACTTGTAGTTCTCCTTTTGCAGGGAGTAAAGCCAGGATACCGTTGTCCTGCCTTTCAGATTTTTTTTTTTTCAGTTAATGCATTTTCCTGTTGTATCACTCCCAAAAACTGCATGGGCCAAAATTCTTCCAGAGTGAACTTGAAGCATTATGTGTTGGGTTTGGGGTTTGTTTGTTTGTTTGTTTTCCAGATGATCCCTATTTACGGGCTTGCAGCATTGGCCAGTGTGGTCTCTGAAGGTTGAACTGAAGTAAACAACATGTTGAAATATATTTAGTGAATTATCATGCAAACCACTGAAGAATATAAAGAGAGAGAGAGAGAGGAGACTAAGTTTCTTGGTTGGGTAGTGACTTAATGCTTTTTATTTGACTGTCAAAGAAATTAGATATTACAAAGGCCTATTAGGTCAGCAAGCTCAGCTCTCCTGGGCCAGGCCATAATTGTCTTTATGATAACTTTGAGTGCTTCAACTGAGCAGTGTTTAAATGTAGCAAATGAAGAGGTATATACCCCCCACCCCCTCCAAGGAAGAATTCCACAAACTATCACATCTCCCTGTCTCACACAATTAGCTGAACACTCATTTTGAAAATTAGTATGTGTAAATGGTAAGGATGGGAAGTCATTTTGTAGTGTCAAAGTGTGCATAGCATCGCTCAGGGCACAAACTTCACCTACTGCCCTTCCTTCTCCTCGCAACATCGTGTAAGTCCCATGCAAACAATATTTAAATGGTTCAGCTAAAATTCTGATAATGAAAGCAGGGCTGTCACTGATTTAGCACAGTGGCAAGGGGCTGGATTTTTGGCCTGGAGAAATCAACAGCTGTTTTCCTACGTATCCCTATTTGTTACAGTTTTACTGAATGATTCATGGACTCCACGAAATGTAAAGCTTGTGACACGTGTCAGTCACTGTTGCGAATGATGCTAAATCGATAATGGATATTAATTTTTATATCCAGGCAGAGATTGTTAATAACTATGAAAATTGTTTATTGACATTAAATCTCACCAGAAAAATTATTTACAAGGTTTGAAATGCACAGTTTGGAAATTTATACACACAGGGAACAGGCAAAACTGAGACACTATAAGAGATAACTCAGAGGCAACTAAGAGGTAACTCTAAAAGACAAACATTATACTGGAAGAGAAGGTTCCTGCAGTCACTACACCGCTGGTGGTTCATTATCCTGCTTAGCCACTGGGTGGACGCAGGAAGCTCCTTTCTGCTTATGGTAGAAGGCAATTAGTGATTACAAGAGGCCTTAAGTATTTACTCACAAAATAGTATCAGGCAGTACCCAAAACTTGAAGGGAATTCTGTCGGTATCTTGAGAGTTGTTGCAGGCAAAGCAGAGCATAACATGGCAGGGCTCAACAGGCACAGCAAAACAAAAGCCAAAGCCCAAAGCCATGTGGCCAAAGCCTATTTATTGATGGCCCAAAATGTGATGGGCCCTTGGACCACAGAAGTTCGCCAATCAGAATAGCGCTTTGCCAAATGTGATTAGGTGAAGTCAGGAGCTTGCTTTCCTTTATTTGGGAAGTACAAGTCTGGGCAAGTCTTGCCTTGTCCCTGTGCTCTACTTTCCCCCATCCCAGCAGAAGGAAGTGGGATGATGGGATCATGCCAGGGCAAGCCAGGACATGTACATTCCACGACAATCACCTTGTCTAACCACGTGCACAGCACTTTACTGTGGTAGAGATGCAGGGAGAGTGGGTAGTTCTCCAGAGCTGACTGCTCAGGCAACCTCTCTTTTCCTGCTCTTGGGTAAAACTTGAGGATCTTCTAGTCTTGCAGCAATCCAGTCAGATCTATTGCACGGTAGCTTCCCCCTCCCTTCCTCTCTCTCCAAGCTGCTGGAGGTCTATGAATCACAAACATATTCACTGCATAACAAGTTCAATTTTACAGCATCTGATCTTGTCAATCCAGGCTTTCCAGGAAGCACCAAGCTGCTGCATTAACGTCTGAACAACAAAAGCACTGTGTGCTTCTGCAGTAGGTATACATCTTAGGGAAGCATCGTGTGGACTTACTGAGTCCTCCCATAGCACCTGCACATAACATTGCATCTGGGCTTACTTTTCCAGGACACAGAGCATGGTCAGTATGGTACAATCACTCTACAATGTATCTTCTAATTGCTCTGTGTTCTCTCACAGGTTGGTTGGATGGTGATTCTATGTGATGCTTTCTGGAAGGCAGTAGAGATGCACTTTGTCCAGCCCTCAACCTTCTCTTCAGGAAATTCCAGGCATAAATATTGCAGGCATAGCAGGAGCTCAAAGCTACTATCATGCTGTTAAAGTGCATTCTAAGTGCTCAGACTGGAAAGTGAAAGTAGCTTGATGTTTGGATGAGCTACATCTCTTAGCCAATCCATCCGAACCACCTTACCTTGAAGGCTGCATAAAGCATTAGGAGAACTTTGACCTTCTAGCAAAGGCCATCACATCTCAACCACTCCTACAAGAGACAGCAGCAGCCCACGCTTAGCTAAAATGTGTCTGCCAAAAATGCATTTGATGATTTCAGGAGGCAGAGAAATCTCTGCTTCCCTTGAAGTCTGCTCTTGCCTTGCTGCTTCATCACAATGTTTATTTTTTAAATTTTGCAAAAGTTACAATCACGGATGATAAACATCTGTTCAAAGCAGTAACCATTTGTGCAGCTCAATCTCAGCAGGTCAGTAATGTCTCTGAAAGGATGTGATGGGCTCAAGCCACCTGTATCATCAAGGAAAAAAATATATTCTCCACCTTTTCCATACACATTAGTAACTTGCAGGCTCTCTAGGTGACCTCAGCAGAGAGGACTAGTTGGCTTTATAGAATTGATCACTTTCTTTGAATTTCTAGGCAGATGGTCAAGATGCCAAGCTGCTTGTAACTCCATTACCTCTTCATTTCAGCATTCTGCTTTCCTTTACAACTCAGTAACCGGGCAAGATCTGAAGGAAATCCACACCAGCGTATAGTTGGATCATGAAAACTGAGAGCCAATTCTGAAGGGAGAACTGAGAGTTTTTTTGTAAGAGTTCTTTGGAAAAATAAGTTCACAAGAACTTTCAAGAACATGGATACATTCATCAAGAAGGCAGCTTGTACAAAGAGCTTTTGCTCTGCAGAACATATGTATGTTTAACTCAGAACAAAACAAGCCAAGAGCTTAAAATCAGATGCTGTAAGCTGAGCACTTATATGGCATTTTACAGGATCTGTGCCATAAGGATCCCAACAGTTCATTTCCAAGCCCTGCATCTACACAAAGTTCAGGTGTTTTGAAAAACAACACTGTCTTTAGTCCATACACTAATTATCTAATATTGGTTGTGGATAAGCTCTGCATCTGGCTTTGTTAGGTAGGCTTCTGCTCTCTATTAGATATTAAAACTCTTCATAAAAATTAACATTCAGAGAACAAAAATGAACTTCAGTAAAGTTATCCAACTTAATTTTTGTTGTGCGTAGGAAAAGACTTTAGGCAACTTCCATTTGCTGTATTGTTTCCAAGAACAATGAAACACTTTCAAAGTTTATGATTCTCTTGACATGTCTCAGATACTGAAGTATTGAAAGGCGAGATTGGGAGACACAAAGGTACTTAAGTGTCTATGGTTTAAGTGAGGGTTAGTCAACCAAATACCTAAAGCACACATGGTCCCGCCCTGTTTTACCAGAAGTTTGTGGCAGAACAGAGACTAGGCATCAAATTTCTCAAATTTTAAAAGTCAGCCTGACTCTCACACTTGGCTAATGGAACATTTTCTTGTCTTTAAAGAGCTTTGCTAAAGGTCTGAAGTTGTCATTCATGGTGGAATTAATTTTGGTGCAGAGGAATGCGGACCCAACCACACTTCTGAGGACGTCCACTCCTGTACTTGTCATTGTGAAAGTAAATTAATGGATTCTATTAATGAACTCAGAGTATTTGCCAATGTTTCAACGTTAAATATTAACTCAGTCAAAATCATTCTGTTCCCTAAGTTTCAAATTTGCTACCATCCTTGCCAATAGTTTGGAAGCAGATGCTTTGGCAGCAGATGAGTCAAAGGGATCTTGAGGTAGAGTCACCATTGCTAGTAGCTACAATAACTGATTCTCTTCTGCTTCTTTCAAAACTTCTAATTTCCAACATCACATAGTTCAGCAAGAAATAAAAATCCATTTACATATGTTTTCACTCAGTTTTAGTATTACATTCAGATTAGATTATGAAAACCAACCAGTTTGCCTCTCTTTTGTCACTTAGTAGCACCATGCTGCTGCATGTGAGATTCAGACACAGCACACCAAGTACTTACACTCAAACAACTCATGTTGGGATGTCAGTTCTACTACACTGTCTGGAAAAAACCTCTCTTCCATTTATTCCTTTCCAAGCATTTCGGATGGCTGCCTGTGACTTTGGATGCATTCCACATTGAGCTGACTGGCAATACCATAATCCACAGAGCACTCATCATGCCAATGGCAGTGCTGCCTGAGGAAAAGATCCCTTTGGAAATGGATGGAAGAAGGATGGAGAAGGGTGTTGCCGTGGATGGGGTTTTACTTGCAAAGTCTGATCTGAGCAACTTTTCTGTAGTTCCCAACGTCAGTCAGATCTAGGTTCAAATTAGTCTCTTTTAAGAGATGTAAATCATGAATTGCATTGTGCCCTTTATAGTCAGCCACTTGACTAAATTATGTAACGCTTCATTTTGCAAAAATAGAAAGTATTCCCAGGCAAAGCAGATCAGAGTTCTCAGGGAGCTGATTTACAGCTGCTTTGCCAGGAGAAACTCTGAAAACAACGTTAACACCCCAAATCTTCTTAGAAATTTTGCAGCATTATAGCATTGTTTCCGTCATGAAACCAAATCCTTCTATATCACCATCTTTCAAGACAGGAATTATATGTTTGACATTTAATAAAACACACTTCCGTTGATGCAAGTGGGACTACTCAATTCTATGCTTGATATTTAATAAACAAACGTCTATTGATGCTGGTGGGACTACCCATCAAGTTTGTATGTGAGCATTTAAAATCTAAAGTTAAGGAGTACACAAACAAAGAAAACTGCAGTGACACCATGATGTAAAAAAAGAAAAAGGTTTATATCCCATCTATCCAAGGTTGTAGATTATAGATTTATCTTTCTGCTAATTACACACTCACTCCATCCCTGTACATTAGCATGGAGCCTAGAAAACCTGACTCATCACTTCTAACAATCCCGACGATCTGAGGCAAACACCGAAGTCCGCATGCGCGATCCAAACCTTCCCAACTTCCCCTAAAGCAAATACCTAATCCTGTTCTGCCTGGCAGCAGGGCAGCCTTGCCCCTACATGTGCCAGCCGCCACCTCGGACCGGGCACTTTGCAGGAAGCAGTTCATCCTGCAATACAGGCAGCTCCGGACGCCTTCAGCTGGCGGGCGCCACCGACCACCCTTGCCAAGATTAACGGACCGTGACTTTGGGGAGGGGGAACCCCGGGAGGACGTGCACTGCCTGGGCCTGGCCGCAGTCAGCACAGCAGGCTGACGCTCGCATCTCATCTACACCGGTGAACCATCACTCCGCTCTCCTCCACGCCCCCAAACCTCGGCCCCCAGCAGCCCCAGGGGACTGGCCGTGGCGGGCAAGGGTGACGGGGGGTTGGCAGGGGGTAGCCGAGGCCCCCCAGCTCGGCCCCTAGCTCGGCCCCTAGCTCCGCCCGCAGCTCCCCCACAGCTCCGCCGGGTCAGAGGCGGAGCCTTCAGGGTCTCCTTTGCATAGCTCCTGCTGACCCATCCTATTGGCCAGAAGAAGGCACGCGCCGGAGCGCCGGCCCCGCCTCTCTCCCCAACGCTGCCCAGAGACGCTCTTGTCCCCGCCCCCTCACAGCAGTGGCCACGCCTCTTTCCCCGCCCCCTCTGAGAGGCTGCCTGGAGATGGGAGCC
>VWZE01024083.1:115497-167877 GCA_013396675.1 Eubucco bourcierii | reverse complement strand
GCAAGTCGACTGTGCCACACAGCTTGGTGTCATAATGTCATATATGTATGTATGTATATATATATATATATATATATATATATATATGTGTGTGTGTGTGTGTGTATATATATATATATATACACACACACACACACACACTCATACACATCTATATCCATCTATCTATGTATCTATCTCTATATCTATATATCCTAAGTACCCATGTGAAGATTTTCCTTCTGTGAGTGAATGTGTGCACATTTTGGTTCATCTCTCCAAATAGTTTAATTAGTTGTGCAACAGTATTTTCCCAACTGACAAGTCTATTGTGTTGGAAGGAGAGCAGATTAATTGCAATAAATCCACAGTTCTCAGGTGGCTGTTGCTCCCTGTTCATGTGTGCCTCTGTGACATTTCCACACTGTTGCTGATACATCCTGTCCTGCCTGTTGCTGATACAGGCCAGGATGCTGTTGACCTTCTTGGTTACCTGGGCGCACACTGGTACACCTTCAAACACTGTTGATCAACATCCCCAGGTCCTTTTCCTTCAGGCACCTTTCCAGACACTGTTCCCCAAACCTGAAGTGTTTCTAGGGCTGTTCTGACTCAAATGTGGGGCCCAGCACTTGGCTTTGTTCAACCTCATTCCATTGGCTTTGACCCATAGATCCAACCTGTCCAGATCCCTCTGTAGAGCCTCAAGTCCTACTCTCTGAGCATCCACGGGACTTGTGCACCAAGGCTTCCCCCTTGTTCCCTGTTTGTTAATCCCAGAAGATGCCACAGGATGCACTTTCAGTCCCTCATTTCCAGTGGGACACCTTAATGTCACATCCACTGAGTTTTCTGCTGAGGCATGTGCTGGGCTTGCCACTACAGGGACAGTGATGGAGAAATGGAGCTGTAAAACAGATCCTCTAACAGCTCTGCTTAGAAATGCTCTGGACTACAATACAACATTGCCTTCATGTTCCTGCAGCACTGTCATCTCATTTTACAATACTTCACACACTTTATGTAGCAAATATAACGGGAGAGCAGCATATTGGGAGAGTGGGACTGAAACAAAATGATTCAATACTGTCAAACTAGAACACTGTCACCAGATGAGAGATTGGAAGTGAGAAGGTCAATAGTAGAGGTAAAATAGCTGCAGTACTGAGATATTTTGGATTATTTCTGTATGATACAGTGTTGTTTTTCAAGGGGGCAATGCCTGTAAGGAGACCATTGGAAAGGAAAGAAAAAAAAATCAGGAAAAGATCAATGCTTGACTGAGCTATTTTATTAAATTCCCCCTAGATTTAGTCTGAGACTTAAGGCATGATATGATCAGAGCAGATTGCCTTGAGTTATTCCACTCTGAAGTTGTCCATATATCTGACATTGGTCATGACATATTTAATTTGAACTGGAAGTTCAGATTTAATGGTTGAATTCAAGTGGAACAGGAAGCACATAACCAAGTCAAGACTTACTGTCCATGCTGATTGCTGCTAACCTCTCTTGCAGGATGTTATTTGTGTATGGAGGACCTGAAAAGAGCCCCATACTCTCTGAGCAGCCTTGGATACAGGCTGAGAATCCTCACCCAAAGGGAGGTTACCCTACCGAAAACTGTATCTGATGCCTACAGGAAAACTGGAGAGTAACTACATATAAGGGCCCTTGTTCATATGACAAGGGCCAGTAGTTTGAAATTAGAGCAAGGTACATTTAGATTGGACAGTAGGAAATTCTTTATTGTGAGGATGATGAGACAGTGGAACAGGCTGCCCAGAGAAGTTGTGGGTACCTCAGGCCTAGAAATGTTTAAAGACAGGCTGGATGAGGCTGCTTTGAGCAACCTGCTGTAGTAGGAGGTATCTGTGCCCATAGCAGGCAGTTTAGAATGAAATTATCTGTATGTCCTGTCCAACTTAAGCCATTCTATGGTTCTACATTTCTATGATTATGTTTGCAGGAGTGAAGTAGTGTTTTGGTTTCTACAAAGCTAACAGGAATTTTACTCCTGACTGTAACAGAGGCAGCTTGCACTCTTGGTGTAAAATCTCAATGACAAAGTAAAAGAGGAAAAAAAACAAAACCAAACAAATCAAAGAGGTTGAATACTTAGAGTTCAGTTCAGCTGCCTTCTCATTCCCACTGAAATTTTCACTGGTTGCAAGTAAATAATGTTATCCCTTGCTTATTGTACTAATCAGCTGTTATGAAAACATCTACTCTGGCAGGTTGGCTTTAAGAGTATTAAAATGGTGCTGGAGCCACAATTAGTAGCAGAAAACTTGTTAGTAGAACCACAGGTGACTATGCCTAGACATACTTTTGACGATCACACTTTTTTCAAGCCCAGTTCAGCCTAATAGGTTCTGTTAGGTTCTTGTATTGACCTTTCTGAATTTAAAAAAAAAAAAAAAAAAAAAAAAAAGCAGAGACAAATCTTTTTCAATGCCTCTAAGAAGCCCACTGACACCTGAATTCTGTATCGTTTGACCTCTACATGAAATCATTATAGAAACAAATCCATGCACATTCAGCAATAAACAGAACGAAGAACATAGGTAAAGAGGTGAATAAACAAAACAAAATGTTCCCTGAGTCCATGTCTGGAGGAGGTAGAACAAAACAAGTGTAATGATGGCTCATGATTCATTTAAACTGGCAGAAGGGAGATTTAGACTAGATGTTAGGAGGAAGTTCTTTACAGTAAGGGTGCTGAGACACTGGAACAGGTTGCCCAGGGAGGTTGTGGCTACTCCCTCCCTGGAGGTGTTCAAGCCCAGGTTGGATGAGGCCTTGAGTAACCTGTACTAGTGGGAGGTGTCCCTGCCTATGGCAGGGAGTTGGAACTAGATGATCCTTGAGGTCCCTTCCAACCTTACCTTTCTATGATTCTATGATTCTATGATTTGTGAGTTTCATAAATTCAGGTCTTTCGAGGGTTATTATTAGGTTTAATGACCATGAGAAAAAAAATTATATACCTGACGTGGTATCCAACTATAGAGTGGGGTACGGATTTCTCTACTTGAGAGGTTTGTACTTTGTATCCTGCTACCTGCATTGCTTGGTTCAAACCAAGAGATACAGCTCTGAAGAAAAGGGAATTCATGCTTCCCTGGCTGTCCAGCCTCAGGTAAGAATATAGACAGAATCATAGAACCATTTTGGTTGGAAGAGAATTTCAAAGCAATCAAGCTCAACTTTAATCCAGCGCTGCCGAGTCACCATTAAACCATATCCTTCACCACCGAACCTCTCTCGCTTCTCCTCCAGGAATGGAGGTTTCACCACTGCCCTGGGCACCCTGTTCCAGGATTTGACAACCCTTCAGGGGAAGAAATTGTTCCTCATGTCTAACTTCTCCTGCCACAACATGAGGCTGTTTCCTCTTGTTCTATCACTTGTTCCTTGGAAGAAAACACCAGCTCCAATCTGGCTCCAATACCCTTTCAGAGAGTTGTGGAGAGCAATGAGGTCTTCCCTCATCCTCCTTTTCTGAAGACTAAACAAGTCCAGTTCCTTCAGCTGTTCCTCACAAGATTTGTGGTCTATACCTCTTACCAACTTCTTTGTCCTTCTCTGGGCTCTCCAGCACCTTAGTGTTCTTCTAGTAGTAGGGGGTCCTAAGCTGAACACACTGTCCTGGTGTAGAACAACCACATCTGAAGGTTTCGTGCTTTCACAGCAAACTTCTTTGTCATCTTCTCCACCCTCCCGTTGCTGTCTCCAATCTCTCCATTGGGCTGAGATGGTGTCTCCACATTGCCAGTTGTGCCCTGAGTAGAGTATGGGTCTGGTCCCACCTCCTACAAATATGGACATGCTTAATCCAAAGGCTGCTTGAGAGCCATGGTCTGCATGGCACTGAACTCCATGAGACATTTCTCATGGTCAACGCCTCGCTACCCACCACAAGCATGTCATGCGGCATACAAGGCTGGAAGCTCCATGCCTGGAACATCACATACTGCTGCCAACCCCTCCATGTATCTCTCTCAAGTGTTACTTAGAGTTTGGACAGCATCATTAATCTGAGAGGCACTTATGGAGATATATTAACATCTACCTGATCGCTGAGGTCGTTTTCTCCTCCCATATGATTCATTGGGAAGGAATTAGGGTAAAATGTAAAAAGCGTGTTGATCTAATGGTGCATTTTTCAGAAGCTCTTTCATTGTCTTCACCTTGAGCTTTGCAGATGGGCTAAAGTCACAAAGCAAACAAGAGGAAATCTTCCTTTAAAATCGTGCTAAGGATTAAAAAAATACAAAATAACAACGTCTTTATAGCACACCTCAACTCTGACTTATCAAACGCAAGGTGTTTGTTAGATGCAACAGGTTCCTTCCTACGAAGCCGTGTTCTTACATTCCTCCCACCCCCTGTAGGCTTTGAAATCAGTGTTCAAAGTGGACTTTCTGAATTCATGAAAACCCACAGGTCTATAATACATCCCTAATGGAAGTCAAACATGACACCCTAGAGATAAAACACAGTGGCCTTACCCTCTGTTCACAGTAGGTGTCTGTGTATAATAAATATTTTATTTTACTACAAAAACAAATAACTAAACATACCCCCTGTGTTTGTTCTGAACTCTACAGTAGCTTTTGCGAGTTTACTATATTTCAAAGCTGAGGTAGGAAACCACAAAGTCACATGAGTTATATAGCGTGCTTGCAGAAGGCGAGCCAGCTCTGCTTCCAGCCCTTCCAAGATCCTGGGACCTGGGTGGCTCTGACCCTCCAGGAGAGCACCCACGAGGGGCCCAGCTTTGGGGTGGAAAGCCCAGCAGGTATTGTCCCATTTTACAAACAATACTTCAAAACCAAAACAAAGTCTGTTGGTTTTGCTACTTTTAGTATTAGGTGATGGCTCTGTAGGACCTTGAGTAAAATCAAGGATGTGCTCTGTTTTGCTGGAGAATCTGGGACACTTTCATTCAAGGTGGGATACCCAAAATGCATGAATGAGCTGACATCAAAGGGGAAGGACAGTGATTCCTCAGACCTATTTCATATTTAGCCATGCTCTTGATGCCACCAATAACTATCACACATCTCCTTTATTGCCTCCTTTCTCAGGATATTCATTCTGACAAAGGTAAGTATGAGCTGAATTAATCCCTCTCTTTTTTACCATCTTCAGGAGTTCTGCAGTGGTGGGCCTACAAATGTGGAGAACCTCATTCAGAAAACTGTGGGAGGAGAACATTGGTAGAAAAGAGAGCCATGGTGTGGTGTAGAGCTCCATGAGAAGGGCTATGACCTTCATTACAGACCAGGCAGCTGCACCAAAGCTATTAGAAGTCTCTCCAACTTAACCTCTCTGGATACATGTAGTACAAAGCATGGTTGCTGCAAGGGTATACCTAATATTCCATTTCCCAAGGTGTTCATGCTTTTTCTCTGTCTTTCTTTGGAAGAGTTTTTTTACAGAGGGTGATGAGACACCAGACTAGGTTGTCCAGAAGAATAGTAGAAGCCCCATTCCTGGAAACATTCCAGGACAGGTTGGACAGGGCTCTGAGCAACTTCCTCTAGTTGCAGATGTCCTTGACAACTGAAGGGGACATGACCTTTAATGGTCCCTTCCCACCCAAACCAAGGATTTTAGGATTCTCTCAAGATGCAGTTTTACCTCTGTGCTTCTTCTGGGGACTTATGATGGTTACACAAATGAGAAGATTACTGTCCTGGTGCAACCCCCACTTGGATGTCATCCCATAAGTGGAACCTGGAGGACGCTTCAGCTGTAGTGTTGCAATTTCCCTTGTCCTGCAGTACCATGGGTGCTCAGTCTCTTTTCCATCAAGTGCCTAATGCCTGTTAGTAAGAGAGATGTGATGCTTCTATTGAACATGGATTAGGTTATGCGACATCACTCTTCTTTCAAGGGCAGTGTCGAACCACCCAACTTTTAAATACAAATATATATATAAAGGAAACGGAGAAAAGCTCCTGTAAATGTACAGTTCCTGATGAATCACTGAGTTCTGACAGCTTTACACAGATATAACTGCACCCAACCAATTTCTCAGCTGGTGTAAACTGGCATCCATCCATGGACAGTAATGAAGGCAGGCCAATTTACACCAGCCAGCTGACCCATTTTATTTATTGATTTTAAATGATTTACCTCAGGCTGGAGATGGAGTAATACGTTGTTGAATCAAGTCCTCCAAGTGTGAGCCCTAACCTTACATTATCAGGGAATTCAAAATTAGGATTTCTTGGTCTATCATTATTTCATGCTTTTACATCTATCAAATGTGAGCTTTCCTAAGTGCTGCACTGCCAGGGTGTCATTATCCAGACACAATAATAAGAGATTCAGGCACTGTAAGAAAAAAAAAAAAAAAATCAACTTAAACTTTGACTTGTGGATTTATACAAGGCATTTAATGTTATTTTAACATAGTATTTGGTATGTACTTTTATATATTTCAGTGGCTTATATCATCATTCTGACTGCACTAAACCTCACCTTGTCCTTTTTTTCCTTAAATAATATCCTTGTGTAAATTTTTTGTAAGCTCAAGGTTTATTTTATGACCCATAAACTTTGACAATATATTAAAACCTTGGAGGAATTTAATATCAAAAGAAGATGATCTCTAAAAAAATTCATTTCTCTGTGTTACAGAGACTTAGACATATCTAGTATGTTAAAAGGTTTAATAGCTGTTAGTAAATTTTACTACAACTGTCAATAACTTCATGATATATTGAGCCAGTTAATAGGTCAACTAGAAATATTTATAACTTGCTATAAACTGTTTACCCGAGAACAAACTAATTTCTAATGATAATGAAACATAAAAGTCAATGAATATTAATTCTAACACTTTATCCTAATTCACACAGACTTTTACCATTTACTATAAACACTGTCAGAGCAGAGGTAAAAGGTGATGCTTTTTTCTAACTGTGAGCAATAATCTCTGAAAACATCACCGGTGATGGGAGTTTGCAACATCCTGGAAGGACAAAGAGTGAATATGTGGAATCCCAGAATCCCAGCATTGTGGGGTTTGGAAGGTACCTTTGGAGATCCTTCAGTCCAACTCCCCTGTAAAGCAAGGGCACCCACAGTAGCTTGCCCAGGGTCATAATATCCAGACAGTTTTGAAATCTCTCCAAAGAAGGAGTCTCCACAACCTCTCTGGGCAGCCTGCTCCAGGGCTCCACCACTCTCACACCTACGAAGTTTTAGCTCATGTTCAGATGGAACTTCACAGGTTCCCATTTGTGCCTATTGCCCTTTTTCATGTGTCTGGGCACCACTGACAAGAGTCTGGCACCATCCTATTTCCCACTCTCCCCAACCCTCCTTCAGCTCTTGCTGAACATTGGTCAGATTCCTTCTCAGGCTGTTCTTCTCCAGGTTCAATAGCCTCTCTCAGCCTTTCCTCCTCACAGAAATGCTCCAGGCCCCTCAGTATCTTTGTGGACTCTTCCCAGTAGTTCCCTGTCCCTTTTGAACTGGGGAGCCCGGAACTGATCCTAATACTCCAAATGTGATATCAGTAGGAAAGAGTAGAAGGGGAGGAACACCTCCCTTAACCTGCTGGCCACATTCTTCTTCATGCACCCCAGGAGACCATTGCACTTCTTGGCCATGAATGCACATTTCTTGTTCATGGGGGTTTTGTCCCTCCAGCACTCCTTCTCTGTAGATCTGTTCTCCAACAGCTCAACCCCTCACCTATACTGGTGCAGGGGGCTGTTCCATTCAAAATCAGCACCCTAAACTTGCCCTTGCTGAACTTCATGAGCTTCTTCTCTTCCCAAATCTCCAGCTGGTCCAGGTCTCACTAAATGTCAGCCCAACCTGATGGTTTCAGCAACCAGTGATAGGAATTTACAGCATCTTGAACTGCTTCATCTGTCTCCATTGCATGACCACATTCATGAGCTTTTATACCAGCAAGGGTTGGCAGGTCTCTGGTTTGGTTTTCATGTGCAAAGTTGATGAAAGGCACCCAATTAAATTTTTATATTTAATATTAAGCTTTATTAATCTAGTATTTTATTAATCAAATTTTTTAATATTTAATGCCAATTTTTTATATGTAATGCTAAGACTTATTAATCTCTTAAATTTTATTAATAGAATTTTGGTAACTCTCTCTTTTTTTTTTTTTTCCCCTCCAGATCAGTTATGTAATTCTACAAATATTACAACACGAGACTTGAAAACCCACACACTCCACCTCCTCAGAGTAGGATACGTACTCTTTCCACCTCCTTCCCCACCAAAATGTTAAGTGCTGTGGTCTTATTTCCTCTCTCTTCATACCTGCTGGTGTGGCTGCAGACAGACCTGAGATCCAGCAACCCTACCTCTGCACCTAATGAGCCCTAATTATACTTTATTTGTGTGGTGAGACTATAGCACATGACCCCCCCCCCTCCTGTTAAACTCTTCTTCAGCTGCATATTCCTGAGGCACCTCATTGGGATGCCATAAGCTGATTTTTTTTCCCCTTCCAAATTAGTAACACAGTCACATAGCAAATTGGAATATGCATGTAGCTTCAACACTGATATGGCGTTGCCTTCTCCTCTTCCTGACACTTTTGATGTTGCTCCCTTTCATCGTCGTCACCGTCCTGCTTCTGCAGCAGACTTCACATCTAAGGCCTTGCACAGGGCATAATTAGAAGCTGCAGGACCAAGACATGAAGGTTGGGCTCTTGTTTTTCAGGCAGCAGCTCAGGGAAGGGCAGCTGGTCCCTTGGCGGTCGCTGCATGGATGGAGCCACTTATTCACCCCATACAGATGCCCCAGAGATGCCCGAGCCTCTCACTGCGCCTTCTCTTGGCCATTTCTTTCCTGCAAGAGTGGTCATGCATTGGAATAGGCTGCCCAGGGAACTGGTGGAGTCACCACCCCTGGAGGTTTAAAAAAAAAAATTGTAAATATAACACTTGGGGACACGGTTTAGTGGTAAAGCTGGCATTAGGTAATGATTGGACTCAATGATCTTAGAGATGTCTTTCAATGAAAAGATTCTATGATTGTATGATCTGGTCACCAACAAAGGATGCTCTCTCCTAAATGACCTTCACTGAAGTGAGGAAAACATCCCCAAAAGTAGAAAAGCTCCTTCTCACCTCATGTCCCATATCAGAGCTTTCCCTCCTATTTGGGGCTGGGGAAGGGATGAGGTGCTCAGATAATTTCTAACCAAGAGGAGCTCTTGCTTATGCTCCTGCTGCAAGGTAGGGACTGCCCCTTTAGTCCTGATTAGTGGAAGTTGTACATGCCTATGAAGGGATTTGGAAGAAAATGATCTTTAATGTCCCTTCCAGCTCAAACCATTCTGTGATTCTATTATTCTATGACAAGACTTGCCATCTTCTCCTAAATACCACTTTCTTACCCTTACAAGGACATAAATACAGATTTTTGTATAATTTTCCCCCCATTGCACTCTGTCTCTAATGTCTGTATGTCCTCTTCTATTTGGAAAGACATTTTGCTTTTAAAATTCAGTTTTCTCACAGTGCAGTAAAACCAGGAATTGTTCAGTTAGATGTTGCATAAGAGGCATCTTAGCATCCAAAGATCTTAAAGAAAGATCATCGTTTATCTCAGAGAAGTGCTGAACAAACAGGTTTTATTGCAGTTTTGGAGTTGGCTGATGGAATCATATTTGTTTTTCTGGACAGTGTTGGTATTTGGAAAATAAACTTCCTTTTGTAAGAGAACATGTGTACCTATCCAAGAAAAATACTCTTTTAGCATGAAAGGACCTCAGCAGCCCTTCCTAGCTGTTATGCCCTTGTAGAACAGACCCCAAGGTGAGGACACTGAGAGCTGATGCAGTTGGAGCAGCTTTGAACCTAATTATTCCTCAACTGCAGAGGGACATGGGCAGCTTCACACGTGGTATAATCCCTCTTTATTCATACGCCACACTTTGGAGTACAGCAAAAAGTCGGGGGCTCACTGCCTTTTAGGTGTCACAATGGATGACCAATACATGGCCAGTTTGCTGTTGGAGAGTTTGGGCAACCTCAGAAACCACCACCTATAACCTCTCCAGAGACCCTTGCTTTGCATTCTGGGCTCAGAATCATAGAATATTGAGGGTCGGAAGGGAACTCTGGATAACATCTAGAAGAGCAGTGAAGATGCTGATGGCTCTGGAGAACAAGTCTTGTGAGGAGAAGCTGAGGGAACTGCAGTTGATCAGCCTGGAGAAAAGAAGACTCAACTGAGATATCTCTCTCTCCAATTCCTCGAAAGGAGATTGGAGTGAGGTGGATTCTGGTCTCTTCTCTCAAGGAACAAGGGGTAGAACAAGAGAAAATGTCCTAAGTTTATACCAGAGGAGGTTTAGGTTGGACATTAGGGAAAGATTCTTCTCCAAAAGCATTGTGGAGCCCTTGAACAAGCTGCCCAGTGAAGTGTTGGAGTCCTCATCCCTGGAAGGATTTAGAAACTATGTAAACGTGGTGCTGAAGGCCATGGTTTAGTGGTGACCTGGCAGTGCTGGATTAACAATTAAACTTAATGATCTTAAGGCTCTTTTCCAACTAAATGATTCTATGATTTTAGTCTAACCCCCCCTGCTAAAGCAGATTCTTTAGACCAGGAGATGTCACATTTCATCACTTTTAAAAGACAAAGATATTTCCACTACTGTTAATGGTAAAACTTGAGAGCAACAGCAACAACAACGAAGATGAAGACATAGCTGTGTATTTACCCAAAACACTCCAGGATAAAATAACAAAGTTCTGAAACAAAAGGTACCTCATCCTGCTGCCACCCCACTGGGCACCACACTGAGGGGGCCTTCGTCATGAGAGCAATTTTCTTACAACACCTCAGATTCTGCAAAATTAGGCACAGTCTACATGTTAAGGAGGGAGCATCAGATCAGTGGTGGCTTTGAATTGCCTTGCTTTTGTCAGCCTCATTATTACGGCTCGGATGTTATTAAAATGCTGCTCTTGGTCTGTTAATAATCATTTCACTTCTCTATCTCTGCCACGTGAACTTCAGAACACTGTGAAATGGGTTTTTGTAGTTGCATGTTTTTTTCAAGTTCATTGATCAAACATTTGTACATTTTAATGTTATAAATAATTGAAGAGCCTTCATTTTCCAGTGTTAAAATTAAGTTTTCTGTTCTGCCTTTTAAAACTAGAACAAGGGGAAGTGTAATTTAAGCCATGAAAAGGCTGCAAAATACATGAAACTCTCTGTAACCCTTTTCTGTGAGACTCTCCTCGTTTCACTTTGATTCTTGCAAAGACTGAAGTGCGTACAGCCAGCCCTTGACAGCCTCCTCCAGCAGGTTACTAGCTAGAGGAGTTCACCTATTTTCAGAGAAGGCTTTAAACGTGGGATGGATACAAGGAGACTGTTTGAAGCCACCCAGCAGGTTTGGGAAGGGTGGGGGCAGGGAGGAGTTGGGGGAGGTGGGTGCAAGGGAGCCAGACAGGGATGTGAAGATGAAGGACAGTACCTTATATCTCAGTGCGTGTTTTTCTTCCCAATGTGTGCTTTAAAAAGGCATGAAACCTATGGAATGAATGAATCCAGGAATCACAGAATCTTAGAATGCAAGGATATTCCCAGTTAGATCAGGCTGCTCAGGGCCTGACCTTCAGTGTCTCCAGGGTAAGGCCTCCACTGCCTACCTGGGGAACCTGTTCCAGTGTCTCATCACCCTTACTGTAAAGAATTTCTTCCTAATATCCAGTCTCAATCGAACCACCTCAAGCTTCAAACTATCTCACCTCATCCTTTCACTACAAGCCCCTATAAAAAAAGTCTTTTGCAGCTTTCTTGTAGGCCTACTTCAGGTACTGGAAGGCTGCTATGAGGTCTCCCTGGAGCCTTCTTTATTCCAGTCTGAGCAGTTCTAGCTCATGCAGCCTGTCCCCACACAGGAGGCTTTCCAGCCCTCTAATCATCTTTGTGGCCCAACTCTGGACCCACTCCAACAGCTCTATATCTCTCTTATGCTGGGTGAGCCAGAAATAGATGCAATACTCCAGGCTGGGCAGAGACAGAAAATCAGCTCCCTTGTCATGTTGGTCATATTTCATAGAACCACAGAATCATAGCACCAGCCGGGTTGGAAGAGACCTTCAAGATCATCCAGTCCAACCTATCACCCAACCCTACCCAATCAATTAGACCATGTCACTAAGTGCCCCATCCAGTCTTTTCTTGAACACCTCCAGGGACAACAACTCCACCACCTCCCTGAGCAACCCATTTCAATCCAAATCACTCTCTCTATGAAGAATTTCCTCCTAATATCCAGCCTATACCTCCCCTGGCACAACTTGAGACTGTGTCCTCTTGTTCTGTTGTTAGTTGCCTGGGAGAAGAGACCCAGGACACCGTTTCCTCCTGGGCTGCAGGCACACATTGCTGGCTCATGGTGAGTTTTTCATCAACCAACACCCCAAGGTCCTTCCCTTCAAGACTGTTTTTCAACCACTCCTCACCCAGGCTATATTTGTGCTTGAGATTGTGCCAACCCAGGTGCAGAACCTTGCACTTGGACTTCTCGAATTCATGAGGTTGGTTTGGGTCCACCTCTTAAGCCTGACCAGGTCCCTCTAAAGGGTATCCTTCCCTCCAGTGCGTCAACATGACCACACAGTTTGCTGTCATCTGCAAACTTACTGATAGTGCACTCAATTCCACTGTCCATATCACTGGGAAAGATATTAAGCAGCACTAGTACTGACTCCTGAGGACAAAAGAAGTCTGTGGACAAGAAGTAAGCAGTATCTTGTTTTCTGTGGACCTATTTTGCATGACAATTTATAGAATCATAGAATGGTAAGGTTGGAAGGGACCTCAAAGATCATCTAGTTCCAACCCCCTGCTATAGGCAGGGACACCTCCCACTAGTACAGGTCACTCAAGGCCTCATCCAAACTGGCCTTGAACACCTCCAAGGAGGGAGCAGTTTGGTTTCTTGACATCACTTAAGATCTTCCACTAAAGGTCTAAGCTTGACTCTAAAGCTTGTTCAAAGACAGTCTCTCAAATCCACCAAAATCAAACATCAGTACCAGTATATGAACTGCTGCTGGGTCAGCTGCTCAGAAGCGCCAGCCTGAAGCAAGCCCTAATATTTCCAGGTTTGAGATGCATACCACAAGAAGATGCTCTCTGATGCATCAGAAGACAATCAACTTCCTCCACTAAGAAACTGTGCTGGGAATTTTCCAGGGAAGGAGTTCCTGTGGGAGATGATTAGGGCTTCCTGGCTCCAGCCAGAATGGATATACTGTGGGAACAGCACAGCCCAACTGCTGGTTCAAATAACTCTGCTAGTGGATGGAGCCTTCAGAGTGTCTCTGTCTCAAGGGGTACACGGACATGGGAGAAGACACCTTGAAGAATGAGTATTTCTCCATGCTTTAACTACTGCATTTTTGTGAAATAATGAACTTTATGAAAATTGTATTGAGTGAAACGGAGATATCCTGAGCACACCAAGAATCTTGTTGATGGAACAAGCCCTTAGTGATGGCTCTGCCTGAATTAATCTCAAAACAACTATTCCCAGAGCAGCTGCTGAAGCTGAGCAGCAACAAATAAAGGTAGAGCTTAAGAATATGGACAAAGACATTTTTCCATCAAATCTCATTTGGCCTGAGCTGTGAGGCTCAGGAAAGTGGGTTGTCTTAAATCTTTATCTCTAATTCCTATTTCAGTGTAAGTGAACATTTTACCCCAGGGCTAAAGCCAGTTTGAGCCATCCATAGCAGCTCTCTTTACCATGGGTGTTAAAGTAAGAGCCAATGAGTTGATGGCAAATTTAAATCAGGAAAACTGCAATAGTACACTATTTATGGTACCACACCTGTGTTGTCCAAGAGTTGTCACCAGCTGCAAAGTGAGAGAACCATAGTAAGAACCCACGTCCTGCACTGGAATCAGAGGAATCCTTGATATCTATACAGGGATGGAATGAAGGGGTGGAGAACAGCTCTGTGGAGATGGATTTGGGGGTGCTGGTGGGTAAAAAGTTGGGCATTAGGCAACAATGTGCACTCACAGCCCAGAACCAACTGTGTTGTGGATTGGTCCTCACCAGCATGGGCAGCAACTGGAGGGAGGGGATTCTGACCCTCCGCTTCACTCTGCTGAAGAATAATTTGCAGGTTTTTTAGTGCTGCTTAGTGGAAAGCATTGCTGTGTGATGTGTGGAGTTATCACCTCCTCAAACAAACAGTCTAGAATTCAGTATTAATCTCAATATTGTCCAAATCTTCCCAGTCTTGGTCCACTTGAGAGTTTCATTTCTTTCTTCCCTAGCAAGTGCTTTACTGGTTCGGATGGATTATGAAAAACACAAGCCATGCTGCATGGCAAATTCTTCTTTGTATGACAGCTGGTTTGGATGTGCTGAGGGTTGAGTATAACATTGCTTCTACATTCAAAAAGAGCCTCAGCTTTTCCAAGAAAGGTTTTGGCTCCTCTGCAAGAAGTTCAGCTGCTGATATTCACTTGTTTAATTCTTTGCCAAACATGCAGAATCTCTGACAACCATTTGTTTAAATTACTTACACAACTTACTGGTTTAATCTTCTATTTTTATTTTTTTTTCCTATTAATCTGTGACAAACCATGGAATTTAATATTTTTTACCATGACCAATGTATTAAATTTGCTAGCTTTGTCTGTAATTTACAGAGAGCCAGGAATAATTGAGCCTTTAAGTTTAAAGGATTATATTTTGTTATTCTAGCTGTGATTACTTGTAATGATTTGAAGAACCTAAGGGGCTTTAGTGATGGGTGCCAATATAAAATACCAAAACTGACCTCAACCCTCCTCATTTTCCACATGTTTGCCTCCAATTATTCTTGAGGGGGTGGGATTGTGTGTAAAAGAAGATAAATAAGAGACAACATAGGGAGGGGGGGAGGAAAATCAAAGAGGCAAAGAAATCGTGTTGAAAACACTGTGAGAGTAAAGAGGTTTTAGCACCTCTTTTGTCAGATCTCTGCCTGCCCCTTCTGGATGCAGTTCTGGGCAACTTGCTCTGCATGATCTTGCTTTAGCAGGGTGTCTGAACTAGATGATCTCCAGAGATTTCTTCCAAATCCACTGTTCTGTCATTCTGAGATTCTTTACCTTTATTTAATAGCTCACTTGCCACATTACAGTGTCAGCAAAAGCTCACTGTGATGTTGTTTTGTCTTCTAAATCTTATGACAGATGCATTAAAATACTAATTTTGAGAACAAAAATTAGAAGTAAATAGTTTTCCTCCAACCTTCAGAGGTCTCAGGTGCTAACACATATATCTCACAAACACGAAGCATTTTGAATTCAGTAAAACTGTACCAAGTGACTCTCAAGAGACATGGATGGGGTGGAATTTATGGCTTTACAAGATGAAGGCACAGTTTTACAGGTCATCCCTACCAAAGACATGAACAATTATGTTATCAAATTGCCACATGAACCAAAAATAAGAGAGAGACCCAATGAGCCTGCTGTCCCCAGCCACAGTACCGGTTTTGGTACCTGAATGGAGGGGCAAGACCTCACTTTTCAATACAATCACAGAATGGTAGAGGTTGGAAGGGGCTTCTGGAGACCATCCAGTCCAAAACACCTGCTAAAGCAGCAGGTTGCCCACAGTATGTTGCCCAAGATCACAATGTCTAGGCATGTTTAGCATTTCTCTAGAGAAGGAGACCCTGCTCCAGGACTCCAGCCCTCTCACACAAAAGAAGCTTTTCTCATGTTCAGATGGAACCTCCTGGGTTCCACTTTGTGCCCATTGCCCCTTGTCCTGTCATTGGGTGCCACTGAAAACAGTCTGGCCCCATTCTCTTGCCCCTCACCCTTTAGCTCTTGCTGAGCATCAAGAAGATCCCTCTCAAACTGCTCTTCTTCATGTTAAAGAGTCCCAGGTCTGTCAACCTTCATCTGCTTTACTGTAAAGCTGCAAAAAGTTTGATTCTGAAACCACTTGCTCGTGGACCCATAACAACCCAGTAATTACTCAGAGGAGAATCTCTAGAGGCCCATCCTCTGCCCTCAGTGTGAAAGGGCAAAACTGAAGACAAGGAGCATTGCAGCAACCACTGAAATGCAGCGTGCACAGGTGAGATCTTGCTGTCATCTGGGAGGAAGAAAAAGAGCAAAAAGAGACTCAACGCGGCACATAAACGCAGGGAAATGGGTCTTTGAAGGAGGTGGAATACAAAGTGATCTGATGGTACCTCAGCCTTGCAACAGAGTGGTACAAAATGCCTTCCAACACGGATGCTATATTTATATATTCCTCAGGTCATGTTATTTCTTTTAAATATTAATCAGAAAAATTGGAAAGCTTTATTATAAAGATGACAAATGCTCCTGTGCCTCGAGGAAAGGTTGCACGCAGGATGTGCAAACTCATACTTATTTGATTCAACATGGTGACTGTGGGCTGCACTTTTAATGAGGGAAATAAAACATCCTCTTAATTGGCTATAAAAGGATGTGCACCACAGACTTACTGAAACATTAGGTTGCATAGTTAGGCCCTGTTTTGTAACAATGCCTCATTTTTATTAATATTATTTTTATTGGTGGTGAAATCTATGAGTTTATCTATATTATGGGAACAAAAGATTCTTTTTTTCCCTATTTTTTAAGGGAGAAAGAGAGACATAAAGGGAGAAAGAGGAAAGAATGAGAGAGAGAGAGAAAATAAAGAAAAAGAAAGAAAGAAAAGAAAGAAAGAAAAAAGAAAGAAAGAAAGAAAGAAAAGAAAGAAAGAATGAAAGAAAAAAGAAAGGAAAAGAAAGGAAGAAAAATTGAAAGAAAAATTAGAAGTATTTTTTTAAAAAGAAATTTAAAGAAAAAATAAGAAAAAGAAAACAAAAATTAAAACAAAAATAAGCACAAGAAAGGAAAAAGAAAAGGAAAGGAAAAGGAAAAGAAAAATTAAAAAAAAAAAGAAGGATGGATATTCTACACAGTATAAATTGGAAACATCAGTGTACTCTACAGAGCAATAGCACTTTATCATGATTTATACATGGGAACACAACTGTTGCCAAGAACCATAGGTGACCTCTCTCCCCCCTGTATTAATAATTGCAGTATGAAGATGGAAGCATGAGATGAGAGATACTTCTCTCTGTTACAGAAGGGAAACAAAACAAAACAAAAAAAAAAAAAGTAAGGGGGGTGTCTGTTCAAAATACATAAAAAAGGAGGCAAATCTGACTAGTAAGTGTTGACAGGCATCACATCTCCCGCAATGAAAAACACATTATTGGAATTTACCCAAAACTCAGGTTTTATTCCAGCAGTCCATACTAATTTTTAAATTGTTTTTTTAAAACTTAAGGAAGAACAAACTCTGAACATCCTTTCTGGTGAGGTTCTAGTGAACACAGGCCACCTATTTGAACCCTGATGTGAAGCACGCACTAAGGGAGGGGGCTGACAAAAGTAGAGCTCAACACTCTGTGACAAATCCTGAATCCCATGGAGAGGAATTTGGGGTCATTTAAGGGGTTTTGTTTCCTAACAGATCCCTCTTAAAACCTTTCCTCTGCTCATCAGCTGAAAGCTGTTTACCCTATATGAGTATCATTATTATATTAAGGAGAAAAATCACTAGAAAATCAAGGAAAATGAAAACATCATAGAATTAGAGAATCAATTTGGTTGAAAAAGATCTTTAAGACCATGGAAACCAACCATGAACCCCACACTACCATGTCTACCACTAAAAACATAGAATCATAAAATGATTTGTCTTGGAAGAGACCTTAAACATCATCTAGTACCAACCCCCATGCCATGGGCAGGGACACCTCCTACTAGACCAGATTGCTCAAGGTCCCATCCAGCTTGCCTTTGAACACCTGCAGGCTTGGAGCCTCCACAGCTTCTCTCCGACCAACCTGTTCCAGTGCCCCACCACCCTCATGGGGAAAAATTTCTTCCTAATGTCTAGCCTAAATGCAGCTTCTTCCAGGTTGAAGTCATTACCTCTCACCCTGTCAGTCCATGCCTTTGGAAAACTCCCTCAGCACCACATCTATGTATCTTTTCAATACCTTCAGAGATGGTGATTCAACCACTTCCCTGGGAAGCCTGTTTCAGGGTTTGACAACCCCTTTGGGAAAGAAATTGCTTCTCGCATCTACCCTAAACCTCCGTTGATGCGACTTGAGGCCATTTCCACCTGTTGTGGAAAGTATGATACATAACGTATGTATCATACTTTATACATATATATGCCATTCCCTTTTAAACCATCTTCCCTGACCTCACTCCTGTTAACAGTTAAATTCACCTTTTACAGGACCTTCTGAAGTTTTCCTTCAAACTGACCACAGTCAAGATACCAGAACAGTGAGAAGATTCTATGCATGAGCTTCACTAGCTGCCAACAGAGATTGTTGTGGCTGCTGCCCACATCTGGGCATCTGCTCTGGACATCTCCATCCCCCAGGACATCAACCTCAATATGCAACTTAATAAATAAAGCTGAAAACACTCTCTAGAACAGAGGGTGCAGAAGAAACTCCAAAACACATCCACATGAGCTGTGTTGGTTTACAAATTTATGTTGAAATCTGTTAGTCATTGTGTTTGTAAGAGTTTTTATAACATACTGTAGGTTACAACTTTAAATGTGACAGATGATGGAGCTTTTTGGATTAAACACAATCATTGTTTTTTTATTCTTTCTTTTCCCCCAGAAGACAAGGCAGCAAAAATTCTTCTTCCAAGCTTCACAGCTTATTTTCCAGATTTTCACATCCTTAGGCTTATTAAATGTTGATCCAGAAGGAGTATAGCATCAAGCTAACTCAGTGCTCCTCAGGGTAGGCGACAGCAATTCTGGACAAAACACAGGTGAGGATCAACATTAAATCCACTGAGAAGGATCGGCTGGAGCAGAGGTGGTTTTTTTTTTCCCTGAGTATCAGTGTTAAACTTACCCTCTTTAGGGCTGAGAACTTGAGAGAGACTGGCTGGTCAGGAGGAATCTGATGCCCATAAATAATTAATGTCTTGATTTTATATCAAACTTAAAGACAAAAAACCTGTAACATCTTTGTATCAAGTACAATGAAACAGAAATAGGCTGCACTGATTAAAACAGTGTTTTGGTGGGTTTGTTTGTTTGTGTGGGGGTTTTTGTTTTGGTTTTTTGGGTTTGGGTAGTGCTTTTTTTTTTTTTTTTTTGGTGAATTTTGTTTCTTGCTGAACCTTTCAGGCCCTGGAAAATGCAAAACTCAAGCAGGAAGCATGGCTTTAAATAATGTCAGACAAGATCAGACAGTGCCTGAAGCAGACAGGCTCTCTGCAGGTCCTCACTGTAATGCTACTTGGACAGCCTACTGGGAGAAGAGGAAGAGCTGGGGAGAAGCAAGAAGAGCTGGAAAACACACTTCAGGAGAAAAATACAGCCACTCATTCTGGGATTGGCCACCACAGCTCATTGCAATACACATGGTAGGGTATCTCATCACTTTTAAATTTCTTAGTTAAACAAAATTTGTACTTTTGCTTTGATTTTTGTGGCCTTGTGGGATGGTGGGACAACAGACACCTGATAAAATAAATATGAGCATTGTGGAAAATTGAGCAGCTTTTTAAAATGATACCTGGCTTTTTCAGAGAATTGACAGGCTTGCATCACAAAGTGGATCCATAGAACTGTAGAATCATAAATGTCTTGGGTTACAAAGGACCTTAAAGATCATCTAGCTTCAAGCCTCCTACCATGGGCCTTCTCTTCTCCAGGATTAACAACCCTAACGTTCTGAACCTGTCCCCACAGCAGAGGTGCTCCAGCCCTCAGGTCATCTTTCTGGCCTCCTTTGGAGCTGTTCCAGCAGTTTGATGTCCTTTTTGTATTTGGGGCATACTCCCTATCTAATAATACTACAGGATTATTAGGTATTTCTGAGGGCCATTTTCTTCTCCCTAGTATCAGGTGATAGAATGAGAAGACATGACCTCATATTGCATCAGAGAAGGCTTAGATTGGATATTGGGTAAAAAAATCCTTCCTTCAAGAGTTGTCAGGGATTGCAATAGACTGCTTGGGAATGTGGCAGAATCACCACCCTGGAAGTGTTCAAGAAACATGTGGGCATGACACTTTGGGACATGGTTTATGTTCATGGTAATGTTGGGTTGATGGTTGGATTCAATGATCATCAAGGTCTTCTCCAACCAAAACAATTACATTATTTTATGTTTCTATGGTTCTGTAATTCTGTGATTCTATGATGCTATGATTTAAAATGAAGGGAGGGTATTTTTGCCTGTGTTTTGTTCTGGTAGCAGTTATTTTGATACTTGCTTGTTGCTAAAATTAACACTCAAGTCCACTTTATCCTATTTTTCCCAGCAATTATAGCTTCTTCAAACAGGGAATTTTAATTCAAGAAGTATAATAAATGTCATCCCTGTAACACGTACATTACTGTAATCTAATGTGAGTAAGAAGTCACTTGAGATGGAGAGACGCAACAGCCCCTTTAGGGCTAGTGCCATAGCAGAGGCAACAAAAGGGAAACCCTCGTTAA
Organism: Eubucco bourcierii; assembly: GCA_013396675.1. NCBI lineage: Eukaryota > Metazoa > Chordata > Aves > Piciformes > Ramphastidae > Eubucco > Eubucco bourcierii. Next base: position 147,334 of record VWZE01024083.1, on the reverse strand, counting down.
TCCATTGGAAATATCATGTTAATAAATGAAAATGAGATAATGACTTTTGTGGCTAGCTGAATCTTGTCTAAAGCCTCTTATGAGCTTCATGTGTCTCAATTAGGGACTATGTTACAAGGTACAAAAAAAAAAAAAGAAAAAGAATAATAATACAAAAAAGAAAAACCACTGCTGCAGGCTGAACACAATAAAAAACATGGTTAAATAAGGAAATGTACTTGGTATTATTATTATTGCAACCCTCCTGCCTGACCTAGAAGTGTCTTATTGTACACATCCACCCCAAGTTCCCATTACAGCTTTTAATTGGTATTTCAGTAGTGGCTCCTGTAACATCAAGGAAAGCACGGCTGTGATTTGCTGTGCTCTATCCTGCTGAAGGCCCCTAAATCTATATTCTTTTGCCTTGTCTGATTCCACATCACATAGATCAACTCTTGTCTTTCAATGCTGGTAGCAAGCTCAGGACCATCACAGAATCATAGAATTGTTTCAGTTGGAAAAGACCCAAAAGATCGAGTCCAACCATCACCCTAACACCACTACGGTAAATAAACTATGTCCCAAAGTGCCACATCTACGCATTTTTTTTTAACACCTCCAGGGATAGTGACTCCACCACATCCTTTGGCAGTCTGTTTCAATGCCCTGATCATTCCTTGAGGAAAGAAATATTTCCTAATGTCCAATCTAAACCTACCTTAGCACAATTTAAGGCCATTTCCTCTCATTCTATCACCTCCTAAGAGTGAGGAAACCAAACCCCACCTCACTCCTGCCTCCTTTCAAGGAGTTGTAGAGAGCAATGAGGTCCCACCTCAGTCTCCTCCTCTTCAGGATAGAGAACTCCAGTTCCCTCAGCTGCTCCTCACCAATCTTGTTCTGTAGACCCTTCATAAGCTTTTTTGCCCTTCTCTGGACATGTTCCACCACTTCAATGTCCTTCTTGGAGTGAGGGGTTTCAAAACTGAACCCAGTATTCGAGTAGGGGTGTCACCAGTGCCCAATACAGGGGCACAACCACTTCCATATTCCTGCTGACCACACTGTTGCTGATCCAAGCCAGGTTGATGCTGGTCTTTGTGGCCACTTGAGCACACTACTGGCTCATGTTCAGATGGCTGTCAACCAGCACCCCCAGCTCTTTTCTGACAGGCAATTTTCCAGCTGTAAACAATGCCATACCACACTAGGAAAAAGCATCAGGAGTAGGATGCAATTTCTGCAGGGCAGGGTGAGCATTGGAGGCTCCTGAAATTTGTGTGTCTGGGCAGGGAAGCAGGAATTTGGCTCCAGAAAAATATTACTTGCAGTTTTATGGTATTGCCTTAGGTGATCCTGCTTTGGCAGGGTGGTTGGACTAGATGGTCTCCAGACATTCCTTCCAAATCCTACTAGTCTATGATTTTATTATTTGAAATCCATAGTGTATCATTCTCACACAAGCAAACGTGTCTCAGAAGTTTCTTTTTCCAAATTATTGGTGGTGGTTTGCCTTGAAACCAGAGTTCCTCCTTAGGAAGTTAAGAACCATCTCAAAGATGCTTCATATAGATCCTTCTTTAGTTCACATCCTCCTAGATTGTTATGAGGATTTTCTCAGTGTTGATCAATAGCTAAGGACAGTTGTCAAGAGTATGGGAAGTGGTGCCTGGTGACAGGACAAGGCACAACAGGCACAGACTAGGAACCAGGAGGTTTCACCTAAACTTCTTGGAGTGAGGGTACTGGAGCCCTGGAACAGGCTGCCCAGAGAGGTTGTGGAGTTTCCTTCTCTGTAGAGATTCTAAACCCACCTAGACATTGTGACCTTGGCAAGCTGCTGTAGGTGCCCCTACTTTAGCAGGGAAATTGGACTAGATGATCTCCAGAGGTGTTTTCCAACCCCTACCATGCTGGGGTTCTAAGATTCTGTTATCTGAGTTGCCCTTTTACAGCAACAACATTTATTTTCCAATGCCCTTACATTTAATTAAGATTGATGGTTAAGTAATTAAATAATTCTACACCCTCATTATCTGGCATTTAGCATGCAAAAATGAGAGATTTATATGAAAGAAAAAAATTAGCACCACAACAAACAGTGGACAGAAACATCATCAACAACTTGATGCTTTTTCAAATATTTTGTCTGAATAACAACTCTCCAAATTACAGAGAGATTATTTTTCTCCTCCATATTTCTATTGTTTACTCTTTTTGTTGCTGTTGTTCATTAGAGTTGGGGTTTTTTAAAAACACAAAATGGTAACTCTTTAGGAGTTCAGTTATTAGAAGTTCATTTGGTATTCATGGAAATTGCAGTGATTAGAATGCATTCATTTGATATTCATGCAAATGTCACATGTGCTTCAGTGCCTGAGCTGTTGTCACTCAGCACTCATTAGGCTGTGATCTGCTTTGCTTTGGTGGTGGACATCCCCACTCCAGTGCTTCACACAGGCAGGGTGCTGGGATCAAGGACAGCACAGAGACATTTCCTTCCTTGCTTCAATCCCCTGTTTCTTACCCCCAAAAAATAAAACAGGTTTAGCTTGACATGATTAAATAAAAAATAAGATTTCTGTCTCAGAAAAGTCTTGTGGTTTGCATGTGAACTGTTTCATAGAATCATAGATTTAAAGAGCTGTCAATCTTCAACTCCAACCGCTCACCTTGAGCTCACAATCCCATCACTACTGTTAAGCCAGATTCTAATGATTCTAATCATAGAATGATGAATCTGCAGGGGTTGCTTCCTGATTCTAATCATAGAACCATTAAGGTTGAAAAAGATCTCTGAGGTCATTAAGTCCAACTGTCAACCCAGAACTACCATGCCCAGTAAACTGTGTTTCATTTTCTTTTTTACTCCTCAACTCCTCAACACACACACACACAGAGAACAGAATGCCTTCACTTTGTGTTCCTCAGCTCCTGTTTTTCAGCTACAATACTTCAGTAGGATAGTTTGCTTCTGAAGTCATCACAACTACTTGAGTTTCAGGAACAACTTTCCTTCTAAAAAACCGTTTGCTCCACCTCAACAACCTAGTCTGTGACACAGCTACTAAGAAGAGTTCAGAGCTCTGAGTAGGCCCCAGATTCTCTATACACCTTCAAGTGGAAACAACCAAAATCACCAGAATTTTTTCATATTTTTGCACATATTTACATATTTACAAGGTCCTGCAATGACAGGACAAGAGGCAATGGGCTTAAACTGGCAGAGGGGAGATTTAGACTAGATGTTAGGAGGAAGTTCTTTACAGTAAGGGTGGTGAGGCACTGGAACAGGTTGCCCAGGGAGGTTGTGGATACTCCCTCCCTGGATGTGTTCAAGGCCAGATTGGATGAGGCCTTGAGTGAGCTGTACTAGTGGGAGGTGTCCCTGCCTATGGCAGGGGGTTGGAACTAGATGATCCTTGAGGTCCCTTCCAACCTTACCATTCTATGATTCTATGATTCTATTTGTAAATGTGGGCGATCCACAGGTTGTGGAGGAACAAAGTTCTTAGATAATACTGAGTTCCAGGGGGATTCAATAGGATTCTGCCTCTCTGCTTTGCTCTAGTGAGACTCCCTATGAAATACTGTGTTTAACTCTGGAATCCTCATGACAAGAAGGACATGGACCTGTTTGAGAAGGACCAGAAGAAGCCACAGCAATGATGGGATAGCTGGAAGCCCTCTGCTGTGTGTCCAGGCTGAGAGAGTTATTCAGCCTGGAGAAGATAAAATCTGGGCAAATTCTTTTGTAGTACATTAGTACTTAAAGAGGATGATCAAAAAGATGAGGACAAGCATTTAAACAGAGCCTGTTGTGACAGAAATGAGTGTTTGTTTTAAAACTAAATGAAGGAGATTCAGACCAAATCTAAGGAAAAAAAAATTTACACTTGCAGAAGCTGCCCAGAGAGGTAGGAGATGCTCCTTCCCTGGAAACACTGAAGTATTTATTTCCAAGAACCACTTAGCCCCCTGGTAAATCCCACACTCTTTAACCACACCAAGAGCCGACCACAAGCTTCAGGAGGTGTGACATCATGGGAGCCATCATGATTACTTAAAACCCAAAATGAGCATGACTAAGGTCAAAACTTTCTCAAGAAGTCTAATATATACATCCCTGGAGGAGCCAGCTCCATTCACCTTAATCCTGAATCAACATTGCCTGTATAACTCCAGGCTCGCCACAGCCCACACATTGTCCTTTGGGGACCTGCTCCTGCACTTAGAGTTGAATGCAGGAGCTTTGGCAGATTTGGATTGCAATCTGTACCACCACAGTCTTGCAGAAGAGTGGCTGGAATGCTGCCTGATGGAAAAGAACTTCGGAGTGTTGGCTGATAGAGGACTGGACATGAGCCAACATGTGGTCAGGTGTCCAAGAAGGCCAAAAGCATCCAGAATAGTGTGGCCAGCAAGACTAGAGTAGGAATTGTCCCCTTGTACTGGGCACTGGTGAGGCCACACCTTGAACACTGGGTACAGTTTTGGTCTTCTTACTCCAAAAAGGACATTGGGGTCCTGGAGCATGAAAAGAAAGCTGCTAGAGCAAAAGTCTTGTGAGGAACTCCTGAGGGACTTGGCATTGTTTAGTCTGGAGAAAAAGAGGCTGAGGGGAGAGCTTCTCACTCTCTACAACTGCCTCACAAGGGGTTGTAGCGAGGTGGGGGTCAGTCTATTCCTCCAACTAACAACCTACAGGACAAGAGGAAATGTCTTCAAGCTTTGTCAGAGGACATTTTGATAGGACATTAGGAAAAAATTCTTCCACAAAGAGTTTATGAAGCCCTGAATCAGGCTGCCCAGAGCAGTAGTGGAGTCCCCATTCCTGGAGGAATTGAAAAGCCATGTAGATGCATGTTGAGGGACATGTATTATTGGTGACAGTGCTGGGTTAGTGGTTGATCTTGATGATCTAGGTGGTCGCTTCCAACCAAAATGATGATAATCATGCACTTCCAAAGACCTCTGTCTCTCTATAAACCAATAGTTTTGAAAGCTGCAAACTGATATGTACATAAAATCAAAAAATAATAAGAAAACCCAAACCACACTGGTGTTAAATTTTCCTTGGACAGTTGAACAGAGACTGTTTGAAGTCCAGCTAAGGAATAACACAAGTCTTGCATCATCTGCACAAAGACTTTTTGAAGAAAGGAAAAACAAAACTAAAACCTACAAGATTAGCTCTTGTTTATCATCTTTCTTAATGAGAAACTCTTGTTTTTGCCACAGAGGAGGAAAGCAACCACTTCCCCTTCATTGAACCAGATGCCAGCCGTGGCTAGGTGGCATCACTGGTAATGACAGTATCTCTGCATGCAGGCACTAAAAGCTATTATGTGCTTGTTTCCTCTCACAGAGGTAAATCAGAGCAGAAGAAGCATGTTCCACATGAATGATGGTCTTTCTGGCCATTGCTACTCTTTACTTCATATACAAAGGGATCATGCAAGATATTTCCTGGACTAAGCAAGGATTTTGTTTGCATTTGTCTTATGGTCATTTATGATACAAGTTCCTCCAGTTCACAGCACAAGAGACAGGAAAGCATATCCCTGCTCCACACACAAGAAGTAAACATAATTCAGGTTGTCTGATTGAGGAAACCCAATGCAGCACTCCTGAGTTATTCCCACTTTTGGCATCTGCAAAACTGCAACCTAAAGCTGAACTCCATGGGCAGTTTATTGACCTATCAAGAAAACGTGCAGGGCAGCCTTAGACATATTTTAACTCTAGTATAAATCTGATAATTCATGGTTTCACTGACAGCTCTGAACTGAGTTTTACAGCTTGCACTTATGAACAGCAAATAAGTTTTTCCTCCTGTTTAGGTGCTTCAAGAACCTTCTCTGTGTGCTTTACTCTTACCAGAGCGAAAATATTTACCTAGAATAGGCCTTTCTGTAGTATTTTTTGGTCTCCTTTTTTGAATCTGCACACACTACTAGATGGATGAATTGCCAAATTCTTGCTGTATTGATACTTCTCAAGGAAACAAAACTTCACTCTACTCACTATGGCAGATGAGGATCCTACTGGTTTCACCCATTCCCTGTGGTATATGGAGATTCTGATGCTATCACCCCACTCCCTGTGGCAGACGGAGACCCTTCTAGTTTCACCCCACTTACAGTGACAGAGAGAGATCCTTCTACCTGAGCCCCCTCTCTGTGCCAGGGATGTATATTTCAAAACTATTTGTGGACAAATCACTCAAGAACTGAGATGTCTCCCTATCCCTAACCTACTCGTATCTGGATCCTATCTAGGTTCTCTGGTAAAGTTACTGAGATGCACAACAAAAACTCCACGAAACCAGTTGTTTCATCAGGTTAAAAAAATATGATGCTGTTTCTTGTTGCCTCACAGTGCTTTTAACCCTCCCTGATGCACAACTAGGCTAAAAGTCTAGAAGCTGATGTTGTCTCAGCTGAAAGATTGAGATCAATTTCCGTTCAATCCAGGAAAACAAGCAGATTCAGCATTCCTCTACCCAAACATCTGCCCTCCTTGGATTTTTAGATTTAACTTCTCCTCAAAACATTTAAAAATGCATTAATTGACTGCTTGCTTATACTCTGAAAGCAAGATCAGACCAAATATCAATACAGGGAGACATGTCTTGAAATGCACATGCTACACATCTCCACAGAAGCATCCTTTTTTATTGCTTTGCTGCTCACAGTAAGTGCACGGCAACAATTTGCATTGAACTTGCGCGGCTTTTCTGCACGAGTCAATTCAGATCAATAGCAAAAGGCTTTTACAAAGAAAACAAGTGTTGTGCAGAAAACAGCTCAGGCAGTGGGAACATTTCACAGTTGGGGTTGGCAAATCAACGTACTTTCATGTCTAACAAAAAGAAAAGAAAAGGGGAAATGAGTAAAAAGAAAAACAAAAAACAAACTAAAAGGAAAAAAAAGTCTGACACGTTTCCATTGAACACCAATTTCCATCATGATAAGAGTTGCATGACACTTGGTGAGGCAGGTCGCAACACCCCAAGTATCAGGATGAGTCACTGGTGCACAACATCAGACACATGTTCATTGGAAGGAAAAAAATAGATGTATAGGAAGCAGGTATAGAATCACAAAATCATATAATTGTTTCGGTTGGAAAAGACCTCTAAGATCACCAAGTCCAAACATCAAGGTAAGATCACCATAGCCAGTAAACCATGTCCTGAAGTCCTATGCCCATGTGTTTCTTGAACACTTCCAAGGATAAGAGTCCCACAAAGATGATCAGAGGGCTGCAGCAGCTCTGCTATGTGGACAGGCTATGAGATTTGGAGCTCGTCAGCCTGGAGAAGAAAAGGCTTTGAGGAGACCTTATAGTAACCTTCCAGTATCTGAAGGGGGCCTACAGGAAGGCTGGGGAGGGACTATTTACAAGGTCTTGCAATGACAGGACAAGAGACAATGGATTTAAACTGGTAGAGGGGAGATTTAAACTGGTTGTTAGGAGGAATTTCTTTACAGTGAGGGTGGTGAGGCACTGGCACAGGTTGCCCAGGGAGGTTGTGGCTGCTCCCTCCCAGGACGTGTTCAAGGTCAGGTTTGATGAGGCCTTGAGTGACCTGATCCAGTGGGAAGTGTCTCTGCCTATGCAGGGGGTTGGAACTGGATGATATTTGAGGTCCCTTCCAACTTTACCATTCTATGATTCTGTAATGACTCCATCATTTCCCTGGACAGCCTGTTCCACTCTTGCAGGAAAGAAATTCTTCCTAATATCCAATTTAAACCTCCCCCAACACAGTTTCAGGCCATTTCCTCTCCTTCTATCACCTAGTACTGGGGAGAGGAGACCAAACCCCATCTGGTTCCAGTCTGTGTTCTCTACAAGACTTGGAGAGAACAATGAGGTCTCCCCTCAGCCTTCTCTTTTCCAGGTTAAACAACTCTAGTATACTCAACTGCAACTTACAAGAGTTGTTCTGTAGACCCTTCACCAGCTTTGTTGCCCATCTCTGGACATGATCCAGCATCTCAGTGTCCTCCTTAGAGTGAATGGTTTCAAAATTGAGTCCAGTATTTGAAGTGCAGCCTCACCAGTGCCTTGTATAGGGATACAATCAATTCCCTGGTCTTGCTGGCAACAATACTACAAATCCAGGCTAGGATGCTGTTGACCTTCCTGGTCATCTGAGCACACTGTGGGCTCATGTTCAGACAGCTGTCAGTCAGCATCCCCAGGTCCTTATTTGCTATCCTGCTTTCCAGCTATCTTGAAGCCTGTAGCTTTGCATGAGTTGTTGTGACCAAGAACAGCTCCAAACATCTGACACCAGTTTAGAAGTCTAGGATGAAACTCTGTTGACATGAATAGGACTTTAAAGGCAGATCTTTGAAGACTTCCAGTGATGATCAAGATGATCAGAGGGCTAAAACACCTCTCCTGTGAGGACAGGCTGAGAGAGTAGGGGTTGTTCAGTTTGGAGAAGAGAAGGCTCTGAGGAGATCATATTGTGGCCTTCTGATATCTGAAGGTGGCCTACAAAAGCTGATGATGGACTTTTTAAGGTGTCAGGGAGTGATAGGACCAGGGGGAATGGATCCAAACTAGAGGAGGGGAGATTCAGCTTGAATGTTAGGAAGTTCTTCACCATAAGGGGGTTGAGACACTGGAATAGGTCACCCAGGGACGTGGTGGAAACCCCATCCCTGGATATTTTTAAGGCCAGGCTAATGTGACTCTGGGTAACCTGATCTAGTGGAAGGTGTCCCTGCCCATGGCAGGGGAATTTGAACTAGATAATCCTTGAGGTCCCTTCCAGCCCTGACAATTCTGTGATTCTGTGTGATTTTGTGAATTTGTCACTATATTTGAAAACTGAGTCCTCCGTCTGTTTCAGTGCTTATGTACTGATGCAGTACAAAAAGGTTTACAACTGACTCAGTGTTGGAATCGTGAAGGTTCTCATTTTTTTCTTTTTTCCCCTCAATAGCAGTAATTGATAACTCCTTCCAAAAGACAACAAGGAAAGCTGCAGGAAAATGAGAAACAGGTTAAAGAATAAATATGATTTCATTGATTGAACAACTTCATGCTCTGAGAAGATGCTGGAGTTATTCCAGCTTGTATCTTCTCTGTGATAAGTTACTGTAAGTAGCTCGAAGCAGTTGAAATAATACTTTCCACTTAGCTCTATTAGATAATATAATCAAATTTAACAAAAATGACCAAAAATATGACAAGAAACTATCAAAACAGACAGAAAGGCACCTGAACACTTAGATGTAACATTTGGAAGTCGTGCTGTCTCTTGATCAAAAATCATAGAACCATAGATCTGGTGAGGTTGGAAGAGACCTTTGAGGTCAAGTCCAACAGCTCAACTGGAGCTCACAGTCCCATTGCTACTGCGAAACCAATACCACTAAACCACATCCTACAGCAACACATCCACACAGCTTTTAAATACTTCCAGGGATGGTGACTCCACCAGCTCCCTGGACAGCCTGTTCCAATGCTTGAGAACCCTATCAGTGATGAATTTTTAACTTGGCACAACCTGAGGCTGTTTCCTCTTGTCTTGTCACTTACTGCTGTGAGATTAGACCATCTCCCACCTTACTCCAACCTCCTTGGAGGTAGTTGTAGAAGGCACTGAGGTCTCCTCTCAAGCCTCTTCTGAAGACTAAACAACCCCAAATATGTGGACAACGTTTTTAGCAGCATTGTGACAAGACAAGGGATGATGATTTAAGATAAAAGGGGGAGGATTAGAAAGAAAGAAGAAACATGTTATGGTGGGATTGGTGGAATATAAACCCATGTTGCCCAGAGCAGTGGGAGACCCAATCCCTGGAACCTTTCCAAGTCAGATTGGATGGGGCTTTGAACAATGTGATCTAGTTAAAGATGTCCTTGTGGACTGCAGGGAATTGTCTTAGATGAGCTGTTAAAGTCCTTTCTAACCCAAACCTATTCTATGTCCCCACTCACTGCAGGGGTGTTGGACTAAATGACCTTTTAAAGTCCCTTCTAAGCCAAAACCAGACTAAGATTCTATGATCTATAAATAGGGTTAGCAAGGTGTCTTACAGTACTGTTCTGCTCAAGATTTTAACGTTTCCTGTTAGGGGATACCAACAAATGGATGGTGGATGTGAACAACTTCAAGCCTTAAGGAGCATTTGGTTCCTTCCCAGCTGGTAAGAGTTTTGCTTGCAAGCTCCATCGAGTTTTATTTTAGCCACATTAATTTCCCAATTCTTTGTTAATAAACAGAAAAATTAACCCACCCTGAACAAGCAGAGTTTAATATGTGGATTTGAATAATGCTAAGAAAAATGTGGGTGGCTTTATGTGATCTTAGGGAAAAATGTGATGTTTTAGAGCAGAGAGGAGGCTGTTGTGCTCTCCTGTTCTGGCTCACATCACATCAACAGTGTCACTGAGCATGAGGTGAGAGCAATATTTCTATTTTTGGGCATGAAGTTCAGTACACATTGGGTAAGAGAACACCCCTGCACCTCCCATTACTAAAAGAAATTGCGTACTGACTCCATTTTTCTCCTGTTGTTTCTCCATATATTAGCATACTTGTACAGTCTTCCAAGTGAATTAATTTTCAGGTCATAACACAGTAAGAGTATTTGTGACTCAACAATAAAATTAACAAGGTCTCTGCTAGAGAATTCCTTGTAGGTCAAAGCATGCAGACACACATTCTCTGTGCTCAATGGCATTTCAGGACTGATGTTTTTTTTGTATAGAATCACAGAATACCAGCATGGTGGGGGTTGGAAGGGACCTCTGGAGAACATCTAATCCAGCCTTCTCTGTATTAAAGCAGGATCAGCCACAGCAGATTGTGCAGAATCACAATGTTCAGGTGGGTTTGGAGTCTCTCCAAAAGAGACACCACAACCACTCTGGACAGTCTGCTCCAGGGCTCCAGCACCCTCACAGCAAAGATTTTCACCATGTTCAGGCATAATCATGCACTCATCTATTCACATGAACCTGGTAAGCTCAGACTCCTGCACATGTTTAGCTTGCAGTAGTCTGAGTTTATTTTACTATTCTCTAACCAAATTCTTCACTATTGTGAACTTTTGTTATAAACACATAGACACACAGACACACACACACACATGTAGATACTAAATTTTGGTTGCTTGGGCTTTTAGTTGCTTTGGGGTTTTTGTTTTGATTTGTTTTAAGGTGTTTTTTTGTTGTTGTTTGTTTGCTGGTTTGGTTTTTTTTGTAGATGTGGTGCTGAGTGACTTGGTTTAGTGGTAGACTTGACAGTGTTGGATTAACAGTTGGACTTGGTGTTCTGATAGGTCTCTTCCAACCAAAAGAATTCTATGTATCTATTTTTTGGTCCAATTTTATTTCACTTTCCACCTGACAACACGAACCTCTGAAGTTTGTGGGGTTTTTTTCCTCTAGTTGGGAAACAAAATAAAAAGATCCTGTGGGAATGTTGCAGATGTGACAAGCAGTAGAGGGTGCAGCTTACAAGCCAACAAAACTCGTTCAGGTGCAGCTCTGGCCTTTCCTCCTGTCATCCAGACATGCAGGATACTGTGGCATACCCAGCAGCAATGCCTGCACACTTCTCCCTTCTTTGTAGGTCTTAATATTTAAGATTAATTGTTTGGTGTTCAACTTCATAAACAGTCAAAATGTGGAATATGATAGGAAGGGATGGAGCTGATTTCTGCTTCCCACCCTCAGCTTCACTATCATCTCCTTGCTTTTCAACACAGTTCAGTGGCAATGCAAATTGCCTCGTTTTTATTCCTGTATTCCTGGGTCGGCAGTTTAACAGCTTCTTTCCCCCTCCTTGTATCAAATATATCTATATTCTTATTTCAGATACCTTTTTTTTTTTTTTTTTTTTTATGTTTCTTTTTTTTTTTTTTTTTTTTTAAAGTGTTTACTTCATGGACACATATTCTGGGATACTGGGTAAACTGAAAGTGTTTAACTGTAGTTCATCTACTCTGAAATTCCTTACCAGCATCTTGAAATCTTCAAGTCATATCATCTTTTAAACAGCTTCTTCTTCCCCTAAATGAGTACATTTCCAGGTTTCCCAGGCTTTCTGCACATAGCAGTTTCCAAGTATTTCTATCATTCTTGCTGTCCTTTGCCCTTTTCAATTCCCAGGAGGTCCATTGATGCTGTGGTGTTCTACCTTGGGCAGGGCAGTTTGCAGAGGTCCAGGTAAGTACTTTATAATATGCCAGATTAAACTCTTACATCTCCACAATTCATATTTCTACAGAGGAGTTAGCATCTTATTTAGGTTAGTCCTGCAGCTCCTTCTTGCTCAGATCTCTGCAAAACTTATCTGCTTAGCAATTCAGATCTGCAAATGCTGGAGAGTATTTCCACAGAGTAGGACCTGGAGTGGCGGTGGACAGCAAGTTCACCATAAACCATCAATTTACTCTTATGGTCAAGAAGGGTAAAGATCTCCTTGGGCACATTAGAAGGAGCACAGCCAGCAGGTTGAGGGAATTTCTATTCCCACCCTACTCTGCCCTAGTGAGGCCACATCTGGAGTACTGGATCTGGTTCTGGGCTCCCCATATCAAGTGAGGCAGGAAACTATTTGGGAAAGTTCAGCAAAGGGTTATGAAGATGGTGAATGGAGTGGAGTATTTCTGTGAGGAGGAAAAGCTGAGAGAATTGGGACTGTTGAGCATGGACAAGAGTAGTCTGAGAGGGGAACTTCTTAATACTCAGCAAAAGCTAGAGGTTAGGAGACAAGAGGATGAGGCCAGACTGTTTTCAGTGTTGCCCAGTGACAGGGCAATAGACACAAACTGGAACCTAGGTGGTTCTACCCACGTACAATTAAAATCTTTGCTCTGAGTGTACTGTAATCCTTGAGCAGAGTACTCAAAGAGGTTGTGGAGTCTCATTCTCTGGAGAAATTTAAAACCACCTGGACATCATGATCCTGGGCAAACTGCTGCAGGTGACTCTGCTTTAGCAGGGTGTTTGGACTGGATGATCTTCAGACATCCCTTCCAACCTCCACCATTCTGTGGTTCAGTGAAATTCAAGAGCCTCCTGTTCATCTCAGGAAGAGATAATGGGCCACCTCTTCTATAATTTACCATTCTGGTACAGAATTCTCTGTAGATTTAGTGCATCATCTCCACTTTCTTTACCTCACTGGATGCCACTTTGACTCAAGTTTTCCCAGAATATATGCAGAGAGCTATAACTTAACACTTGCTAAGTACTTCCTGCCACTACACCTCACTGTCTTCTTTGTCAGACCAGCCTCACTCCAATCCACACCCTAGCTGCACAACCAATCCATTCAAATCAGTGCTGTGAGTTCAAAAAGGATAGGAGTAACCCAAACACTGTCACCTATGCATGTTTTCAACATTATCTCCCTAAAAAAATTCCACTGATTTGTCAGACGGGATTTACCCATTACGAAACCATGCTGACTAGTTTATTTCTCCAGATGTTTTGTGATCTCATCCTTTATTAATGTTTCTAGAGTTTTGCCTTACACCAAGGTCAGATGCACTGGTCTGTTATATCCTGGGTGCTTCTCCTAGTCTTTTTTTTTTTTTTTTTTTTTTTTTTTTCTTTTCCCTTCTAAACCAGGGTTGTATTTGTTTCTCTCCAGTCCCTTGGTGTCTTCCTTGTCTCAAAGGAACCAAGATAAAAACTTCATTTATTAAACCAGTAATCTCTTCAGTGATCTTGTTAAAGATTCCCCAGTACACAACTCCTACTACCTTGGAGCTTCCAGGGATTTAGCATATACAAGATTTATTCCAGTATGAAATTATCATATCCCAGAAACTTTCCTTCCGTTCAACCTTGTGAACAATAAGTAGGAAAATATGCTTAGGAGGAGACTATCAAAGTCACCTTGGGGATATGGATGCTTGGCTTTCATTGCAATTAATGGAATGGGGGCCTCCAAACCTCTTAAACAGTTATGAAACTCTAACCTAAATGTTAAGTATTAAAACTGTGGATAACTAATGAGAAGTATATGACCTTCAAGCTTCAATCATGATGCTTATTAAGTATTTAATAATTTATTGGTATAAATACTAATAATACTAATAATATGGACACAAATTAGAACCCTGGAGGTTCCATCTGAACACGAGGGAAAAATTCTTTGCTGTTAGAATGCTGGAGCCCTAGAGCAGGTTGCACAGAGAGGTTGTGGAACCTCCTTCTCTGGAGAGATTCCAAACCCACCTGGACATTGTGATCCTGGGTAAGCTGCTGTGTGTGACCCTGTGATAGTAGGGGGGTTGGGCTAGATGACCTCCAGTGGACCCTTCTAACCCCCATCGTGCTGGAATTCTGTAATTAGGCTCCACTTATCAGTAGGTGTTTCATCTAGTTGGATAACAAAAGGAAAAAATAATCTAAACCTCATTATTTTACTGGAGGTCTGAGTTGTTTGTTACAAGGCTGTCTCCAATGACACTGACTCAGAGTTTAGAGGCTGCAGGATATTAATATTAACAATGTAAATAACAGGCAATTCTTCAGAGGGCAAAGGAACTTGTCTCCAATTTTCAAAGGATATGCTTTACTTAACTAAGTCTAATTAGCTGTGATCTTCATAGAAGCAACAAAAAATCACATTTGATTTAACATTTTTAAATAACAGAAAAGATTTTCCCATTTATTCAAAACCAGACTTTTAGGATCATTACCAAGTTCTCAAGTGTGTACAAATTACTGTGCCCAAGATTATTTTCCTCATGCAGGGCATTTAGAGAGAGTTTGTTGTTTGCAACTCATCCTAAGAGCTTATCTAACCAGTACAGGAAATTTCCTCCCTAGCAACATATTCCTTCAGTTCTAGATATCTACTTCTCTCTTTTTGTTTTTCTACAGATTGCTTTGTGTATTCTTTTTAAGAAATAGAATCATAGTATTCCAGCATGGTGGGGTGTTGGAGATCATCCAGTCCAACCACCTTGCTAAAACAGGGACATGCATTGCAGCTTGCCAAAGATCACAATAGGTTTAGAATCATTCCAGAGATTCACAGCCACTCAGGGAAGGAGTCTACTACCTTTCTGGGGAGCTTGCTCCAGGAGTCCAGCACCTGCACAGCAAATAACTTTCTCGTTGTCTTCAGGTGAAACCTCTTGGGTTCCAGTTTGTACCCTTTGTCCCTTGACCTGTGTCCAGGCGCCACTGACAAGAGTCTGATCCCATCCCCTTGTCCTCCTCAGGCACTTTTAGACCTTGTTAAGATTCTCCCTCAGGCTGCTGTTCTCCAGGCTCAGCAGCGAGAGGTCTCTCAGCCTTTCCTCCTTACAAATGTGCCCCAGGCCTCTCAGCATCTTTGTAGACTCTGCTGGACTCTCTCCAGAGGTTTCTTGTGTCTCTTGAACTGGAGAGCCCAGAACTGGACTCAGTACTCCAATTATCTCTTTAGGACAGATGTATATGTATCTTGTGTTCTGTTTTCTAGAGCAAAGTGCAAGACATCTCACTACACTATGAATGTTTAGTAGATTAAGAAGGACCTATTGCATGACAGAAACCTGGTGACATTTTGGAAAGACATTTCTGGAAAAGGCACTTCTTGAAAGCAGTTCAGTGAGGAAGAGTAAGCTAATACTCAGTGCATAATGCATGCAGCATTCAGCGTGTTCATAACAAAGTTAATTCCAAATCCATTGCACAGTATTTCTTTTTTACATGCTAAACATTCTTTGTGCAGCAATCCCCATCTGTCCAGCACCACGTTAACATTTCTCCTGCTCACTGGGTGGCTAAGCCTTGGTAGACTCATGAAAAGTTAACTTTTCCCACTTTATTAATTACTTTCCTTCACCTGACGTACAGAGAGTGACTGATCTCATGGCTTTTTAGGACCCCAGATAAGACATTACTAGGTTTATAGCCTCCCCAAACCAGAAGGTTCCTGCAGCTCTAGTTACAGAGTTCATACACTATCAAATCCATTTCATGTTTTATATGCTTTGGAGATACTCCTTTCCCTCCTTGACGACTGTTGAGGTAATTACACAAATGATCTGCTCGACTGTCAGTTCCAGTCAAAGGTGTCATCTAAAATTAAAAATTCATGTAAAAACCAGAGATGTTACTTTTTAAGCAGGCAGTTCAGACCTGATCTGGTTTCACAATGTTTGGTTTAACTTCTTGTGTGCCTGGCTCCTCTACAGAGCCAGAAGTTCATCTGTGGGTGCACAGGGTGTCTATCCCATTGTCTCACAGTCTTTTAACACCATCAGGATAATTTTACAGTTTAAATTAAGGTCACAAATTCATTAGGATTCACATGAAGTATATTTTATTTATGTAGTGACATATAATGTGTAGATTCAGTGACTGAATGTATAGATTCAGGGAGACCAGTGGATGTAGTCTACCTTGAACTTAGCAAGGCTTTTGGCACTGTCATCCATGAGTCCAGCAGATGTGTGTCTAGCAGATGGAGCTTCTCCTCTGCCTCTGCTCTGCCCTGGTGAGACCACATCTTGAGTACTGAGTTCAGTTTTGGGCTCCCTAGTTTAAAAGGGACAGCGGTCTGCTGGAGAGGGTCCAGCAGAGGGCTGCAACTATAGTTATGGGACTGACGCACTGCCTGATGAGGAGACCCTGAGGGACCTGGAGCTTTTTAGACTGGAGAAGAGATGACTGAGAGGGGATTTAATAAATGTCTGTTAAACATCTGAGGGCTGAGTGTCAGGAGTTAGGGGACAGGCTCTGCTCACTTGCTCCCTGGGATAGGACAAGGAGCAAGGGATGGAAGCTGCAGCACAGGAGGTTCCACCTCAACACGAAGGGGAACTTCTTTACTGCAAGAGTAGCAGAGCGCTGCAACAGGCTCCCCAGAGAGGTTGTAGAGTCTCCTTCTCTGGAGACTTTCAAGGCCCATCTTGATGCATTCCTCTGTGACCTGAGCTAGATTGTATGGTCCTGCTCTGGCAGGGGGGTTGAGGATCTCTTTGGGTTCCTTCCAACCCCTAACATCCTGTGATCCCGTGACCCTACCAAGTCCTCATCACCACCACTAAAATTCATGGAAAAATCCCTGTTCTCTACTAGCACCATCACAAAGGACTTTAGAGAAGGAACTATAGAATTATAGAATCATAGAACTCTTTGGGTTGGAAATTACCTCTAAGATTGTTGAGTCCAAGCATCAACCTGAGAACACCATGGTCATTAAGCCATGTCCTGAAGTGCCATGTCCACACATTTCTTGAACAACCTCCAGGGATGATGACTCCACCACATCCCTGAACAACTGGTTCAATGCCTGACCTCTCTTGTAGAAAAGCAGTTTTTCTTATTATCCAATCTAATATAAATCTCCTCCTGGCACAATTTCAGGCCATTTACTCTCATCCTATGACCTGATATTAGGGATACTGTCTCCCACTTCACTCCAACCTGCTTTCAGCGAGTTGTAGGGAGCAATGAGGTCTCTCTTCAACCTGCTTTTCTTCAAACTAAACAACTCCAGTTCTCTCAGCTGCTTGTCCTAAGACTTTTTCTCTAAACTCTTCACCAACTTAGTAGTTGGACCTGGGCAATGAACTTCCTCATTGTTGTGATTTGTGTTGCACAAGGTTGGAGCTGATGCAGCAGAGCATTTCTGTACTGGGGACTGTGCTCCATCACTGTGCTTGGGAGTCACCTCCTGAATATGGGCCTGCTTTGATCACAGCTAAGAAATAAGCCTGGTGTGGAAAGCACCACACTTGGCGTCTCTTGCCCATTCCAGCACTGCTGAAGATATTGGCAGGGCATCAGAGCAGACTGTGGCATGGAAAATATTCAATGACACATGATTACTTGTAAAGCTCCATGTGGGAGGGAGGAAGAAAAAAAAATAGAGCAGTGAAATAACCTTGTGAAATGCCTCTTACCCAACCATGCTTCTCAAGGTCAGAGGATATATTTTGGCTGCTCAGCTCCTGCCAGACCTGGAGATATATTCAATTTTTTTAATTTTTTTTTTTTATTAAAACCACTAAGTAATACTTTTAAACCAAGAACAGTTCAAGTAACTTATCATATAATCTCAAATAATTGTTTTCATGGCTGTAATAAGTGTGATTACATAGAAGAAGCTATGTGGCGATTTCTATTCATCCAAAGTACAAGATGAGGAGGGAAAAAGACCAGTCACATCCACCAGCCAGTATTAATGCTTCAGAAAAAGTTTTCTTGTTTATTCTATGTCCTACCACTGTCTCATCAAATTCACCAGAATGAAAATAGTGTGTTTTTTCTTTGGAGACAGACTTAACAATCTGAGCTGCATTCTGAAACTGGATGTGCCCATTGACCCATTACTAGTGTGGGTGTTTTCATACCCAACCAGTTAATTGCCCATAAAGATTCATAATGTAACATGACGTGAAGAACCACCAGATGTGACTCGTTAAAGTCTTATGCACAAAGCTGGGAAATCAGGAAAGGCTTGTTTTTCCAGCTCAAGACAGCATTACAGGCTTAAAAAATGCTCAGCACCAACTCTTCATTGTTTTTTTTTTTCCTTTCCTAAGCAAGACTGCCAGAGGAAAAGCTAAAAAAGCCTAACACATTTCCAGAACAACAAACAAACCTTATGTAGAGACTTGAAGAAGTCAAGTTCTTCAGTGTAAAGATGTTAGGACAGATGTTAGGCTGCATTTGACCTAACCTGACAGGTTGCATGTTGCTCCTGGAAAATTTAAGCCAAAGGAAAGTCTCCCGTGAGCTGTGAAAACAGTCTTAGAACACCATTCTGTTCTGTAGTATTTTCCCATACATGTTTCTGTCTCTCAAGAGTGGCCACATGGTTAGGAGTTCAAGTCGGATGGGAGGAAACATTTCTTCACAGAAAGGTTTATCAAACATAGGAACAAACTGCACAGGGAGGTGGTGGAGTAACCATCTCTGGAGGTATTTCAAACCACTGTGGATGTCCTTCTAAGGGATATGTTTTAGTGGTAGTAGCTTAGCAACAGAGGTGGGATTGTGAGTTCCAGGCAAATGGTTGGCCTTGGTGATCTCAGAGGTTTCTTCCAACCTCAACAGTTGTGTGAGTCTAACTTTTAGGCAGTTGGTTTTATAACAGGCCAGACAGCCAACCGAGTCCTAGGCTGCATCAAGAGAAGCGTGGCCAGCAGAGCAAGGGAGGTGATTCTGCCCCTTTACTCTGCTCTCGTCAGACCCCACCTGGAGTACTGTGTGCAGTTCTGGAACCCTCAGCACAGGAAGGACATGGAAGTGTTGGAGCGGGTCCAGAGGAGTGCCACAAAGATGATCAGAGGGCTGGAGCAGCTCTCCTATGAGGACAGGCTGAGGGAGTTGGGGCTCTTCAGCCTGGAGAAGAGAAGGCTTCGAGGGGACCTAATAGTAGCCTTCCAGTATCTGAAGGGGGCCTACAGGAAGGCTGGGGAAGGATTATTTACAAGGTCCTGCAATGACAGGACAAGGGGCAATGGGCTTAAACTGGCAGAGGGGAGATTTAGACTAGATGTTAGGAGGAAGTTCTTTACAGTAAGGGTGGTGAGGCACTGGAACAGGTTGCCCAGGGAGGTTGTGGATGCTCCCTCCCTGGATGTGTTCAAGGCCAGATTGGATGAGGCCTTGAGTAACCTGTACTAGTGGGAGGTGTCCCTGCCTATGGCAGGGGGTTGGAACTAGATGATCCTTGAGGTCCCTTCCAACCTTACTATTCTATGATTCTATGATAATGTAGGATTCATGCTCATCCACATAAGACGATGCCTTTTTTCTCCTGTAGAACTCAGTGGTGAAAGTGGTATAGGACCTCACTAGATCTCATCAACATTCAGGCAGTTTGAAAGAAGCAAGGCTTGCAAATACATAGAATCATAGAAATGTTTTTTGCAATCATGAACTCAAATTGTTAACCCGACGCCATCAGATCACCACTCAACCATGTCCCTCAGCACATCTTCAGGGATGGGACCTCCACTACTACCCTGGGAAGCCTCTTTCAGGACTTGACAACCCTTTTTCAGGAAGAAAATGTTCCTAATGTCCAACTTAGGTCTCCCCTGGCACAACTTGAGACCGTTTCCACTTGTTCTATAGGATGCTATTTGGAAAAAGAGACTGCCCCCAGCTTACTACCACATTCTATGAGGGAGGTGCAAAGACTGAGGTCTCCCCTCAACCTTCTTTTCTCCAGGCTGAAAAACCCCAGTTCCCTCAGCTGCTCCTCACAAGGCTTGTGCGCTAGATCTTTCACCACATTCCTTGCCCTTCTTTGGACACATTTCAACATCTCAATGTCCTTCTTGTAGTGAGGGCCCCAAACCTGAACCCAGTATTCAAGGTGTGGCCTCACCAGTGCCCAGTACAGAAGGATGATTACTGCCCTGGTCCTGCTGGCCACACTATTCCTGCAATATACCATCATTTTAATAACAATTTTAAAACAAACAAACAAACAAAAATCCCAAACAAAAACCCAAACAAAACAAAAAAACAAACCCCCAAACTAAAACAAAAAAAAAAAGAACTGACAACCATCACCCACCCTAAAAGAAGACACCCCCAGAAAAAAAAAATCATTATTGTTATCCTTTATTTAGATTCACGAGTTCAGCAGAACATTTTGAGTTGCTCAGGAAACCAGAGGTTCATGCTAGACTTGTCTGCTGTAATGCACACCAAAAGGGCAATGGACTAGGAAACTACTATTTTATGCATCATTTCTTTCATGTAGCATTGGTCCTAACATTAAAGTTTGCACTCAACACAGAAACTGAATTAAAGTCCAGGCCAGTTATTGAACTGGTCATATTGTCTACAGTCGTAGCAATTTGATTTCACCTCCACCACAGCCTAAACCTCCCTTAAATGCAAGGTAGAATGAAGAAAACAAGATTTTAAGTGATACCTAAATGTATCTTTTTCACTTGGGAAGCAATTTTATCCTCAGCATCTCTCCATTCAGAACCTCTTGTGGTTTTCCCTGGTCATGCAACAAGAACTGAAAGCAGTAGTGAATCCTGAGTACTTGGAATATTGGAGAGGATACAATCTCACTGCTCACAGAGCAGAAGCTGTTTTTTCTGCCTAAGGCCTCCATCTACCATCATAAGTATCACTCCATCCATCAAGCATCACCCAGTACTGCCTGTGCCAGGAGAAGTATTATTCACTCTTCCAAAGCGGTTTTAGTGATAGATAAGGGATTAATCCTTATAGTGGTCCACAACTTAAAAAAATCCACACAATCTGTAATGTAGGAAATGATGGAATCACAGAATCAGAACATGGTGGAGGTTGAAAGGTACCTCTGGAGATGATTCAGTCCAACCCCCCTGCTAAAGCAGGCTCACCCACAGCAGCTTGCTCAGGATCACAATGGTCAGAGTGGGTTTGGAATCTCTCTGTAGAAGGAGACTCAACTACCTCCAGGGCTCAAACACATTCACAATAAACAAGTTTCGCTTCATCTTCAAGTGGAACTTCCTGGATTCCAGTTTGTGTCCATTGTCACTTGTCCTGTGTCTGGTCACACTGACAGGAGTGTGACCAGACACAGCCAGGCTCCATTCTCTGGCCTCTCACAGGACCTTTAGCTCTTGCTAGTCTTTGAGAAGATCCCCTCTCAGGCTGCTTTTCTGCAGACTCAACAGCCCCAGGCATCTCTTCCTTTCCAGCTCACAGAGACGTTCCTCTTCCTTCACCATCTTCATAACCCTCTGTTGATCTTACCCTGGACAGACAGTAGATACCAAATTACAGTTCAGATCTGCTGCACATTGTATGCCCTGACACAAGTTACTCACAGTTGCCATACTTTATAGTAAAAGTAGTCAGAAAGTTTCCAAAGGGCATGTCTAGTGGGAGGTGTCACTGCCCATGGTAGGGAGGTTGAAACAAGATTAAATAAGGTGCCTCCCAACTGAAACCATTCTATGATTCTGTGACTTCTAACAGCTTCATGTGACATGTCTTTGGCTTCATTAATCTACATTTAGGAGTTTGGGGATTTTTTTTTTTTTAATTTATGATTTGTTTCATTTTGTTTCAGGATCAGCATGAAAGAAGAGCAACTGCAGTTTAAATCATTTTCATGAATGTGGCTTGAGCAAGATTTTCTAAAAACTAGTAATTAAGCACACTAGAGCTTTGAGATCCTGGAATGCAGTGTTATTACCCCTCCAAAAGCACATTTTATCCAAGAGATGATGTAATTTAAAAAGAAAAAAAAAAAATTCACCTGACATGACTGATCTGCTACTGACCTGCTGGATCACTTACAGCCTGCAGTGTTCTGCAAAGCAGGTCTCTGCAAAGCAGGTCTGGTGAACAGGGCATGCAGATAATAGAGGACACGTGAAAAGGTCACTGGCACTCACCTGGAAAGAGGATGTCAAGTAGAGAGCAAAAAAAAAAAAAAAAAGACCATTCAGAAGTCCATTCTTCCAAGTGGCAAAACTCTTCACAAAATTCCCATCCTCCTGCTGTGGTGCTATTCACTCCCCACTTGTTTTTACCTCTCCCAGGGAGAATCAGAAGATTCTCTGCTCCTAGGACAAAAGATCCTTCCTTGCTCAAATAGAAGAGCAGACCAGTATTCACCAAACCCTGCTCTTACCCTCCTTCTAGCACAGAGAAAAGGACTGATGTACTGTGTACTGAAAGTCTTGGTAGTCTGAGCAAATCCAGCCTCTGTTCTGAACTCCTCTTTGGCCAGCTCCCATCTCTTAATGTGCCAGAAGTTTGTTATGCAGTCCTAGAAATGGGCAGAATCATATATCAGTAGGAGTTGGAATAGACCTCTGGAAATCATCTAGTCCAACCTCACTGCTGAAGCAGAGTCATCCACAGCAGGCTGCCCAGGATCACAGTGTCCAGACAGGTTTGGAATTTCTGCAGAGAAGGTAACTCTGCAACCTCTCTGGCAGCTCTCTCACCCTCAAAGGAAAGTTTTTCCTCACATTCAGATGGATCCGTGCTGTTATTCTTCTTTCAGCTATGCACTATGCCTTCTGCAATAGGAAGTTGCATTTCAGTACTTTGATGGCTAGAAAATTTCTCTTCAGAGCCTTTTGATGACTTCTCTTGCAGCTTGTTCCCCAAGCAGGTTAATTTTAGCAGCTCTCTGATCTCAGTCAAAACCCATTTCCTGTTAATGAAACCCAGACCTGCCATTTTTAAGTGAATCCTAAGGCCCTGATCTTAGCTGAAAGCCCAGAGATTCTGACTGAAACCTGGAACCTAAAGCAAAGATCTAGGAGATACAAACTTCTATACGTAGCCACGGAAAGAGGTTGCTGGAATTGACAGAAACCTCCACTAGCCTGAAGAAGCATCGATGATAGGGGGAAATGGAAGAGATAACAGACTCCCTTCTCAGGAACATTCATGACAGGTGATAGGAAACTCATGACACCTAGGTTAGATGCCTGAAGTGGAATAACCACCTCACATTTCATTGTTAATCCTTGATAATTTATGTTAGACAAGTTCACTAAATTCTCAAAGCCGAGGAGCCTGACAAATGTCTACTTTCCATATCTGAGTCCCAATGAGCATTGTGCTACCTGAGCCTTGGCACTTTACAACTGCTGGTGTCAAATGACTCTTCCACGATCTTAAAGGGATAATTTCACCCCTTCCTCACCAAGCCGGTAGGTTTTCTTTTCAAATGTCTGTTTAGAAGTCTGTGGATCTCATATTTAATATTCTGTATCTCTTTATAACCCCAAGACCTTGCAAGGCAGTTTCACTGAGGCAATTGTCTGCAAAACGCAGAATGATAAAAGTTGGAAAGGACCTCTGGGGATCATCTAGTGTAACCCTTCTACCAGAACAGGTTCACCTAGAGGTAAACAGGGCCAGGAGGGTTTTCAATGTCTCCAGAGGTGGAGACTCTACCATCTCTCTGGGCAGCTTGCTCCAGTAGTCTACTACTCTCAGGGTAAACAAGTCCCTCTTCATGTTTAGAATGAACTTCCTATATTCAAGTTTGTGCTTGTTCTGTCTTTCACTGGGCACCACCAAAAAAATACTAGCAGCCAGCCTCCTGACACACACCTCAGCTGGTAACTCCTCCTCAGGCTCAGACTATCTGCATCTGGGCTAAAAGAAATGAAGTCATAGCTCAAGTGCATCATAGAACCACAGAATCATAGATTCACAGAATCATACAATGGTTTGAACCGGAAAGAAGGGGTCAGAATGGCTGGAGAGCAGCCAAACAGAAAGGGATCTGGGGGTGCTGATTGATACCCACCTAAACATGAACCAGCAGTGTGCCCAGGTGGCCAAGAGGACCAATGGCATCCTGGCCTGCATCAGGAATAGTGTGGCCAGCAGGAGCAGGGAGGTCATTCTCCCCTTGTACTCTGCACTGGTTAGGCTGTGCCTTGAGTACTGTGTCCAGTTCTGGGCCCCTCAATTTAAGAAGGACATTGAGGTACTTGAGCGTGTCCAGAGAAGGGCAGTGAGGCTGGTGAGAGACCTCGAGCACAAGCCCTATGAAGAGAGGCTGAGGGAACTGGGATTGTTTAGCCTGGAGAAGAGGAGCCTCAGGGGAGACCTTATTGCTGTCTACAACTACCTGAAGGGTGGTTGTAGCCAGGAGGAGGTTGCTTTCTTCTCTCAGGCAACCAGCACCAGAACAAGAGGACACAGTCTCAAGCTGTGCCAGGGGAAGTTTAGGCTGGAGGTGAGAAGAAAGTTCTTGCCTGAGAGAGTCATTGGCTACTGGAATGGGCTGCCCAGGGAGGTGGTGGAGTCACCGTCCCTGAAGGTGTTCAAGGCACGTTTGGATGTGGCACTTGGTGCCATGGTCTAGTCTTGAGGTATGTGGTGATGGGTTAGACTTGATGATCTTTGAGGTCTCTTCCAGCCTTGATGATACTGTGATACTGTGTGATAGAAGCTTATAGATCATCTAGTTTAAATCCTCTCTGCCATGGGCAGAGACAACTTGCACTAGACAAGTTTCTCAAGACCCTGTCCAACCTGGCCTTAAACACTTCCAGAGAGTGGGCATCCACAACTACCTTGGACTACCTGTTCCAGTGTCTCACCACTCACACCATCAATTTTCACCAGAACTCCTGGCCAACACAACTCTCCTCTCCTCTACTCAAGATGCACCACATGTGACCTTTAGTGAGATTTATCCGCAGACCATTACACAATCCTTCCAAGGTAAAAAACATCATCTGTAAAACACTGAGAAAAGATTTATCAAATCAGTAATGCACTTTAGATTCACATAATATGACTTTTTTTTTTTTTAATGCTTTTATCTACAGATTATGTGCAACAAAAAAACTGCAGCATTGGTGTATAAGGACCTGGGAGCTGCAATTTTGTTTGAGCAACATTTTAAAGGACAGTTAGAATTTCTGCAGCACATCTCTATTTAGGTTTACGTGCCAAATGAAATTTTGCTGGATTATTTATATTTTTTTAAGTATCAGCAAAAGTATTTTCCATCCCGGACCTTCTTAAGTATTCGTTGCCTCTAAATGAGCTGGATATGTTGTATAATGGAATTACTAGATTTGTATTAAATTGTAGCTTTGGGACCCATCACTGTGTGATGCTATCTACTTTCAACTGGCTTTGTTTATCACAGAGAAGGGAACTGAATTAGCATAAGATACTACAAAGTAGTAAAGGGATTTTAGCACCCTATCTATTTGACCTCCTATTGACCTGGGCTAATTCATATTCTCCCTGGGATGCTGTAACAGGTCATTTTGTATTTGGAGAAAAAAAATAGGTCAAATTATGGCACAACGTCCCTTGCCTCTTTGGTAGTGAAGTCCCGGAATTCCCTCTCCACACATGTCTCCTTTAAAGGAAAATGAACTTTTATTTGTAAATTACCACGTGAGAGGTTTTTATTTGTCTTACTTAGTGCATTTCTGTGACTGCTGCTGCAAGCCTGACCATTTATACTATAACTGGTGGCAGTAACAGGGTGGTGGGAAGGCAGTAATAGGTGTGACACATGGAAGTTTAGTTACACAGTCAGGGCATGCACCATCTCCCTGGGCAGCCTGTTCCAGTGTCTCACTACCGTCACTGTAAAGAATTTCTCCCAGTCTAAATCTCCCCTCTTCCAGATTAAAGCCATCCTGCCCCATCCTATCCATACAAGCACTTGTAAAAAATACTTCCTATTCCAACTTTCTTGTAGGCTCCTTTCAGGTACTGGAAGACCCCTATGTAGTTTCTCCAGAGCCACCTCATCTCTTCATTGTGCCCTCCTATATACAGACTGGAAATAGCAACTTTGATGTAAGAGGAGTGCTCAGAGAAGGTGGAGAGTTGCACTGGAGATTGTTCTGGGTCCAACTGGGAGAGTGGAATCGTAGAATCATAGAGTCATAGAATCATAGAATTGTAGAACCATAGGATCATGCAATCGTAGACTCATAGAACCATAGAACTGTGGACTCATAGGACCATAGAACCGTAGAATCATAGAACCATAGAATCACAGAACCATAGAATCACATAATTGTAGAGTGGTTTGGGCTGGAAGTGACCTGAAAGACCATCTAGTTCCAACCTCCCCTCTATGGACAGGGACACCTTCCACTAGACCAGGTTGTTCAAGGCCTCAACCAACCCAGCCTTGAACACTTCCAAGAATGGGACATCCAGAGTCTCTCTGGGCAATAAACTTGATTCTAAAGCACTTTTGTCCTTCAAACTGATTTTTCCTGGACTGGGTTTTCCTCCATTCAATTTTGGGAAGGTTGTCTTTCACCGTGGCAGAAATTTTTCATTTAAATCGTAATATTTTGCACAGGCAGGAAACAATTTACCCCACCCTCTCTTCTCCAGGCCGCTGGACTACCCTGCAAGATTCCACACATCAAATAGCCACACCTTCTCCTTACAGAACCATCTAGGCATTTGTACAATGCCAATCAGAGATGGTCTGAAGAAAGTTATGGGCCATGAAGATGATCAGAGGGTTGCACCAGCTCTGCTATGACAGGCTATGAGATTTGGGACTCTTCAGCCTTGGGAAGAGAAGGCTTTGAAGAGACCTTATAGTAGCTTTCAATATTTGAAGGGGACCTACAGGAAGGCTGGGGAGGGACTATTTACAAAGTCTTGCAATGACAGGACAAGGGGCAATGGGTTTAAACTAGCAGAGGGGAGATTTAAACTTGATGTTAGGAGGAAGTTCTTTCCAGTGAGGGTGGTGAGGCACTGGCACAGGTTGCCCAGGAAGGTTGTGGATGCTCCCTCTCTGGCAGTGTTCAAGGCTAGGTTGGATGAGGCCTTGAGTGACCTTTACTAGTGGGAAGTGTCCCTGCCTAGGTCAGGGAGTTGGAACTCGATGATCCTTGAGGTCACTTCCAAACTTACCATGCTATGATTCTATGGAAGACAAGTCTAACTCCAGGTGAGGGAATGACGTTTGACCATGTTTAGGAAGGCAACGATAATAAATACTGAGTGCATTGAATGTGACACAATGTTGTGGAGCCTCCTTCTCTGGAGAAATTTCAAACCTGCCTCAATGTTGTAACCATGGGCAACTTGTTCTGGGTGACTGTGCTTTAGTAGTAGGGTTAGAACAAATGGTCTCCAGAAAGCAGGGTTGGAATAGATGATTTCCAACTCCCACCATTCTATGATTCTGTGACATGTTTCTGCTCTGCACCACAATGATGCCCTCCATAAGAAGCTTGACCATGTCCTCTGTTATTTGCTAGACCTTGAAAGTCAGTTCATGATTCTCATCAGTTTGGTCCTTGGATGAACTCTGATCTCACTGATATTCTCAGATTTTAGCTACAATATTTTTATCTAATTTTGCATTCCATTTGGGAAAAAAAAACAAAACACAACAACAAAGTGCGTTCTTAGTTCAAAGTTGTTGTTAGCAATTCCAGAAATGTAAGACTTTTTCTTTCTTTTTTTTTTTTTTTCCAGGGAAAACCATGAAATGAACTCCAGCAGTTGCTCTGCAATGAAAAAAACAAAAAACAAAAAAAACACCCAAAAACTGATGAATTGCAGCAGCAGCCTGCTTTATTCTCCTTAATAAGAAATTAGATCACAATAGGGATTTACGAAAATTACCTCGAAATGTTTGTGTGTTTGAGTGATTGCACAATTTGAGCCAGAATGATGTCGACTCACTCGAGTCGGAGCATCTGCCTCTTTGCTTTGGCTATGTGCTTGCTCTAAAAAATGTCCTCTTCTTCTTTAATGGGAGCCTGTTAATGAATGCAGCAGCTTAATTCTATGGACACTGTTTTCTTTCCGTTTTTCTCATTTGTACATTATTGGTTATTTTCTCAGGACTTCCCAAGTTTCCACGGTGACTTCATGCCAACCACCTTTCTGGGTTAGGAATGAGCAACTCATTTCATATTAAACCTTAATATTTAGCCTTTCAGGTAACCTATATCTTTGGATAAGTCTCCTTAATTATTCACCCATATCCTTTATTATAGATGCGCTTTGGAGAGGCGTGGGTTTCGTGCTAGGATGGGTGTCAGCCTTCTTGAGACAAGCCACTGGAACATTCCTGTCCCCGTCAGTGGCTTTAAGGAAGCCCATACCATTTCATTAAGAGGCAGGAGACAGAGGCTGCTGAGCTGCATCTTGAATAACTTCAGAAAATCTTTTAAGTCAACCTTGTGGTTTAGTCAACAGGGAAGGTTTGACCTTTCACCCCCCAACAACCATCTGTTTCATTATTTATCTGAGGGAATCAGAGAGTTTTTGTTCTTTCACAAAAGTCCCTGACACCAAGATATTTTTAATAGCGGGAATTTTTCATTCTTGTCACTATTCCTTTTGAAAATACAGGTATTTTCATATAACACGCAGCTAATGAGTGAAACTTCAGAATCCAACCTTTCTCTATAATCACAGGAACAGGGATTAAAGAGGTCCCACTAGTGAGGAACATGAAAATTAATTATTGAGCTCCTTGTTTTATCCTCCCCATCTGTCTGATATTCTCAAGCACAGAAGGAGTTAGACAATTAAATTACTCCTCCTTTTACCTCATCAGGATGTTCCTTGTACCTTTTCTCTAATTTTCTCCCAAATTATTTTCATTTACCAAGATATGTGTGTGTGTGTGTTTCCCTGCATGAGGGCAGGGACAGCCAGGATTTTCCTGAATGCCAAGAATTCAGCCAAGCTTTTCAAAACCTTAACTTCTGTTAAACACACTTAAAATAATTTTTCTCCTTCTGAGGTTTACAGGAAATCCTTCAATGGAGAGACAACTGTTGTAAAGAACATAAGACAGCTGTAAAATTATTGTGAGTAGAAGAGAACACAAGTAAATTGTAAAATTATTGTGAGTAGAAGATGAGTAAATTGTAAAAGTATTGTGAGTAGGAGAGGATTAAATTGCAAAATTATTATGAAGAGTAAAGAACAAAAGTAAATTGTAAAATTATTATGAATAGTAAAGTACAAAAGTAAATCATAAAATTATTATGAATGGTAAAGAGCAAAAGTAAATCGTAAAATTACGAGTAGTAAAGAGCATGAGTAAATGGTAAAATCACTATGAGTAGTAAAAAGCATAAGTAAATAGTAAAATTATTATGAATAGTGAGGAGCATAAGTAAATCATAAAATTATTATGAATAGAAAAGAACATAAGTAAATTGTACAATCATTATGAATAGCAAAGTACTTAAACAAATTGAAAAATTATTAGGAGTAGTAAAGCACATAAGTAAATGCTAAAATGATTCTGAATGGCCCCTGTGGAAAGAGAAATGTACAAGGGTACACAAGCACCTGAGCAAAGAAAGAGTAAAGCAAAAGCTGCAGGATGTGTACTTGATGTGTCAAGTGTGGAGGGGAGTTTCTTTAAAAACGCTCATGAAATTCCCTCAGAAGCCACTGGGAAATGCCCCAGTGCATCTGCCCAGGGCAAAATTAGACCTGTTATATTTAGCTTTCCTGACAAACCCTTGGCTTTGTAACATGTTTTTACTTCTGTCATTATTTCTGGCAGCTAAACAAGTGAAGATTTTCATTTCTAGCAACTAGTTAAGACAGTCGGAGCAATTAATTTGCTTTATTTAACAATAAATCTGTCACTCGGTAGTGCTGGGAATGAGAGGAACTCCAGTAGGTTGCTGGTGGAGCTTTTTCCCTCCTCAGGAAGGAGAAACTTCAGAGCTCTCTGTGTGTATATGTATGTGTTTATCATCACTTTTGGCTCACTTGATATTGTTTTGCTTGAGGTGAAGCCAAAGGGTAAAAACTGCTAAAGCAGGCCCANTGCTGAAAGATCAGAGTATGAATAAAGTATAATCCTTAAACTTCTGATTTATTTTCCCTTTGGTGGGAGTGGCTGCAACTTGCTGCTTCTTGGGTGAGCTGAACAGGCAGTGTGCAGGTAAATCCCGACTTTAGAGAAATCAAATTAAAAGTAGAGGCTTGGGCAACAACCTTTACATGCACATTTTAGGCATGGGGCCTTTTGCATACACAGAACTGTGGAAAAACCCAGGGATTTTTTTCCTTTTATTTGGGATAGGGTTTGGCTTTGGGCCATGAACTGGTCCCCAGCCCTGCATGGAGACACTGTCACTTGTGGGGCATGCTCAATAAAAATAGTATGTGGTCCTTGCTGTAGGAAAACACACTGGAGTTAGCATTGGAAATAAATATAGTTGACCCTTAAACATAGTCATAGCAGCATTAAATCATCTGGAGAGTTTAATTCAAAGTGGAGGGGGAGGGAATAAAAAAAAAAAAAAGTATAGAAATTGACTTTTTTAATATTCTTTTTTTTTTTTTTTTAAGACCACCTCTTACAAATAGTAATACAGAGAAATTAAGTCAGGTTGTTCTTTGAAAGAGGGAAAAGCTTCCTTGAGCCCTACAAGGCACTGTGTAGGTACCATGGGAGATGAAGTCTCTTTCCCTACCCCATAGTAGTAGAACCACAGCCTAATATACCAAGAAGCTTCTATATCTATTGATATTAGCCAAAGGATCAACAGATTTCAAAAAAATAGGAAAAAATGTAAATGACCCCCGGGAGGGATAAGGATATTAAGACAGAGTGATTCTTTCCATGAAAAGAAGATGGAAGGTGAACATCTAGAAGACATTCTTTGAGGAAAGCAAAAGCTGCTAAAGAGGTACCAAGAGTATTGATGCATCAAAAATGACTGTAAGAAAACTTTGTATGCTGAAAAATATTGGGTTCTCAATAAATAAAGATATGGACCTGTTAAAGTAGACCTTTCAAGGGGCTAGAACAACTTTCCTGTGAAGAAAGGTTTTGAGAGACTTGGAGGTTGCTCAACCTGGAGAAAAGAAGGATCCAGGGAGACCTTCTTGTGGCCTTTTATGTCCTAAAAGGGGTCAATCAGAAAGATGGGGACAGACATTTTATCAGGACCTGTTGTGACAGGTCAAGGGATGATGCTTTAAAATCAAAGAGGAAGACCTAGGCTTGAGAGAATAAAGAACTTTTTTTGTGCTGAGGGAGGTGAAGCACTGGCCCAGGTTGCCCTGAGAGGTGGGAGATGCCTCATTCCTGGAACCATTCTAGGTCAGGTTGTTTGGAGCTCTGAGCAAGTTGCAGATGTCTCTGCTGACTGCAGGGAGGTTAGAGTAGATGACCTTTAAAGGTCCCTTCCAACCTAAACCACTCTGTGATTCCACAACAGGGAGTGAAAGAGAAGGTAAATTAGGAGTTAGGAAATTCAGAAAATGAGTACTTGATGTCAACCATAGATTTGATTCTATGATTCAGATAAACCATTTTTTTAAAAGGCAAGTTAAAAAAATGAAAGAAAAGGGAAAAAATTTTAAATGACTATTATTTGTGGACAGTTCAAGAATCCTCTGAATTGTTCAAAAGCAGTATTAAATA
>VWZE01024083.1:95598-112978 GCA_013396675.1 Eubucco bourcierii | reverse complement strand
AAAAAAAAAAAAAAAAAAGAGAGAGAGAGAGAGAGAAGGAGGGGTGTGAAGAGAGGTGGGGGGCAGAGGAGGGGGAGCCTGAAAGTCAACAATTCTAATAAAAGTGGACTTGTGCCAAAGTGCAGCTAAAAAAGCTCATCGTGGGTGACAGAGGCTACTTTGGTTGTTCCATTTTGCTGGAAGAAACACTTTCAAGAGGGTGTCTTTTGCATTTCTTACAACGCTGCTCTGCTCTCTGCAGGCCTTGATTCACATTTTTAGGGGATATAGGACATCAGCATTTTGTCATATTTAAGATGAAAGCTACATTATACCTGTTTCTAGAGGCTCAGTTCATGCATCTTATCAAAACCTATATAACAGCACATCCCCTGATAAGAACAAAAGGGAAATGTTTTTTGTTTGGCATCTGTGTGTTCTACTTTTTAAAGATAACTCCACAGAACAGCTCTTCTATTTTCAGAGAGATGAAGTAGGAGCAAAAAGACTCTGTACAGGAATGTGTGAAACACTCATGTTATTTATTTATTTGTTTTTGTTTTCATTCTTTTATATTCAAAAAGCGTTTGCCATTTTCAGAAATGATTTACCCAGCTGTGGCCAGTTGTTTTGTCTTCCCTTGAAATGTGTAAATACACAGCTTCTAGAGCTATTTGGTAACAGAAAAACAAACAGATCAGTTTCACTAGCAACAAAAACTACCTTTCTTGAGTTTCAGCTCTCTGGGCTCATCCCTACCTCAAGCCATAGGACCCTTTGATGTGCATCTCTAGGATGAAGGTTTCAGCTTCTCCTGCTTTCCAACTGTGGTACTCACCCACTCACTCATGTTTGAAGAACAAGGTGTGAGTGATAACATTAACAAATAAAAGCCTAGAGGTTCATCTAAAGTTTTAAGGCATTCTACCCCTCAGTGAGAGAAGTTTAACACACTCCAATTTATTTACATTGACATCACATCTTTCACTGATTTGCCTTTACTCTCCTAAGTGTCTGTACCTAAGTGGGAGGAAATAGTCAAAGCAAAGAATGAAAATCACACAAAGATAGAAACTGCTGATATCTTGGGAGAGTGCTAAAGGTGAATAGTACTTTCAGAGAGATTCGAGGAGATTCGAGGAGAGGAGGTTCGAGGAGAGGAGATTCGAGGAGAGGAGGTTCAAGGAGATTCGAGGAGAGGAGATTCGAGGAGAGGAGATTCGAGGAGAGGAGCGGAGGGGAGGGGAGGGGATCTCACATCCAATTGTTTTCTCCTGCAATTTTCTGATGCCCAGGTATTTTTACTTGCCCATGGGGCAGCCACCAGCTCCCTGAACATCAGAATACGCTGGGATTGTCCAATCCCCACACTTAGGTGGCAGAGGAAAGATTTCCATTCCAACCCCCTGTCTTACCTGAAATTACAAAAATCCCCATTTTCAACTTTAGCCTTGACAAGAAACCTCAGGAATGCAACAGGACTTCAGCATCTTGTCACAACTTTCAGTAATTAAGACCTTGAAAAAACAAAATAAGAGAAATAATTTTAGTGGAGACACTCAGATGGACACCATGGGAACATCAGGAATGCTGTATGATGAGCACAGGTTTATGCTACATCCATAATCCATTTTACACAACATGTTGCCCCTCACAGTAGCCCATTTGCAAACTCCAAAGTGAATACTCAGAACTGGGTTGGTTTTGTGATTCCTGTCAGTTTTATACCATTTTATGTTTGGTATTCCTGTATTCTGGCACTGCGAATATTGTCTCTATCCCAGTAAATATCTAACTTGCTTCTTTCTTCCAGCAAACTTTTACAAGCAAAATACATCATAGTGGGATTTGTCTTGTTATCTTGAACAGCCTCGATTTTCAGTGGCTTTCCTCCCTCTGCAATCACACATGCTACAAGAAGCAATTCTAAGAACAGCTCACCCTTGATTTAACAACCATTTTAGGAGGGATCTTGCTCCCAGTCAGACTGCATGGCCATGAGCTTGATGGTCACATCTCTACCAGTGGCATAGGTGAAAGGGCTTTAACCTGTCTGCAGCAAAGTGTTCAGGTGTTCAAAAAACGTGTAGACGTGGTACTTCAGGACATGGTTTAATGGACACGTTGTGTTGATGGTTGGAATTGTTGATCTTAGTAGTCTTTTCCAAGCTTAACAATTCTGGGATTCTCTGAAGTTAAAACCTTGCAGAGTACCTTCTAAACCATTTCTCTTTATTGGGAAAATATTTGGTTTAGGTTTTTTTATTTTTTTTTTTTAAGAGGCACTGGCGCAGGTTGCCCAGAGAGGTTGTGGATGCTCTCTCCCTGGAGATGTTCAAGGCCAGGTTGGATGAGGCCTTGAGTAACCTGTACTAGTGGGAGGTGTCCCTGCCTATGGCACGGGGTTGGAACTAGATGATCCTTGAGGTCCCTTCCAACCTTACCATTCTATGATTCTATGATTCTATATACGCTTTGTTGGCAATGTGCTCAGAGTCTTTTCAGCAGGGCCTGTTGTGACAGGAAAAGGGATGATGACTTTAAACTAAAAGAGGGAGATTCAGACTAGATAAAAAGAAAAAAAAAAGTGTTTTACACTCAGGGTAGTGAAACCCTGGACCACGTTGACCAGAGAGAGGTGTTGGATGCCCCATCCCTGGAATCATTGCAGATCAGGTTGTTTGAGTTCTGAGCAACCCGCGCTAGTTGGTAGATGTCCCTGCTAAAGGTCCATTCCAGGCCAAAGTATTCTCTGATTGAATGAAAATGTGGTGGTTTCAGATGTTTCTCTGACATCAGAGATTAACAGAAGCTTTTCTTATGAGATGTATAACGGAAAAGTAGGGATGAATTTTCTGTGACATTGGAACTCCTTCAAAATAGATGGCAAACACCTTATTGTGAATAAAATATGTTAGCATTATATTATCCACAAGGCAATCAAAACTGGTCAATTGCTTGTTAAACAAAAAAACAAACAACCTAACAAAAAAACCCAAACCCGACCACCTTTATTCCAAGATCTTCTATAGTGTGGGAGACATGAGCAATGAGATATCAGAAGCAGAAGGAAGACTGGATATCACCCCAAATTTTGTATGTGCAGGAAATATTTATTTATATGTCATTACACTCACCTATCTAATGATCACATTATGAGCTGTGTCATGTGTCCATAATGGATTTTAGCACTTCATCTAGCAAGGCAATGATTTTCTATCAGCAGCTCTTATTTAGGTGACAAGGGAACATGCAAGCAAAAAGCAGCATTCTGGTTGAAATTTTCTTTCCTTTTTCTCCTTCCCAACCTCCCTCTGAAAATCTGAATCAGCATAAAATGGGATGTATTGAGCCATGTCTATTATCCCCACCAGATAAAAAAAGGCCACAAAGGATTGGATTTCATCAGGCTCTCAGATAATTTGGGAAACAGATGGAGTGCTACATCTTTCTCAAAGACTAAGGTCTAATGTAGCCCTATGGCGTTATCTATCTGACTCAAGTGGGGCTCTATATTCTGAAGACTGTTCCCAGGTCAAACTGCGCCATAATGCAGTGATACATAGGGGGGAGGGAAAAGCATACTTTTCATTTAGTAGGCTTGTACTCTGATTTCAACCAACTTTTCACTGTAGCCCCCTCCAGCTTTGAGTTGCTCGTTTTTAAATGCAAAGCAAAATGCAAATTTCCGGAGAAAATCAGAATATTTTGCAAATACTCCCAAATTTTCTAGCATTCTTATTATTCATAAGGATATAATTGCACCCATCTTTCATTTTTACATGCTTTATGATACTAACCTCACCTTATTTTTCCCCATTTAAATCCCTTTTTATCTGGCCTTCATGAAAAAAACCACTGAACTCTAAAAGTATGATGCGAGAAACCTGTGGCAGAATAGCATAAACCCTCCAAAAACATGCTGAGATTATATTTTTCCCCACTCATTTAAACTACTGCTGAGAATGTCTCCAACCTGGAGTGAATTTTTATGGACCAGCTATATGAAAATGGGGGTTTTAAATAGTTACAACTCCCCTAACAATAACGACACGAACTCTGACACAGCAATAAATCATGGAGGCACAACCGCATTTTGCTGTTGCTGGAGGCGTGGGGAGACCCCCCAAGTGGTGCTGCTTGTCCTCGCTCAGCTCAATGGATCCAAATGAGGATGAAAGAGAAGAAATGAAGAAGAGATGGAGAAGCAGGAATCCAAACTGTTTGAACCTCCTAAAAGAACTGAGAAAGGACGGATGAAATGGTATCTGCAGTGACTACACATTCTCCTGACAATTCCTCTAGCAACAACATGTTTGTCTTAAATATTCATATTCTACCAAAACTGGGCAACTCTTAAGGGGTTGAAAGTGATGGAGATTGTGAAAACATTTTTCACTGTGGAACGGTCATCACCGAAAAAGACTGCCTAGGAAAATGGTGGAGATCCTATCCCTGGAATGATTTAAAACCATATAGTTGTATTGATGAGGAACGTAATTAAGTGGTGGACTTGGTAGTA
This sequence comes from Eubucco bourcierii, assembly GCA_013396675.1. NCBI lineage: Eukaryota > Metazoa > Chordata > Aves > Piciformes > Ramphastidae > Eubucco > Eubucco bourcierii. The sequence goes on along the minus strand of VWZE01024083.1, from coordinate 108,477 downwards.
TTACATTAATGGTTATATGTGGTGATCTTAAAGGCCTTTTCCAACCTAAACAATTCTGCTGTTCTGTGAAGTGCAGAATTTGAATTTCACCTGTAAGGAGTAAGCAGCAGAGTAGTACTAAGTATTATTAGAGGAAGGTTTTTTTCTGCAGGCATTTCAATCACCCATCTCTTTTGGGCTGAGTTCCCAAACTGCTTCTGTTTACTTTTTCCAACCACTTACTGAGGTTTGAAGGTTCCAGATATTTGCAAGCTTTTGATGTACATTCATAGCTCAATGAGCTACTGTATACTGCTTTTGGTGTTCTCCTTCATAACACAATGAGATGTGAGGCTGGTGAGAGGCCTGGAGCACAAGCCCTATGAAGAGAGGCTGAGGGAACTGGGATTGTTTAGCCTGGAGAAGAGGAGCCTCAGGGGAGACCTTATTGCTGTCTACAACTACCTGAAAGGTGGTTGTAGCCAAGAGGAGGTTACCTTCTTCTCTCAGGCAACCAGTACCAGAACAAGAGGACACAGTCTCAAGTTGTGCCAGGGGAAGTTTAGGCTGGAGGTGAGGAGAAAGTTCTTGCCTGAGAGAGTCATTAGCTACTGGAATGGGCTGCCCGGGGAGGTGGTGGAGTCACCGTCCCTGGAGGTGTTCAAGGCACGTTTGGATGTGGCACTTGGTGCCATGGTCTAGTCTTGAGGTCTGTGGTGATGGGTTGGACTTGATGATCTTTGAGGTCTCTTCCAACCCTGGTGATACTGTGATACTGTGATACTGTGATACTATGACATCTTTCTAGGTATGGAAACCAAACCTTCAGCAAAACATCATCTGAACATCAGTGGCTGTCCCTGTCCAATAAAAAAGACCCTTAAATGTGTAAAGGCTATCACTGATGTGTAAAAGGAAATTATCCCACCAGTCATAATTACACAGACAAAGAGCAAGGAAAACAGGGCCACAGCAATGACCTTAGGGCTCAAACCTCTCTGCTGCAAGGACAGGTTGAGAGTTTGGGTTGTTCAGCCTGGTGAAGGCTCTGGGCTGACCTTCTTGTGGCCTTCCAGTACTTAACAGGGCCAGTAATTGAGCTGGGAACAGAATTTAGCAGACTCTGTTGTAATAGGACAAGAGGTGATGGTTTAAACTAAAAGAGGAAGATTCAGTCTGGATACAAGGAAGAAATGTTTTACACTGAAGGCAGTGAGGCACTGATCCAAACTGCCCAGAGACATGGTAGATGCCCCATCCCTGGAATCATTCCAGGTCAGATTGTTTTGGGATCTGAGCAACCTGCTCTGTTTGCAGATGTTCCTGCAAACTGCAAGGGGAGAAACTGAACTAAATGACCTTTAAAGATCCCTTCAAACCTAAACCATTCCATGATTCTGTTAGAATAAATCTGTGAATTGGACAAGTTTTAGTTTACCCTCCAAACTTTATATGGATCTACTTTTGAAGTCCTTAACGGAGAAGAAGGTTTTTGAACTGCTAGTCCAAATCTCTCTGTAAATATTCTCTCCAAGTTGCATAAAGCAAGAAGCACAAGGAACAAGACAATCTTCCTCAAAGCGTTCAACCTGACAACAGGAAAGTTTTCAAAGAGGACTAACTAACGTATTATCAACTAATGCATTACCTCCTGTGTCTTGTCTTGTGTCCTGACAAAATTCTGAAAACTAACTTCCCATGGGACGGGGGATGAATTACCTTTCCTAAGCTCCTGATAAATCTACTGCCAACCTGCAAACACAGGCAGGACGCTACCAGGAATGTCTTTATTATGTAAATGGACAAAGCGCTGGGACAGGTTGGCTAAACAATGATTATTCAGATAGGTTGAATTTCTTCTAATCTACTCCAGTGTCAAGCCTGACACATAGACCTGAAGGATAAGAAAGACCGGAGAAGATGCCACCTCAGTTGTACTATGGATGCATTCTGCCCTTAGGCCAACTGCTGCCACAATAGTGGGCTGTGGAGGGAGACAAAAGGCACTTCTATGACTTAGTGACTCCTCCTACAGAAAATCTGCAACTATGGGAATAAGTCCCAGCAACTGAAATTTTCTGTGAAATCACATGACATGTTAAAAAGGTTCCTGGAAGGACTGACAGACTAACAGATGCTCCTACAGACCGTGCAATTGTTCAAGCCTCATTTCACTTGGAAACCAGGTTAAAAGCAAGTAAACAGCGAAGCCCAAGCAACAGGCAACCAACCTCCTCCCTCCTGAAGTGCAGGAATAATGCTGTGAAAGAGCACACAATCCTGTGGCTGCAACATCTGATCTCCTTTCATCTTTTATTTTGCTCCTTACTGCTTCTTGCTGATGACAGCCAAGCCTTTTCTGCATTTAAGGGGTGAAAGCCTACGCTCCTGTGTTTGTGAAGCACCCACTGCATGATAGGTGCAAAACAAATTAAATATTGAGCAAGAGCCGAGTATGCTCAAAGTTGGAAAACTCCTCTTTGTTCTTAGACATCTTGTCCTTGAAAACTACCTTTTTGCCAGGGTGGCAAAATCCTCACACCCCATTTTTCAAGCCTATCAAGAATAAGACTCCCTCTGGATAGTTTTGCCAGGAATCCAAATTTTCACCTCCATTCAAAGGTTGTGAGGGAATGGGAATCTGTGCCAGCTGAAACTGGAGCGCAGGTGGTACCTGTTCCAGGCGAGCATCCCCTTCTGCCCCAGCCTTCACAGAGGGATGGGACACAGGCCAAAAGATTATATGTTGTTAGTGCTTGGCAAGGTGAACCCCTGTGTTGTAAGAGGCAAGCTGTTGCTGGCCAAAGGGTTTCCAGTCTCTGTAGGACTCTGTAAAGATGGTGGGATTTTTAGATGTATGTGGGAAGAAAAGATTCCAGTTGTGGGCTGTCTGACTTTCTTCTCTTTCTTGTGCTGTTCTTGGGTGAAATAGTACAAGAACTTATGAAATAAGATTTTCATGAGCACTTTACAAGCTTTATTTGGAATCTGCTGATCATAGAATAATAGAAGCATTTTGGTTGGAAAAGACCTTCTGGGTCATCACGTCCAACTGTTATCCCAGTGTTGCCAAATCCACCACTAAACCATTTCCCTCAGTACCATATCAATCCAGATTTTCAATTCCTCTGGGAATGGGGACTCCACCACTGTCCTAGGCAGCCTGGGCCAGGCCTTGATAACTCTTCTCATGAAGATATGTTTCCTAATGTCCAACCTAAACTTCCCCTGGCGTAACCTGAGGTGATTTCTTCTTGCTGTACAGCTTAGTACTTGGGAGAAGAGACCAGCTCCTGTCTTGTTGCAGCTTTGTTCCAGGTAATTGTAGGGAGCCAGAAGGTGTCCCCTCAGCCACTATTCATGATACTTGTGCTCTACAACTCTCTATATAGTAACACTATACCTATAACTCTCTATATAGTAACAGCAAACTCTCTTCATCACTTCAAGATGACAAAACACTTCTTTTTATCTCTNACAATGTACATGAATATTTACAGAAATGTACAAGTTAAAGATAACACAGAAACACAATACCCCTCTCAGAAATTAGAGTCCCCAGGAGGGGCTCCCAACCACCCTTCCATCTTCTTGCCATCCCTCTACCTTACCCCATGGTCTGCCTTATGTGCAAGGTGAGTTTGGAGGATCAGCAAGGGGGGTTAGAAGCAGAATGACTAGTTGTGTTATACATCAGAAAGGCCAGCAGACACACCAGCTCCCAGAGAGACTCTCTCTCTATCTTATCTATATTTCTGTCCTTGGTTTTATACATCTTAGCAAGCCTATGAGTGAAGTAGGCATTGCATTGTTTGCTTTTCACAGCCTATAATCTAATTTTTTTCATTAAAATATTCCAATTAACCTCAAACCAACACAGTAGTATCTACCAGACCAAATCTTCCACATATCTAGTATTAATCAGACCAAGTCCTTCACATTACATTTTAATGATACATAGCAAGAGTGAAGGTATATGGCAACAACTGCAACTCTGCAGAAACTGCTCACAAGCAACTACTTTTTCTACATCAGCATAAAAGCTAAATTAAAGTGTGTGCTAAAGAGCACTGCGACCATGATTTAGAGTCTAGTTATCAGTAATGGTGTCCCTTCCCATGGTAGAAATATTGGAAATAAGTTGATCTTTGAGGTTCCTTCCAACTCAAGCCTATGACTCCATGAAGTCAGAGTGATGCAGAGAAAGAAATCAGAAATCATTCCCTTACTCTGTCTTGCAACAGATTATCTCATAATGAGTCTTATGAGTAGCAGATGAGGAAACTGGGATTATTTAGTCTGGGGAAGAGGAGGTTGAGGGTAGACCTCATTTCTCTCCACAATTCCCTGAAAGGAAGTTGGAGCCAGGTGGGGAGCAGATTCTTCTCCCTAGTATCAGGTGATAGAATGAGACAAAATGACTTGACATTGTGCCTGGAGAAGTTTAGGTTGGATATTAAGAAAAGTGTATTTCCTGAAAGAGTGATCAGGTATTGGAACAGGCTGCCCAGGGAGGTGGTGGAGTCATTGTCCCTGGAGGTGTTCAAGAAATGTGTGGACATGGCACTTCAGGACATGGTTTGATGCCAATGGTGGTCTTAGGTTGAAGGTTGGACTTAATCTTGGAGGTCTTTTCAAACTGAAAAGATTCTATGATTCTATGATAAATTACCAAGTCATGGTTTATATTTTAATTAACAACCATTTCAAGGAACTGCAAGCGCTGGCAATCTCATAGCTATCTCCTAGTGATCACAAGGAATGAGAAAATAGTGGGTTTGTTTGCCCATGCAGCTAAAAGGCTGATTTTCTCCTTCACTAAGGAATGCTGGTCAAATTTTCCAGTGCAGTGCTGCAAGATTTCACAAGTGCTTTATATTGCCAAGCTCTGATGTGTATTTGTAGAAGCAAATTAAAACCAATCAATTGTAATAGCAGACAAAAGAGTTATTTTTAAGAATTAACATGCATGTGATTCACCAAATGTTTGGAAACTCAGTATCTGCTGAAATCAAACAATTACACTCTTTGGGAAGGTCATGGCACAGATTTTTCAGAAAAAAAAATAAATTATTTTGAGTTCAACAGTTGCAGCTCATTTCTAATCTCCAGTCCGTGGGTTTGCATCTCTGCATGTCTTGGAAAATATACTCCTGGGCATGCATGTGCAAGCACAGTCATGGATTTTTTGAGATACCTGGTGATATGCATTTGAGTATTTAAGATTAGACTTGAGCCTTTTAGTCTCTTTCAAGTGCTTAAATAACTGGTTCTTCAAGCACATGCCAAACCAGGCTCAAGAAGTTGCTGCAGGAGCATTTTAAAATGACGCTTCTGAATTCTGTTTCTGATTTGGCAAGTGTTCAGCAGTTGCCTGGAGTCCAGCGTGCAGTTCTGGAGCCCCCAGCACAGGAAGGACATTGAAGTGTTGAAGCGCGTCCAGAGGAGGCCACAAAGATGATCAGAGGGCTGGAGAAGCTCTCCTGTGAGGACAGGCTACGAGAGTTGAGGCCCTTCAGCCTGGAGAAGAGAAGGCTTCGAGGAGACCTTGTAGTATCCTCCCGGTATCTGAAGGGGGCCTACAGGAAGACTGAGGAGGGATTATTTACAAGGTCTTGCAATGACAGGACAAGGGGCAATAGGTTCAAACTGGCAGAGGAAAGATTTAAACTGGATGATAGGAGGAAGTTCTTTCCAGTGAGGGTGGTGAGACAATGGCACAGGTTGCCCAGGGAGGTTGTGGCTGCTCCCTCCCTGGAGGTGTTCAAGGCCAGGTTGGACAAAGCCTTGAGTGACCTGTAATAGTGGGAGGTGTTCCTGCCTATGGCAAGGGATTGGAACTTGATGATCCTCACCATTCTATGATTCTATGATTCATCTGGAATAGGAGGTTCCCCTTCATTTCACAAGGACTTCTAGTGATAGTACAAGAGGAAATGGTTTTAAGATGGGTAAGGAGAGATTTAGACTGGATAATAGGAAGAAATTCTTTACAGTGAGGGTGATGAAACACTGGAACAGCTTGCCCAAGGAGAGCACCCTGGAGATATTCAAGGCCAGGTTTGTTAAGAAACCTGGGATAGTGGGAGGTTGGAACTTTAAAGTCCTTTCCAACCCAAAACATAATTCTACATTTTTGTAGATATGGTGCTGACAGACATGGTTTAGTGATGACATGGCAATGTTAGGTTAAGAGTTGGACTTGACAGTCTTAAAGATCTCTTCCAATCAAAATCATTCTGTGATTCTAAGAAGTAGCATTAGGACCTGTCTTTGAATCATATCATGCTATTTTTTGAGATGATCCTTGCACTCACACCTCTTGACTAGAAAAAAGTAATTGAAAATGATCAGAAGGGAGAGAACAAAGTATTTGAATCAATTTGAGACTAAATAGGTAGATATTCTGCCCTTGTCCCACCCCCTCCAAAAAAAAAAAACAAACCAAAAAACCCAAACCAACAAAAATATTCCAATTACATTTCCAAACATGCTTTTCTATTTAATCTGAAGCTTCAGACTTTATTGCTAGAGCTAGATTAGTGTTTTGATGAAAGTTTACTATTATTCCCATCCCTAGAGGGACTGAAAAGCTGTACAGATGTCAAGCTAAGGGACGAGGTTCAGCGCTGACCTGTCAGCACTCAGTTAATAGTTGGACTCTATGGTCTTAAAGGTCTTTTCCAACCTAAACTGTTTTGTAAAGGTCGACTCTACATCTATTTAGTATTCAGCCACTCAGATCACCTCCAAGTGTTACAGGCTCACTAAGATTCTGTCCAGCCACATGATACTTTCGTTTGGACCGTGAATCACAGCATTCAGTGTTATGCTGTGATTTCTGTTGTAAGGAAGGAAAAAAACCAACATTTAGCTGAAATAAAAGGAATTTGCTGAGGTTGCTCTATCAGCTCTGAAGAGCAGGGCCTGAAATTTGTTTTCTGTCTTTTCTGTACCTTATTTTCCGCCTCTGGACCACGAAAGGCCCATTAGAGATAACATGCTCCCAACCCAGCAAGGAAGAGTGCTCTACGGGCAGTTAATTAAGATGTTTATCCTTTCACTCCCAAGCCCAGGATGTTTCAATCTGTTTAATTCTCACAGGAAGTCAAAAAATAAAGGCAGGAAAGAGCCATATTGTCGCACAACTGTAACGCTCTCGAAGGAAGAAGAAGGGCTTTGCTCCCAGCCTGGTCTCTGTGTGCTGTGTAAAGGGGAAATCTGGAAATGTTGGGAATGCCCAGATGCAAAATCATCACAGAATGATACAGAAAGATTGGGATGTTGGTTCTGGTTTTTGGTTTTTGTTTACCCCATTAAGAGGGTTTTTGAGGGGGCAATAGTAAGTCTGGTGCTATTTGATTTCCAAAGTCTGGAGTTAAAATAAATTAAGGCTTTGGAGTTTTTTTGAAACAGAAAATTTTACTCTGGGATCTTTGCTTTTTGGAGAGTTGGTTTAGGCACATTGGAGTTGTAGGTGTTCACTCTTCTCTAAGTGTTGCACTTTGTGTCCTCCAGCCATCCCACACGGGTGAACACCTTGACAGAGTGTAAAAAAAATAGAATCATGGACTGTAACAGAATATCATATATTATCAAATACAATCATATGTATACAACACACCACCAATGCATGCTGGTAGGACAGGAGTAGGTCCTAGTTTCTGGAAGACATGAAGCATGACTTACGTTCATGGATTCTGCAAAGAAATGTGGGCATCTAGCTTTAGTTTCTAAGACTTCTGTACTGCAAAGTCATTGCTACACCATGACTGTATGTTTCAGAGTTGTTTAGCCTAGAGAAGAGAAGTCTCCATGGAAACCTTCTTGTAACCTTTCAGGACTTAAAGGGAACAATCAGGAAGCTGGGGGCAGACTTTTTTAGCAGGGCCTGTTGTGACAGGGCAAGAGATGATAATTTTAAACTAAAAGACTGAGATTTAGACTGAAGAGAAGGAAGAGATTTTTTTACACTGAGGGTGGTGATACCCTGGCTCCTGGGTTGTCCCAGGCTACCCAGAGAGGTGGTAGGTGCCCCATTCCTAGAACCGTTCTAAGTTAGGTTGTTTGGGGCTCTGACCAGCCTGCCCTAGTTGCAGAGGTCCCCACTGACTGCAGAGGAGGTTGGACTATATGACCTTTAAAGATCCCTTCAAACCTAAACCATTCCCTGATTCTATTATCACTTCAGCATCACACTTTGTACTCACACACAAATCCAAAACCAATTAGAGCTATTTAAAGGGTGTGTTTAAAAACAAAACAAAACAAAAAAACCCAAACAAACAACAACAAAAAAATTAACTTAAGAAGCTTTGATTTTTCCTGAAAAAAAAAAAGTCACTTTCACTCAAGATTTTCAAGTACACACTTGGCATGCCTAAGCAATTGACAGAGCTTTCCCAGTGTCTCAAATACCAATGGAAAAAACGATTGCTTAATCTTGTTCTTCTGAAGTCTAATCAGGACAGAGTATATTTTGGACAGAAAGAATTCCAAACCCCATTTTGTGTTGGGTTTCTCTTTTCTTTTTCTTTTCAGAAAAGTCCAAATGATTAACTTTCCTCTCTGTGCTGCTGGTGCACAAGCACTGCATTTCCTCATTTTTGACACAAGTGGGATTAGCAAAGGTTTGTAACAAAGGCTTTTCTGACAGTTTGTGGAGCCACGGCCAAACCTAGGAATACTGGGAATCCTGAGGAGAAAACCTACTCATTTCTATCCCAGAGAGGTTTGGAAAAATATTTAAACTTTTGGAGCTTAACTAAACCTTTAAACCTTTGGGTATTGTCACACTGGGAACTGTGATAACTGCAGGTTTTATTATATGTCTTTCTCCTGCTATTTAATGTCCAATTAATTTCATGATAGGGCATATTAAAAAGATGCTTCGTGTATGGAGGAGGATTGTATTGTGCTCTAACCATTTATTGTAAAGCTACAGAGGATATTTTCAAAGAAATAAATATTACTTTGTCCTAATTTTTACTGAAGAGAAGAATTAAATAACTGGGTTTTGGGTTAATTCAAAGATTTTAAGAAAATAATGGATTAGCTTTTTTTTTTTTTTTTTTTTTTTTTTTTTTTTTCCTGTAGTGAAAAAAAGAAACTCTGGGGAATAAATATCCCTCTGACCCCTATAAAAATCAAGACACAAGGCCAGCATATGGAAATTATTTTCCTCTTGACCAGGACTTGCAAAAGAGATGCCTGGAAATGCAGTGCTGTTTGCTGGTAGCAGTCTTGTTAAAACCACTCCCCCTCCAAATACGATAAAATGGCAGCACTTACCAGCCACAGCACAGCCATTATAGATGATCACCTCTTTCTGTGGGGCACTGCAGAAGCTGGAATTCATCTCAACAGCAACAGTAAGTGCTAGATGAACTCTTTTTTAAGACTCATGTTAGGTTTTGGAAGCTGTTGAATATGTGATTGTTACTTGGCTCTTTGTGACATGAGACGATGCGGGGAGAACAGGCACCTCTTGGTGCCTACGCATGGCTCAGAGATTTAAACATGTGTCTGGTGCTTAAAGTGACATAACAACCCCTGGAATTTGGGTATGTAATACATTGGAAGATTGGATTCAAAGGCAGTGGTGGTACGTCTACATGGCTCTTTCATGTCCCACCATTCACAACCATCCCATCTCACTTCCTTGCCAAGGTGACACTGAAATGTAGGTTGGGGCAAACTTATAGATAAGTCAAAAGCTTTTTCTTAAAGACCTCATCGATCTGAACTGCATTTAAAATCCCATCTCTGTCCAAGACACTTCTGTAAATGGTGCCTTTCAGCTTGCATTGACCTAGGGAATGATGAACATTAAACAAGGGTGAACAATATATCCCATGTAGGAGTGTCCCCTATTTAGACCATTGCTGACTACTTCTGCTTAGGTTTCATGGTGTTGAGACAGGATGAAATCAATGGCATAAGGGATACTAATAGGTTAAGCAGAACATAATGGGACATTTGAGTTCTCCTTCCCTTCTTTCTTAAGTCACTCCCCAAAGCTTAGTTTCCACACCTAAATATAGAAGGGTGATAGCTGCATGTTCTTTTGTTCTAAAATTCAATTAATTTTTTATTAGGAGAATTAAATAATTAATAATTTCACTTAAACTTCCCCCCCTCCAAAAAAAAAAAAAAACAAAAACCAAACCACTCCGCTACTGGAAAGACCTCTCAGCACCTACACCACTCAGACCTCCTCCCTGAAAAAATTTTAAGACAATTACAACCTCCAGTCTTAGCAGCATGGTTTAGTTTCTGTGCCTGTCAGAGAGAAAAGGGCCCTGCTCTGCTCAGAAACAAGCAAAGTGTTTAATCTAGAGTGATATTTGCCTAAAAGATTTCTTTTCCCTCTTTTACTCAAAAACCTTCTTCCAGTCATGTCTCAAAGACCATTTTCTGGGAACTTTAGTGGGAATGTGTATATAGAGAGAAGGGCAAAAATAGTTTTGCAGTTTAATCCAAACCAATTCTGACACAAGATGGACGTATCTGATGAGTCATATTTATGAAGGTTATTCTACAGGCAGTGCAGAAAATGTGTATGTCCCTGTAACAGCAGGAGCCACAATCATAGAGTCACAGAACCACAGAGTTGTTATGGCTGGTAGAGACCATTAAGATCATCAAGTCTAACCATTAACCCAGTACTACCAGGTCACCATTAAACCACGTCCCTCAGCACCACATCTACACAGCTTTTAAAAACATCCAGGGATGGGGACTTCAACATTTCCCTGGGTCATAATTCTAAAGAGCGAATTATAATTGTACGAGATTCAACAGTACTCATAAGTGCTTGTGAGTGTTTTCTTCCCTGCCCTTTGCATATTATATAGCATGGACTACAAAGCTGAGACGGACCTACGGGATGACGGAAGCCAGATGTGTCCTTTGCTTCCCTCGCTAACACCAGCATCACCATCAAGTTTCGTTCATAAACAGAGAATTGAAATGGAATAGATCCCCTCTGCTATATGGACATGCTGAGAGAATTGAAGGTGTTAAGCCTAGAGAAGGCTCTGGGGAGAACTTACAGAAGTATTTTGTTACTTAAAGGGGACAACAAAAAAGAGAGGGACAGACTTTTTTTTCAGGGCATGTTGTGACAGGACAAGGGGTGATGGTTTGAAACTAAAAGATAAGAGATTTAGGCTATATATAGAAGAAAATCTTTTACAATGAAAATGATAAGACACTGGCCCAGGTTGCTCAGAGAGGTGGCAGATGCCCCATCCCTGGAAACGTTCCAGGTCAGATTGTTTGGGGCTCTAAGCAACCGGCTCTAGTTGCAAATGTCCCTGCAGACTGCAGGGGGGTTGGACTAGATGACCTTTAAAGGTCTCTTCTCACCCAAATCATTCTATGATTTTGTGAATACTTAGTCCAAACTCTATCTCTGCTCATTCTATCCTCTTTGAAGTTGAACAAATGAAGGGTTACTTCCCAGACAAGGGGGAAAAAAATTAGGTTGATTAACCATGGACATGCATAATTTATACACAGTTTGCACATCCTGTGAAAATGGGCCAAAGATGTTTTTATATAAATTGAGCTCTATGAATTCTAGATGATCTTTAGAATTCCTGATTGATCAGGAAGCTCACATAGTATTGCCAGCATGCAGCTACAGATATTTTCTGACTCAGTTTCCACTCAGAAAGGGAATTTAAATGTTCAACCCTTTCCTCTACCAGCATTACTAGTGTCAGTCTTTCCCTTATGCTAAGGCACTCCAGTGTTGCTCTGCAGTCTGTCAGGGGAGGAAGGGAGCACGGACTGGGAACTGGAAGATTCTCACTTGAAAGGATGCCTCCTGGAAAAGAACCAGACAAAACCACCTTGCAGGTCTAACCTCAGTATAGGTAGCATGGTGCCTGATCTGAGACAAACCTTGCATGTGCCTTTAAGACACAAAAATTAATGCAAAGCTTATTACAATCCTGGTGGTTGCTAACGCTTTCTCTCTTCCACTGTCCAAGTGTCTGAATTTCAGCTTCAGATGAGTGTGGCCTGCTGGGATTTGAGCTGCCAGTTTAATTAGTGTTCAGTAATTTCAATAATGAGTGACAATTCATTGGGGCTTTTAGGTTGGTCTTCTGTTCAGAAGCAAATCAATAATCCACAGTTTTTCCCCTTCTTTAAAGACAAGAAAGTGGCATGTGAGTTACATCAGATGAGAGAAAATAAATGAGGAAAAGCACAACTCCCTCAGTAACTTGAGAGGCAATTGGCTTTAATGGTGTGGGCAGCCTCCCTGGTTTGTGATGTTATTGGATGAACAGAAAGGTCATTAGTATCTGGAAAGGGGCTCCAAAGATTCTCACAGTAAACAATTTGCCCTGGCTGTAACCATAGTGATTTGGGTAAATGAACACAGGTATACGGATTACTACTGTATTCCCCAGGCTGCCTATATTATTGCCTCAGAAGATATAAAAACAATTGAGGCTAATTGTATGAGAGTGAGCTTATTACAAACATAAATGGAAAGGGAAAAGAAACCAGATATATTGTTCAGAAGCTTTTTTAATCTCTTAATTTTATATGTACATGTGTGCATCTATACGGTGGACAAAACCCATCTGTGAGAATGCTAAATCTCCGTATAGGTTTACACGTGGAAGCATAAACTCATAAACTCATGCATGGATAAAATTTCTCTCCAGTTCCTCTCCACTTTGGTCTGCAAGGATTTTATCCCTCACTGCCTGGGAGCAGGATGCTTTCCACTGTAGATATGGTTCTCCATCTCAGGTTCTTTGATGCTGGTTAACGTCAAAGTTTGGGACAAGCAGAAGTCTTAAAAATTTCCTTTTTTTAAAGGCTAGAGATCAAGTTAAACTACCTGAAAGCTAAAAAAAAAAAAAAAAAAAAAAAAAA
>VWZE01024083.1:75747-95367 GCA_013396675.1 Eubucco bourcierii | reverse complement strand
GGGGGGTGGCTACGATTTGCAGTATACAAACCCATTAAAAAACCACAAATGAAATACCCAGCTGGGAAGGTCAAGTCTAATGAGGTGGTCTGTGGTGAGGAGTGGTAGCTCACAGCATCCCCCATGTAGGCCAGAGGTGATTCCAAGTGAACAGCTGCTTATAATTATTATAATCTGACACTTTTCATCCACCTCAGGTGCTATTTTTTTTTTCTCACAAGAGAGCAGATTAATTGTATATCAACTGATATACATAAAAAAGGGTTTGATAGAAGGCTTAATAAAGTAACATTAAATAGGCGCTCCCACTGAAATTCTAATGTGTATATTCTTAATTAAATTCCCTTGTACAGTACAGTAATTCAGGTGCATTTGGATTCCTTCTTTTTTTTTTTTTTTCTTCCGCTGAATATAAAGTTTAAAATTGTTGTTGTTATGGAATTGAAAGCCTATAGGAAAAGAAAGAAAAGGGAAAAAAAGAAACCACACCCTGCAAACCTGACCCACATCAGCCCCTCTTCTGGAGGGAGAAAAATCGGTTAGTGCTCTGACTCTCATTCTGTGCAGCTTTGACAACGCAAACCCTCAGTATTCTCATGTTAAAGAATACTCTCTCCCATTAGAATTTCAATAGAGCCCTGCTCCCAGGTGAAAAGGCAATATCCACATTAAAATGAAGATATTATTAAAAAAAAGGAAAAAAAAGAAAAAGAAAGTACCATGTGCAGTAGTCTATTGACATCACTCTGGAGGGAAACTGTTGATTTAGAGGAGGAGAGGTATCTGGGTAGGTGTTTAAATTGAACATTTAATAGCACTGCTTCTGCTGCTATTTACTGGTGTACAGGCACTAAACACACAATGTTTACATGACTTTACAGCATGTCCTTCCTCACAAGCCATAAAAATCAACCAAATATTACCCATGATAAGGAATATCCCAATTAAGCCCCTTCTCCAAACATTGCCTGGGTGTTATTAAACCGTGTGGTGTGCTGTGAAGAGGAAACTTTCTTTGCAGAGCACGCGTCATGCTGCGCGTGGTGTTTAATCAGACACGTTTAGTACGACTGCTTGGGAAAAAAAAATGAATGGAATCTCATGAGTCCCACGACATTTCCTATTGAAATGAATGAAAGACACATGGGGTTTGCTAAAGATTTCAGGCTGGGCCTTCAGAGACCCTGTAGTCTTCCAGCACCAGCACTGTATGCTTAATGTGTATGCATTAACAATGGTGAACCTAGAAAAGTGGACATTTGTCTGGCTGCTGAGGTTCTCCAGGGGGTTCATGCAGGCCACCAGGACACCAGCAGTCAGTAATAAGCTCTATGTTATGTTGGATCTGCTTGAGATTAATTGGGTTTGCTTTGGGCTGGATCTCTTGGAAAATCAGATTTTTCTCTATACCGTTTCAGTATAAAACGAAGTGATAATGTATTTCATTCAAATTAATCATTTCAATCTTTATCATAGATTCTATCATAGAATCAAAGAATGGTTTTGGTTGGAAAAGACCTCTAAATGCTGTCTAGTCCTGCTCCACTACAGTCTGCAGACACTTGTGCAACTAGAGCAGGTTGCTCAGAGCTCCAAACAACCTGACTTCCCATGGTTCCAGGGATGGGGCATCTCCCACCTCACTGTGCAACCTGCACCAGTGTAGCAGCATCCTCAGGGTAAAAAATATTTTTCATCTCACTAGTCTTAATCTTCATCTTTCAGTTTAAAACTGTGTCCCTTGTTCTGTCACTACAGGTCTGTACCCAGCTTTCTGATCAGACCCTTTAAGTCCTGAAATGCCAAAGAAGATCTCCCCAGAGCCTTCTCTTCTGCAGGCTTAGCAACCCCAACTCTCTTAGCCTGGCCTCACAGCAGAGGGGCTCCAGCACTTACATCACTGCTGGGACCTCCTCCATCCCTGCTCAAACAGGTCTGTGTCTCTCTTGTGCTGAGAACTCCAGACCTGGAGCCAGCACTGTAGGTGGAGTTTCAGTAGAGTGGATCAGGTCATCTGCCAGCTCTCTCAGCATCCTAGGATGGATGCCATCTGGTCCCATTGACTTGTGAGGATCCAAGTGACTCAGCAGGTCCTTCGCTGCTTCCTTCTGGATTACAAGGGTCCTTGGGTCCATCTGCCAGTCCAGGAGGCCAGTTGTCCTGGAGACAACCTGTCCCACTACTGAAGATTGACGCGAAGAAGGTGTTAAGTACCTTTGCCTTTTCCTCATCTACTGTTACTATATTCCCTTCTGCATCTAATAAGGAGTGGATGTTGTCCTTGCCCCTTTTACCATTTATATATTTATAGAAGTATTTTTTATTCTCCTTAACAGCAGTGGCCAGCCTAAGTTCTAAATGGGCTTTTGCCTCTAATTTCTTTCCTACAAGACTTAGCAATGTCCTTAAACTCTTCCTGGGATACCTCCCTTTTTTTCCAAAGGTGATACATCCTCTTTTTTTTCCTTAATCCCTTTAGAAGCTCCTTGCCCACCCAATCTGGCTGTTTCCCTCGTGGACTCATCTTCTGGCACATTGAAACAGCCTGTTCCTGTGCCTTCAAGAGTTCTTTCTTGAAGCAGGTCCAGGCCTTGCTGGACCCCTTTGTTTTTAAGAGCTGTTTCCCAAGCAACTTTCTGAGTTAATTCCTTAAATAAACCAAAGTCTGACCATCAAAAGTACAGTGTGGAGGTTTTGTTGATGCACCTCCTGGTTTCACCCTGTGTTGAAAACTCTGTAATTTCATGATCACTGGACCCCAGGCAGCCTCCAGCCACCACATGTCCCACGAGCTTTTCTCTATTCGTGAGCAATAGGACAAGCAGGGCTGCACCCTCAGGTAACAGCTGAGATAAGAAGTTGTCCTCCATACATCCAACCTTAATGATCCTCTGATTTGTGTCTATTGTGTTTAACCTGTAGTTTCCAGTATGCTGAGGTGTCTTCACAGAGACAGACCTACACATGAGGAGGGCCATGAAAATGATCAGAGGGCTGGAGCAGCTCTCCTATGAGGACAGGCTGAGAGATTGGAGCTCTTCAACCTGAAGAGAAGGCTTCAAGGAGACCTTAGAGTAGCCTTCCAGTATCTGAAGGCGGCCTACAGGAAGGCTGGGAAGGGACTATTTACAAGGTCTTGCAATGACAGGACTAGAGGCAATGGGTTCAAACTGGCAGAGGGAATATTTAGACTAAATGCTAGGAGGAAGTTCTTTCCAGTGAGGGTGGTGAGGCACTGGCACAGGTTGCCCAGGGAGGTTGTGGATGCTCCCTCCCTGGAGGTGTTCAAGGCCAGGTTGGACAAGGCCTTGAGTAACCTGTCCTAGTGGGAGGTGTCCCTGCCTATGGCAGGGGGTTGGAACTGGATGATCCTTGAGTTCCCTTCCAACCTTACCATTCTATGAGCTCGCCCCACTGCCAGCTTTGCTCCCAGATGTCAAATGTTATGGTCAAGATTTCTCTGGTCTTGGTTGTCTCTGAGTCTTTCAGTCTTTAGCACAGAGAAAGCAAAGGTGTCATGCAGAAAATGTGAAACTACTTAAATCCTTGGATGGTGAAGAGCAGAAAAGAAGTACTAAATACCATGGTCCTGTTTCTCCTGATTTAAACTTTACAGGCCTTTTGCATCATGTGGAACAGGGAACCATTTTCACCAGATAATGGACATCATATTATTATAGAACTGTTTTGGTTGGAAGATTTCTAAAGTCATTGACTTCATCCACCAACTTAAGATAACCATGACCATTAATCTGAGAGGCCAACCTGGCTGAGTGTTGTGTCTTTCTATTTGCATTTCACTGCAATAGGTTTCTTATGAGTTTGGCTTCACACAAGAAGCACCAGGAAGCCCTTCTCACAGGATTAGAGATAGTCATACTCACAAGAGGAAGACTCCATAGATCTCATTAGGACTGAAATTCACCTTGTAGTTCCAAAACTTTGTATGTAGTTGCAATTTGAAGGTAGATGGTGAAGTGTTTAAGGAGCGCATTCAAAGCAAAGCAGTTGGCATGACTGGCATGGGCTAAGTCTGGCTCTGTTTGCGATGAATAATTAGAGTAATATTTGCTGTGGTTCATGATATCTTTCTAAATGAATTACAGACTCATCACCCTGCTGCCTCCTGGTAAAAGGAATTAATCATTTATGTATCAACAGTTTGTTAAAGAAAATAACAACAACCACAACTTAAACAAAAAAAAACCCCAAAAAACAGAAAACAACCAAAAAAGGCCCAACAAAATAAAAAAATCAAAGCAAACAAACAAAAACCCAGCTGTACTTAGCAGTTATTTAGAGGGAAAAAATTAAGGGTGGCTGTGTAGCAATCTTTCAGCCAGTTGGAATAAATTTGTAAAAATCACAGAATTATAGAATTACAAAACGTTGTGAGTTGGAAGGAATGTCTGGAGATCATCTAGTGCATCCTTTGCTAAAGGAGCACCACCCACAGCAGATTGTCCTGGGTTACAATGTGCACACAGGTTTGGAATCTCTTCGGAGAAGGAGAATCCACAACCTCTCTGGGCAGCCTGCTCTAGGACTCTGGTACCTTCACACTGATGAAATATTTCCTCATGCTTAGATGAAAACTCCTGAGTGCCAGTTCATGCCCATTGCACATTGTCATGTCACTGGGCATCACTGACAAGAGTCTGACCCCATCCTCTTGCCTCCCACCCTTTAGTTTTTGCTGAGCATTGACCAGATCCTCTCTCAGGCTGCACTTCTCTGGACTCAACAGCCCCAGGACTCTCAGCCTTTCTTCCTCACAGGGATGCTCCAGTCCCCTCAGCATCTTTGTAGCCTCTGCTGGGTGCCTCTCCTCAGTAGTCCCTTGTCCCTCTTGAACTGGGAAGCCCAGAGCTGGACCAGGTACTGCAGATGTGGCCTCACTGGGGCAGAGTAATCCTCCCCTGACCTTTTGGCCACGCTCTTCTTAATGGACATTTAATGCAACGATCAAGCAGTTGAATATGATGTGTACTTAGATCTAGATTTCTTTTTGGAAACTGAGATGAAACACTGTCAATTTTAGATGCCTGAGACGTTTGTCAGCCTTACCATTACAAGTGATCAGTGGAAGTGATCCAATAGCAGCAGCATTCAGAAGTTTTTAAAAGATAAAAACAGAATATGGAGTCTGGTGGGCATTAGACTACCTGCTCCATACCTTTTGCCTCACTCTTATCCTGAGTGCATCTTTAATGCTTCAGGTACATGGGACAAAAAAACCTGCTGACATCATCCATGAACTCCATGCTTAGATTTTCCTGTAAGCAAATACTGAAATAACCATGGGAGAACAGCAGTTAGATGAGGAGAAACCCAAAGATCCTGAGTCAGCAAAAGCTTTTACAAAGGTATTTAAAGTTAAGCACATGCTTAAGTGCTTTGCTGAATCAGGGCCTCAGGGAGGTCTTGTTATCTATGAGAGATTTCTAAGAAGGAAAGCAGAGGAAACCAAGGTGTATGATTACAAAAAGAGCATAAAGAGAAAAGAAGATGTGGAAAAGCTTTTTTTTTAGTTGAGGCTATTATTCTGACTTACTCAGGAAACCTAAGAAAGATGTATAGAAACTATGGACAAATATCCAGTAAAATCAAAGCAAATGGCAGTGGGTAGGGAGATGGAGCTGGCAGCACATCAACCCACAACAGGGCAAGTGAAAGGCAGGGGAAAACTTGGCTGGTGTGCATGGAAAGACAAAATACTCCACAAAATCAACAACAAAACCAAACCAAAACAAAAACCAACCAAAAAACACTTCACCACACAAACCAAAGAAAAAAACGCAAACACACACCAAAAAAACTCCCAGCAACAACCAACCAAATAGAAAAGAAGAGTTCTGAAATTGTAAATCTGTATCACCAAGTTTATTTCAACACCACCTCTAGAAGAGAGGGGTTCAGTCTCAGTTCAACCTGTTAACCTCAGTGTTTAAATTGGAATCAGATGTAAGTTCAAGGTCTCTGGAGTATGAGTGTCTTCAGGCCAGCAGGCTGGGGGCAGCTGGATGTCATGAATTGAGGTCTTTAGGGGAAGCCAGCTGGTGCCGAGGACAAATCCTCACATTGTCTGCTTTGAGGTGGCACTGCTAGTAGAGAACCCCCACCTCTGCTACTGCAAGTGGTCTTGAGCATGGGATTAGTTTCACCTTCTGCTTTCGGTCCCATTCTGTAGCCCCTTGGGGACAGCCCAGGCCTAGAACAAGTGGATGCATCCCTCAACCTCAACTGAGTGTCACTGAGGGAACTGTGGTGAGTGTGCTTCATCACTGTTCACGGTCATGGCTGAAGGTGTCTAGCAGAACTGTCCCAGGACAAGTGCTAGACATAGAATTCAGAATCCCAGTATGGTAGGGGTTGGAAGGGACTTCTAGTCTAACCTCCCCTGCCAAACCAGTCCCACAATTAGTTCTGTCCAGGAGGGTACAGCACCACCACCAACTATAGTGCTCAACTGTGTCATCCATGTGGCTTTTTGCCCATCTACTTGAGTAGTCCTCTCAACCAAAGGATGACATTCTATGTTGGATGACACCCTGATCTCTTTTGGGAAGGGTAGAATATGGGATCAGTTGGCTACCTGGGTCCCAGGGGCTTATGCAGGCTGAGTTGCCTCAAGCTCATGCTCTTCAGAACCTGTGTCCAATTTGAAACACAGTGCAGTATGTGGGAATGCCTGAAATATTTCCTTCAGATGTGAACTCCTGAACCAAACTAGCTCCATTAATGACCCTTCCAGTTTGGCAGTTCTATTTTCTCTCTGTTAACTACGCAGGAGACCTGAACTCAGAACACAAACTCAGGTGGTACAAATAGACCTAAGTTTCTTAAAAGCTTTAAATAATTTGAAACGATTGGTCCACTTAAAGCTCGAGGAATCCTTGTTCTTGAACTGGAATGGAAAAAGAAAATTTACTTGCCAGAATGGTTTCACCTAGATTGTTCATGGAGTGGAGAAGTGCTCAGAGTATTTGTGGGTTGAGTTTGTTCTTGGAAGCAGATTTCCTCCAAGCATTTGTTTGATTATGCCCATGCAATATGATGATCATCAGATTTCAGTAACTGTTGCTGTCCTTCAACTCAGCCCATTCTAATAAATTCAAAGAGGTGTAATGCTTGGTCCCGTATCAGGGTACTTTAATCATGGAACGTGACTGTTGGATTCTCTGTCCACAAATTGGCCACAAGTTTGGTCAAATTATCAAATTACATTACTGGAGTAATACTAAAATCATGCAAGTGGCTTTTAAATCCCAGTAGTTCATGAACTTTTTTTAATATCTGCCAAGCTGAACAATGGGACCCTTTGCAATCCCCCAGTGAGCACCTATTAAACCCACAATTTACAACTATACATATCATCTAACGTGTTAACCAGGTGTTCCAGTGTTATTGTTTGAAATTCTACCTAGGTTTAAATCAAATGAAGAAAAGCCAAAAGTCCAATTAAAATCCCACATTGCCTCTTTATCGTATGTAGGTGAAAGACATTTGTTATGAATTTAGTGGCAGAAATCTCATAAAAGTTTAGACCATCCTCTTTTCTTCCCAGTTTCTTGTTTCTTGTTCAGATTCTCACAGCTTACTGGCATTTCCTGTTCCTAGCTGCAAAAAAAAATGGTATAAATCTAGGAATTTCTGGCTTAATTTTAGTAGCATCCTGGACACTCCAGCAGAATTTGACAATTGAGTGTTGTCATGGGATATTAAAATCCTGCAGTGGGCCCATTTAAGCTATTATTTCATAGGCTGTCCCTTAATCAGTTCCATCCCTTGGCTGTGCGCTCTTTGCCAACATGTGTCTATTTTATTTAATAGTTCAGTGACAACAAATTTATGTTGCTAAGCTCCAAAAAGTAAACCTTACCAAAATACCTCCCCCAAACTGCCTTTACAGACATCCACCAAAGTAATATGGAATTCAGTTGTCTTCACTTGGCCATAATTACTTCCAGACCCAGGCTGCCTATCTTTGTCTTTGGCCATTTTTCTCATTCCACCCCAAGCACAGCAATACCGGTGTTCCTTTACATTTATGGTTTTCTACTTAGATTTCATTGTCACCCACCCCTCCTACCTTTTGATTTTAGCAGACCTTGACATTTAACTAGTGACCTAGCTCTCCCTTCAAATATATGTTTTCTTCTCCATTTGACAAAAGGCTGGGCTTTTCACTGCCCAATAAAACAAATTAGTTTTATTTCTCTGAGACAGTCTTCCCCACCCCCCACTCCCCTTCTTTTCCTCAGCATTAAAATTGGGACAGAAAAAAAAAAAAAAAAAAAAGTCATCACTGCCTCGCTAATTTGAAATCCATTGAATAATATGATAAATGAGATCAACTTTTTGTACAGAATTAGTGAAACTGGCAAGAAATAAATGTGTCAGTTACAGCACATCTGTTCTCTTTTACGCTTTACTTAAGAAAATAATTCTTGCCAGATTTTACCCACCCATAATAATTACACAATTTTTACAGATGTAGTTTGTAACAGCGTCACTTCGGTCCAAAATCCTTTAATATGACTTGCAGTGAATTTACTCCTTGGCTTGCTCTTTATTATGCTTTTGCAATAAAAGGGTTGAGGTAAAGTTATTTGTTTCCAGCTCTTCACCTTTTACTAAGGTTTTTATAAACAAAACTGCTGGGCTAGAAATGATTGTTGCTGTCATCACCGCTGTTACTAGCGCAATTACTACACATTTTACATTTGAACATTTCATTTGGCATTTTCTCCGAGTCTGTTTTCCTTGTCCTTAATTATCTGTTCTTTGGGAGCACCAGACCAGTAAGAAGGGTACTCATGCATGTCCAGTTGCAAATGACAAAATATCATGACTTCCATTGATATCTTTAAAGACAGGAGTACTGGAAATAGGTTCTGGATATGAAATTTTGAACCAGCTCCAAAGAGATCTCAGTGTTTCAGGAGTGTTGGGCACTAGAGCTTTGATTTGGTCCCTGAAAACACAACTTGAGATCCAAACTTGGGGCCACTTCTATGCCAGGGACTCAATGTAGGTCAAGCTCTAATTGTAAAGGCATGGCAGCCAGTGCCACTGTCATTAGACTCTGCTTCAAATTTTACATCCATTTGGAAAACTTTATAAATCAGATGCAAATATTTTAAGATGCTGAAACTTGCCATAAAATACTCTGGCCTTAGTCCAAATGAATTCTGACATCCAATTAAAAAAAAAAATATATATATATATATATACACACACACATATATACACCCATATATATATGTATACATATACGCACATACAAACACACACACATGTATGTGTGTGTATATATATATATAAAAAGAACTAGAAGTTGCAGTTGCCTACCAAAAGCAGATAGGATGTATCAGGTTTCTTTTTCAGGGCCAAATACTTAAGAAAAAACTATCATTTCTAGAGAACTGTACATTATTCCACGAGCAGAACCAGCCCAGTGACACTGCTTTGGAAGAAGAAACTCTGTTTAATTAATAGACATAGGTGGAGCGGTGACGAAAAGCGGATTTTGATCTCATAAATTAAACCTCTATTACTTTTACAGGGAAGAGGTAATGAGTTGAACAAAGGTGATACTCTCAGCAATCACTGAGCATCTGCATCAGGTACCCATCTAGATCTCTGCTACTCTAACCAATATTATTATTATTATAATTCATGGCATAAACTGTAGCCACTTGCAACTGCTACAGGCACAACCCAATTAAGAGCAACAGAAATGGCTATGTTTAATGGGTCCAATGACATGATAATGTGTTCAAAGGGTCAGTGCCCTACATCGTACATCAATGGTGGTAGACACACTGTTTTTTAATACTACCACTTAAATATGCATTAGAGGTTTAAACACAGCATTGAAGTAATGAGAAGGGTTAGGCTTAAACTTATAAGTGCAAGTAAAGTGTGACCTGCAAATATAAGTGTTGATAAATTCAAGGTAGGGTTTTTTATAAAACATAAATGCAGTTTTAAGATCTATGTAGTTTTAACTTAGTGCTTCTGCAAACCCCAAAGCATTTATTGAGCTTGCTCAAAGCAGCAAAGCCTTTACCAGATGAGGTCTGCAAGTGGGACGGGGCTTTTTTTACTCGCAGTACGATGGCACTGTGCCCACAAACATACGATTTTTGAAACAGAGTTTAGGAAGCCATTCAATGTGCAATCACAACATGAAATAACATCTTGTCACAGCTTGCTAGACAGCTGGGCATGTTTCCCTTCTACCCTGAACCTGAACCCTGTCCTTATGGAAACATTTTTCAGTCCCTTTTGCAGCACCTGCAGGAGAGGCAAGAAGTGATGAGATCCAGGGCACCCTCCTGGGGTTGCCTCCAATTCCAGGATGGTCCCCAATGATCAAGAGGGTTTATGCAACTTGCCAGAGTCTTATTCTGGTGGAACTCAGATCTTAGATATTTTTGGGGTTGCTCATAAAGCTGTTCCAACTGTTTTTTTCACTTCAATCTGCTATTTTATAATTTTTCTTGTAGATAGCTCAGAGACCTCTCATCAGAACAAAAGAAAGGCAGATGTATGAGATGTATTATTAGAGGTATAAGTGTGTGGTATCACTATCAGTTTCAGCCTGGCCTTGTTAGAATTTGGACACAAAGGCCATGGCAGTCAGGTGCTGTCAAGTCTGTTCTGCATAGAGATAGGTCCTCCAAGTCTCTCCTCATCTCAGTTGTCCCATGGAAATTTGACATTTCCCTATGAGTCCTGCAATAATTGGGACAGTCTCTGTGAGGAGGCAAATCTGGCTCTGAAATCTGTCTTCTCCTGGCCTCAGCCAAGCTGCTGCAACCTGGGATGGGCAGTGCTGCACAGGACTATCAGTGAGTGCTAACCTCAGGACTCACTTTTAATCCAAATAAAAAAACCAAAAAAAAATAGGCGGGAGAGGGGGTGTGGAATATCAAGTCTGTCTAATGTCTTGGCTGTGGAATCACTTCTTTAAAAGCTGACATGGTCCCTATAATCCATCTGAACATCGTGTGCATGCAATTTAAGTATGTTAATAATCACTCCCTGCTCCTGTCCTTTAATTTTTTGGTTTTTAAATTTTAATTTTTTAAAGTTGTTTAGCCAGATACTGGAGGTGGCCCAGTTGCCTTTCCAGCTGAGTCCTTTCTCTCACACCACATGAGCATATTGTAGGGATCATTTTTTTAGAGATAACAGAACACATTAGCTCTGTGAATACTTACAGTTTTTATTACACTAACCCTCTTTATCCAGCACCAGAGCATTTCTGTTACTAACTCTCTACTCAGCTCTGAGCCTGTGCAGCACAAAGAAAAGTCTTTGGTGATGTGGCGGCGGCACATTTTCAGAGCAACGCATGTGGCTTCCTCCCCCATTTACAGGAGGAATCGGCTGTAATGAATTTAGATGATATTCAGCTCTACTACACTGCTTAATTCACTCGGTGGCCTTGATGTTATAGGAGATGAGCAAAGGGACTGGGGGTAAATCCAGTTGACTTGGTGTTAAAGTTAACATTAACAACAGTAACAGCAAGCTCCCGGTGTTCGACTGTCACTGACCCTTCAACACGATTCAAAAGCGCTCTGATTCCCATATTTCCCCTGCTAAAGCAAATACAAGCCCGAACGGGAGTGCGCGGTTGGTTTTGAGCATGCCCTGCGCTGGGTGGTCTGGGGACTTATCCTACTTCCCATCTCATTTGCCTGCAAACGCCTTCACCTTGTCAGGGCCAATAATTATCCGGCCAGCGATGCTCAGAGCTGCCATTCCTTAAGATTGGATGAGATTGAAGAGGCTGAGGCTTGGCTCCTCTGTGCATTTTCTCCGTCAGTTAGTGTATACACTGGGGGCCTGGCGAGCCCTACAGCAGAGCTACACTAACTTTCTCTCCCCTTCCTTATTATGGAGCTTAATAACAGCAGGCAGTGTATTAATATGTAAGAGATCAAGAGATTATTGATTAGAATCACTTGGCTAATATCCCCTGTCTGTCATGTAGTTCAGCAGCCCTTTCATGATTTTTTGTGTCAGTCCATTTAAATATTCATGACAGAGTTGCTTTGTACCTCCACGGCTGAATTTCTAATTAATCTGTCAAAAGAAATACAATATGCCCCTAAGCCTTATTATTATAAGGGTCAGCTGAAACAGAGCTGGCCTGGCTAGGCCTAAGGGGTAATTAATTATAACAATGCGGTGTTTACCTTCGTCGCTACCTGCGGCCTAAATGAGCGCTAAATTAGACTCAAACCACTTCAGTCCGTGTTTGAAGCACCCCAATATGCCAGACTAAATCATAATGATGGGGAGGAGAGAGCGGAGAGCCGCTCCTGTGTAACAACATAATCAGCAATTATAGCTAGGAAATGGGGAGAAGGGGGAATTTTATCTCATTAGAAGAGCCCGAGCAGAAAGTTTTTTTTTCTGTCACCAGCTCTTTTCTTTTGAATTCAAATGATCCCACTCTAAAGGTGAGGGATCTCAAATTTAATTCCAGTGCAGAAAGCCAGCCTAATTAGTGGTATACTTTGGCTAAAATATGAATGACATTTGCTCCAGCTTGCAGCGGCCTATTAATAGAGGGTGTCAGAGTGAAACATTAAGTGTATCATTCTTCTGTCAATTTATTTCTGTCATTATTGTTTCTTTATTTCCTCTGCCACATTATGGTCACTAATTTCTTCTCACTTTTATGAGATTCTTAATGTGGGCCTTTAATGAACTCCAAAAACTCAACCACAACTCTGAAATTAAAATACTAGTCTCCTGTCAGTGTGACGCGACAGAGTAAAACTTGAATAGTATCATTCTTCTGTCAATTTATTTCTGTCATGATTTTTCTTTATACCCTGCCACATTATGCCCACTAGTTTAATTCCATTTTTATGTGACTTGTTAATGTGAATTTTAGGTGGCTTTTAATCACCTCCAAATTTGTAGAATATCACAATAAATCATAACTGTATCCCCTCTTATGACAATTTATTTCTGTCATTATTTTTTATTTCTCCTTCCTTATTACAACTCCTAGTTTCATCTCCTCCTCTGTGACCTTTACATAGTTGCATTTTGAAAAAGGGAGCAGAGCCAAAGTTTGCTCATCATGGTGATGGTGGCACCATGATGTTCTGCCTGTCGGGTGATGTGCTGCTCATCCAGTAATGCTTTGTCCCTCTAAAGGTGCTCTATCCACCTGGTGAAGATTTGTCCCTCCAACAATGCTCTGTTCTGGTGATGCTCTGCCCATCCAGAGATGCTCTGCTCTTTCAGTGATGTTTTGCCCATTTCACACAGTCACAGGATGACAGGGGTTAGAAAGGACCTCTGAAGATCATCTGGTTCAAACCCCTTGCTAGAGCAGGATCATCTGGAGTAGATCAGACCAGAGAACATCCAGGTAGGTTTTGAATGCCTTCAGAGACAAAGAGTTCATGACTTCTCTAGACAGCCTGTTCCAGTGCTCTGCCATCCTCAAAGTGAAAAATATTTTTCCTTATGTTTATGTCAAACTTCCATGTTCAAGTTTGTGTCCATCGTCCCTCGGCCTGTCACTGGATACTACTGAGAAGACTCTGACTCCATCCTCCTACACTTGCCCTTTAAATATTTGGCAATGCTCTGCCCATTCCCACCATGACACTGGCGAAGTCATGGCTCGGACATCACCCGTGGAGGCAGACACAGAATTTGATGCCTTGACGTGTCACACCAGCCTAGCCCAGCATCACCAGTATGCATTCCTTGAGGGGTGGCTTTTCAGTAAATGACTTTTCATTAACTCTATTGATTGGAGCCGGTCTAATTCATCTGTGTAATGAACAGGTGTAATTAATTGGTGCTGGTGAGTCTCCTTTCAGCAATCATTGAGGGACAATACAACCGTGCCCATGCTGCAGCACCATGAGGCAATGTAGGACCTTCAGCACCTGCAACGCACCCTGTAGAGCCATTGAAGGTGAGGTTTTAAGAAGAAAACTTAGTCAACAAATGCAGAAACTCACACCAGCTCTTGAGTAGTCACTCAGAAAAGCACCTTAGTGTTTTCTGCATTTTTCCTTGTCTCAAATAGCTGCACATCTAAACTTCAGCCTGGCTGAAGGGAAGATGAAGTAATCCCCAGCCAGTCTTTTGAAACTCTGCATAAAGCATCTGTAAATGATGAAAAAGGAGATGAGCAGGATCTTTTTTCCCTGAGATGATTGCAAACACAATCACTCACAGATCTTTCCTTCAGCATAAACCAGCATCAACTCTTCATGTCCCTGGTGGGTGATGCCAGACAGTGGTTTCCCTCTACCCACATGTGAAAACAGAGAGTGGGGAGACCCAAAACCTACCACTGCCACTGATGATCTATCACCCAACCTGAAAAACAGCCCTCTGGAGTACTCCAATAGGAGCTGAAATCCATCCCCCTGGAGCTCAGGCCATCACACATTTCTGTCTTGACATTTTCCCAACCATCTCTGCTTCCTGCACTCCTGGCAAGCAGGAGAAACCTGCAGCACCTCATGAAGCCATCACCAAATATCTCAGCTAGAGTAAGTGAACGGGCTTGAAGTCTTATCCCAGGATGATGAGATCTGTCAGGAGGGACACACTTTCCCGGGCATGTGGGATCATGTCAATGAAGGAAACTCAAGAGGAAAATCAGATTAGTCTGGCTTACGCTGGAGCTGCAAGCAAACAGCAAGCAGGTGGCCAAAACATGAATATGCTAAGACAATACTGGACTGGATTTTGAATGAAAAGGTACTGAATTTCTCATTAAATGGTCTGGAGAAATGCATATAAGCCCTGCTGCTTTTGGTTGATATAGACCCAAGCCCACTTCACCTTGCTCTGGTGAAACTGCCAGGAAAGATCCAAGGATCCGACCTTCTAGTGATCACGTGAGGACCTTGGGACACCAGAGGGGTGCTTCATTCCTATTCTACGGGGCTCAGACAACACCTGCAAAGCTCCTGGAGGTTCATGAAGCCGATCTCGGTGGGGCAGCAGTGTCGAGCAAGGTGGAGTGGGTAGGTGCTACTCTGACTTCTGCTTGATGGGGACAGCCAAGTTCCAAGCATGCAAAGCGTGAGTGCTTCCCTAAGTTGAATATACTGCTGTCCTTTTTTGGTCAGGATAAAGGGAACAAATTGCACAAAGGAGAATTATTCTGAGGAATGTGACACTGTATTTCCTGCATCTGTCTGGATTTCTAAACCAGTAAGAAATACTACATCCTTAGGCTCTAGACTACCATTAATTAGGTGGTGATGTGTGGCATGCATATGCAGGAGGCTCCCAGAACAACTGCAGTAAGGACCCAGTATCAGGTACAGGCCTGCTAAAAGATGCTAAATGACTCTAGGATTTAATTCTACTCATATTTTTTCCCCCACAAGTTTGAACACCTTACCTGAGAAATATTTTTTGGCTGAGAATATGCAAATACCTGCTTAGGTGGCAAACCTCTCAGGCAGTTGGCCTTAGTCTGCTTGGACATCTAGTGAAGTCTGTGAAAACTGTCTCATTCAGAACAGAGTGCTTTGAAATCCAGCTCCTTGGATACATTTCATAAAATAATCTTTAAATGTTGAGCTGGAGGATCTGAAAAAAATGAAGAGGAGCTCTATACAATTTGATTTTGAGAGCCATTAAATCAGGCTAAGCAGAATCTGTATCCGCAGTGTCACATTAGCAAAGCTAACTATTGCTGATGTACTAAGGCTGCCTATAGACTGTTAAAGCATGAAAGTCTCATAATTTCATAAAAATCCTAAGTATTCAAATTTCCATACAGTGCTGCTTTTGTATCTAATTTAAAATGAGTAACAAGCTTACGCTATACATACAACAGATCATTAACTTGATAAGATAGTAGTAGCATATTAAGTGAATATTGTGTTGTGCTAGCAAAACAAATACAAAATAGGAATTTGCTAATGCAAAAGATTTTTTTACATCATTAGGAGTGGGTCATCTTTTTGGTATTCAAATAAGTAAACTGAATTTCATCACTAAGCACTGAGCACCCCACCCCTTTAATTGAAAGCAAAAGCACAAGATAGAAAATGGTCCCTACAAATGCGAAAGGATCAGGTCAGATTATTTTAATAATTTTTATTTCATTTTACTTCTTTTTTTTCCTTTGGAGGGTGCAATTATCTGAGACATTAGCTTTTATATTTTAATTTCTCCCTTTGTATATCCTATTCTTAATACAGATAACCGGTTTAATTTCCACCCAGGCTGTGTTTCACATTTGGTCAAGTCTATTTCTCTCTCTTTCAACATTTATCTAAATAAAAATACATTTTTTACCTATGAAGCAACATACATATTAATTACAAAAGGGTCCAAACTTTCTATATAATTTCATATTAAAGCACTCCTTAAAATTCAAGCACACTGGAGAGAGAAAAACAGTATCAAAAAAATATTTACACATGGGGAGTTTCTTAAAGAATGAATTATAATTATCCCAGAAAAAAGGCCTAAAGGGGGAATGTACCAAGAGGACTGAGACTGGTGATGTGGGAAATATATATGTGTAGGCGAATGCACACGTCCCCACATACTTTTTATACTCAACTATATTGGTAAAATTCATAGTTCGATCGTGACAGGGCCTCAGAGTTAGTTCCTTTGTCTTTATTCACAGCTATTTTTGGTATTTTTGGTAGGAAGGTCAATTGTCTGGGTATCAGAAAGTGTACACTGACAGATGCAGTTGCGGAGCTGTATGTCCTGGCTGCAGGATTATGGACATCTCCAACCACAAGCTGCATTCTAGGATCACCCTGAAAAGCCTTGAAAAGGTGCCCTGGAAAGCACCTCTGCCAGCTCAATTTAGGGGTTTCCTCTCCAGCATGACAAAATTCCCAATTTATTTCCCTTGATATCTGTATTTAAGGGGCTAATTTCTGTTAGGCATCAGAAAAATCCTCCACAAGATGACAGGGGAGATGGTGGACAGAGCTCTGGAGCTCGCCGACTTCTGTATTGTGGTTTTTTGGGTTTGGGGTTTTTTTTGTTTTTTTTTTTTTTTAATTCTGTCAGTTGGATATTGACTGACTTTCTAATGCACACTCCTCTAATTCTTAATTAGAATGACATAGCTAATTAATAAGTTTTTTCCAATTATAAATTAACTTAGGATCAGAACTCTGGCTTTGCATGTAATTTCCTATAATCGCTAAAGCTACTGCAAAAACATGTCTCCTACCAACCGTAACTTTTTTATTTAACACAGACAGACAAGTTCTCACTGGGTTTAAATTTTACAGCAAATTATCTCTGTTGGGATTTATGAAGGGAAATTAAAAAAAAAATCAGAAGAGTTTTCTCTTTTTTTTTTCTCTTTTTTNAAAGAGTTTTTTTTTTTTTTTTTCTCTTTTTTTTTTTTGCTTTCTTTTTTGCAACGTTTCTTTCTTTCTTAAACAAAATAGCATCTCTTAATGGACAATTTCTTCCCTGAGATTTAAAAGGAATTCATCTTAATATTTTAATGTTATTACAGGGAAGGAAGAAAGAGAGCAGGTGATAATTCGTTTTTTCATAACTGTTACCACCTTTTCATGGTTTCTGCAAAAATGATTTGGGAGGATCCCGCATGCTGCTCATTTATAGAATCTTAACTGGAGAGACACTTATCTCTTTAGTAATGAACCAGTGTAATTAAAGGTGGGAATGTGGAAGAGTTCAGGCACTGGCAACATGTCACATAGTTGGCTGCTGCAATTCCTCAGTGGTTTATCAAAGACTACTCCTTTAATATGGAGATTACACTTATGTACTTGTCTGAACTTGAAAGGCATTTGCCTAATTTACTTATTAATGAGATGTAAATCTATTTGTACGGCACGTCACAAGTTTCCCGAAATCGCTGCTACTTAACCGGTGATAAACCCTATGATTTAAACGAAAAATAATACATTTAGCTTTCCACATTCATTCTGTTAAAAATTGATATAGTCTATGTTAAATTTATTAATATTGCTTGCTGTCATTCAGTTTGCAGCTCTTACTGAAATATGACTTGACAGCGGCCGCATTAAAGATGTATGCCATTGTATTCAACAAAGATTAATGAAGCCCGGTAAAAATAGCTGTAAAAGAGAAAGTGATCCGAATGTAAAATCAGTGAATTAAATGAGGCCTTGCATACCATTTGTTAATATGCATGAGGAGGGAGGCAGCGAATGAAAATGTCTCCCTGCAAAGTTCATTTGGGAATGTTTCAATATTGTCTGAATATCACCAAACTATTGAAACGGCAGCTTTAATAGAGCCCCGTGTACCGCCGAGGTCCATGCGTGCACGCCTGTGCCCTAAGTAAGGCTGGAGACAAAAACGGATTTGCTTGCAAACAGACGGGAAGCCCGCAGTCAAAATAATAATAATCTGAGCCTAATAATACAAATACATACAGGAGTGATGTCTGTTCTCCTCCTTCTTCCCCCCTACTCCACCTTTCTCTGTCTGTCTACAGAGGAGGCTTTCAATATTAAAGCCACTTGTGATAAAGAGCTCTCTCTTTTTTTTTTTTTTTTTTTAAAAAGGGAAGAATTGCATGCAGCAACACTTAAAAGGATTAGATCCTCTGGATTTCTAAGAGGTTAACGTGTCTGTCTGTCTGGGTGTCACAGCTCTTTGCATGCCAGAATCCATGTGGTGAAAAGACTTTAGCGACTTCTTTGAATATTATTTTCAGGGAGTGATTTATTTCAACAGCCCTCATTAGAAAAAGCTCCTGAATTTCTAACACACAGGTTAAGACTTCGAGATAAATTAGTGCTGGCAGAAAATAGCATGCAAGTAGTCACAGGGTAAACACACCTTGATTTATCAATCAAGGTACTGAGGTATTGTGGTGGACTTGAGCTGTTACTGATAGGTTTGTTTTCAGATTCAAACATTCAGTCAAAGATTTGCAGAAAAGGACTGTTCTGAGGTATTTTGCTTTGGCAGTTTCAAAATGTGTATTAATCTGGCTGCCCCTTTGGTGAGAAAGCAGCTAATGCACCCGAAAGACTGTCAGCTTGGAGGCAATTTGGAGGTATAATGTACACGCACATGGTGTAAAAGCTTGTAGAAAAAGCTCTGCCTAAAGCATCAAGTTTCCCAAAAGAATGAACACTGGTGTTCAAACTGAGAATAATTCAGAAGGATCTTTGTCACCAGCCTCAGCTCATGTCACCTGATTCTGCAATCGCAACAGGTAGCCTGGTGTGGGGACCTCCATGCACAGGGGGTTCTTCTGAAGGGGAAAGGGATGGAGCCCGAAGCTATTTTGGTCCACAGATCAAGGGAGAATGAGGGTACCAAGCCACAGGCTGATGAAGTTCAATACAGTCCAAGAAATTCACACACAGTTCTCAGATTTTGGAAAATAGCTCTTTCTATATAAGTATATAGGAATCTCAAGTCTGTGTTTTTGAGGTTCTGCAGGATATTGGATCAGATCAGCTGGGTTTATCTTGCCACAAATTAGTGAGGAAAGTGGTAAACAGATCTGCTAATTTAACAGATGAAAATTCTTGTTAAAATCATATACACATACACATATATGGGTTTAAACTAGCAGAGGGGAGATTTAGACTGGATGTTAGGAGGAAGTTC
>VWZE01024083.1:37271-75721 GCA_013396675.1 Eubucco bourcierii | reverse complement strand
GATATAAATCGGTGTATGAAACAAAACCGAAACCAAAACAAACAAAAAAACATTTTTTTATATATATATATATATATATATATATATATATGTATAATTCCTACCTCTTTGTTCCATATTTCATGATCCACAATGATTTTGTATTAATGACATAGTGAAATCAAATGGAAACAGACACAAAACCAAGTCCAAATGTTGAGACGTTTAGGTTTTCTTTAGTATTCCATTTAAATCACTTAATTACTGTAATTGAAAATTTCCTCCTTCTTTCTCCAATTGGATTACCAGCAGAAAAATGAACCACACTTACTTTACTCCTTTCTTTTGTTTTGCTAAATAACTTTCAGATTATTTTGGAGAGAACCTGGAAAGCATGAACATGACAGGATCAGGCCTGCAGATAAATATAGGATTAAAAATTTTAAAAAAAACCCAACATGTAGAGTATTGAACACTGGATAACATGAGAAAATGTTTTTTGCAACTCGATGTCCTTCAAATGTCATGTTTGAGAAAACTCGTATCCATGGAATATCTGCCTTGGTCTCTGCTTAATTAAGACCATTTGTCTATTTGCAAGACTTTAGTTCATNCCCCCCCCTCCCCCCCGCCTCCCTGCTATAACTAATTAAAACCATTCATAAGGCAACCTGCACTAATAGCCAGACACAGGGTACTCTTGTTTGACTTTGGCTGCAGCATTAGCACCCTGTGGAATGACCTATTTGCTTCTCCACTCCCTTTTTTCTCTAAGCACAGTGTAAGATAACACCAGGACATGGCAAGATCCTATATAACAAAGTAGCACAATTAGCATGAAGTTTCTCTTGCTTTAATCTCAGCTCTGCTGTCTTTTCTCTGTAACTCACCCAGAAGTTTGGCCACTACTAGTGGACACTCACCCCCTTGGACATACTTCTCTCCAAGGCTGAGCATCAGAAAAGTCAGCAATGGGGACAAAACTATTATTTTCTTGTACTTACGAACAAAAAATGAAAATACGAGGCACTTAAAATACAAGAAAATAACTTCCTGCTAGGTCTCACATTAGAATCCTAGAATCATTTCGGTTGGAAGAGATGTTTAGAATCAAGTCTGACTATTAATGTCTTACTACTTTTGAGGTGTTGAACTAAGCTCCACGAGAAGAGAAAAATGGAAATCTTGCAAATTAGAATTAGAAAAGCTAAAAAAAAAGTTAATTTGTTTAACAAGAAACTTATTATTTCAGCAGCAAGACTTAAGTTTTCTTTGAGAACAACAGTAGAAAGAGAAAAAGGAACCTGACGAAGAAATGGCAGGGTCTCTCCTTTCTCCCATAAACAGTCTTTTCTTGGACATTTTAGACCTTTGAGGTCATTGTGTTCAACTGTTAACACAGCATTACCATTTTCTTCCCCTTTAAACCTCTCCAGGTTGCAACCTCATGTGACAAATCATGCCATCGAGGCCAAGCAGAGGGAGATGAGCAGTACCATTGAATGGCTACATGGGAGACATGAAGCTCACATTTCTATGGTGTTTCAGTGGAAAAGGGAAGCGAGGATTAATTAGAAGCAAACGGACATAGTGACCATAGATGTGGCCTTATGTAGGGTTTTAAACATGTATTTACGCTATTATTCTTTCAGAAAAATGGAAATGCATGCCAGGCCTATGGGCCAGATCCCAACCCAGAGCCATTCTGCAGCAGAAAAGAAACCACATCTGCATGGCACATACCTAGGCTGAGTTATTCAATGCCAAAGGTAGTGGTCAGGTCCCCAGTCATTATGGTGTCTTCAGTGCATTCCAATATTCCCACCCCCAGCCTTTTCATCATGATGCTATGTTTGTGCTGCATAGCTCTTCTTTGACATTACCCATAGACATCCCAGCAGTAACTCTCCATATAACCCTTTTGATCTGGTGTGAGCTGGAGCGGAGCTGGCTCTGGTCATTGCTGTGACTTCTCAGCTCAGGCCCTGCTCAGTGAGACACTTGCTGAATTCCAGGGCAGGGTTGCACAATCAGGAGCTGGTTCTTGCAGGGAGAAGCTCATGGGAGAGTTCCTACCAAGGGCTGGGCTGCATAAAGACTCTTCCTGAGACTTGTTCCTGGTCACACCAAGGGCACTGCCACAGCTTGTGCCACACCTTAGGCTGCAGATGTGGGGAGGAGGAGCCCAGACAGGGGACACTCAACTGCCCATAAGAGAGTCCATCCCATGGATGGCATCTTCAGGAGAGACATGAGGGATCACCAGGCCCAAGCCTCTTCTCCACTGGATGTTGTCCCAGGAGGACTCTGTCCCTTTTTACCTTCCATCCTGATCAAGGTGTTCCTGAATCCAGCTCCAGAATCCAACTGCTGAATCTTGTTCCCATCTGCTACTGAGTCCAGCCTGGGACTTGATCAGTGCCTGTCCTCAGTACCAGTGCTGCCAATGGCGCCTTCACTACCATCAGGGGGTGTTTTTCGCATTGGTTTGTGTCCCTTTGTCTCTATTTCATGGGACTGGTCTTTTCATCCCAGCTGGTTGAGTTTCTTTCCCAGCCCATCAGTCTCTCTCTCTTCTTCTCTTTCCCTTCCCTTCAGGAAGGCAGAGAGGTTCATAGAGTGCATCTGTCACTCCTCTAGTGGCTAGCCCAGCCCTGACCCTTGACACATTTTAAGTCTTCCAATTCCTTCAAAGAGCACGAAAGCCACCATCAGACAACACATTACCCTCATCCTCCTGGATGGATGGAGCTGGCCCCCTGAAACTGCTTTCCTACACTGGAAATGGGAAAGTGGTTCAAAAAGGCTAAGGGGGGAGAACACCCTGATCTGTGATTCTCTTTAGACAATTCAACGATTTGTTGTTTGGGAACATTTTGGTTTGGTTGTGAACCAGCAGCAACCACCAAAGTTTGTATTGCTTTTGGCTTGGAAGGTGGGGTGCTGTTCTAAAGCCCATGTTGCTGCAGACAATTCCCAGTGTCAAGTCCATAGTGGAAGTTCACTTGCTCAGCATTCCTCACTCCTCACTTGTTCAGCAATGTGAACATCCCAGCAGCTGTGGTAACTCTCCATTTATGCAGTTGCAGCAGTTTCATTAATTGTAAATCTATTTGCTGCTTGACTATGAGCTATGGCAATAGGCTTGTTTACAAAGAGGTTTCTCACTGAAGATGGTACCCGCACAAAAAAAAGGCCTTTCAACAGGAATGTTAGTCCCTTGAGTGGAAAATAACCTCTAAATTCCACTTGTAAAATTTTAATTTTCAAAAATGCTGCACATTTCCTATAAATAGCTGTCATCTGTCAAATAAACGGAGCAAGTCCTGGGAGCCTCCCTATCAAAGGAGACCATTCCAGAGGCAGCCTTTGTCTTAAATGGGTCTGTAGACATGGCTTGTGTTGGTTTTTGAGTAATCCCAGCCTGTTTATAATCTCATCTATTTCATGGAGAGGATATGAAAATAGCTCCCCACTGTATGAAAATTATCTATATCCCAGTGCAGACGATATAGTCAGTCTATTGAAAATAATGGAGTGAACTCAGCTACGCAGTTTATTTCAATGTGTAAAGTCTTTGCACATCATAATATCAAATAAACTCTGCTGAAAACATCATCCCCATATAATTGTGTTATACAAGAGTAGTGTCACCTTTTGTTTAGAAGAGCACCATTATGCTTTTATGATATACTTTAAGGAGAACTAGATGGTACCATTGATTCTTCTACTAGCATTTTACATCAAAAGACCTATGTCTGCAGCCCAGGTCACTGAAACCACAAATGAAGTGAATTTAATGGTCTAAGTTTGGTCTCCAGAGAACAACAGAATAGTTAGTACCATCATAAAGTCTGACAATGTAGCCCTTTTGGCAGGTTTTTGTTGATAATAGGCTTGAACTGCAATCTTTTCACCATGGTATAAGAGGATCTGTTAAAGCAGGCTTCGGATGCACTAGAAGAATAAAGTAGGGAAGGCTGCAAAGCACAATATTGTGCACACCTGCACTGTACCTAGAGTAAGGTTAATGCAGTAATATCTGTGTGAAAACTGCCTCACCCCCACATTAAAAGCAGCTTATCATTAGGGATTACCTAGCCACTGCACCAGCTGCAAGTCTTTACTTAAAGACTTAAAGGTAAAGCTCTTACAGTTCCCAATCCAGTGACATTTGCAGCTCACTATAATTTATTGAATATCTTCCAAAGAGCAAACACAGGATTTCTCTTGGTACTGTTTTAGTTGGGTTGTAAACGCTTGCCATTTACCAAGAGGAAGAAAAAAAAATAAAGGCAGGCACATTTACACTTTTGCAAAGCATCATGTAATATTTTGAACCTGTCTTTTCATGCTGACTCTTTTCATGTTCAATCTAAACACTGTTTACTCATTTAAAGTCTTGTTAGAGCTTAGCTATGAAGTACAATGCACACACACTTTCAAAGCATTCCAGAGAGCACCTTGTTCCCAGGTTTCATTAGGAAGACCCATGCTTGTCTGAAGCAAGTCTGAATTTTTAACACTTCCTGTAGCAGACACTCCTAAATGTTCTACCTTCAGCACTTCATAGTCCTGCCACCGAGACCTTTAGAGACTTAATACAGATAAGAATCCTGAAAAGAGAATTTATTGAGGTTATCTCCATTTCTACGGCATGCTGATCTATTGACAAAAATTAAAAGGAAATGGTTAAATAAGCCAAATTACATGCTGGGTGATGAAACATTTTCTTCGCCTTGCCAGTAACATGCATGCAAATTATATTAATAGGCTATAATTATGTAAACTTTATTATGTGTGTTAAAGATAACATTAAAATTATAAGACAAATGACACTTAATCACCAAAGGAGGGTAATGATAAAAGAGTCAGCAAAATTAACAGGCATCATCAAGATTGTTGTGGTTGCTCCAGCTAGAGGAGTACAATGAGCCGTGCCATTTTATATAATAATAACACACAGCACTGGTCACCTTCAAACTGCTTTACAAACATTAACTAATTGTTATATAAGCATTTGCAGCCCACTTGCTAAATATATTCCCTGACTGCAAACATTCATGTGATGCAAGTGCTGAAAATGACTCATGAGACAGATACTCAGATGGTCTTCGTCTCTCTGTCTGTTATGGAGGGGTAATTAATTGATGTGAGATATTATTATCAAGGATTAATATTGTTTATTAATATTCGATATTCAGAACTCTCGACACCCTGACCACTAACTAACTTTGCATGGCTATGAAAGCTTTAGACAGATAACAACACAGGATCTAGAAATAGCTAGCAATAATATATAACATTAATTGAACTCAATTGAACTGGAAGATTCCTGCAGCCAATACAGCACTTGCAGTTAATACACCACTTGCCCATTAGATGGACTCAGGGAGCTCCTTTCCGCTTATGGTAGAAGGCAATGGTGAATTGCAAGAGGCTTTAAGTATTTACTCACTAAATGATCTCCCCACTGGTAGGGCTGGCTGCAGCTTCAGACAGTACTCAAATGCTTTCAGGGAACTCTGTTACTGTCTTGTCAGCTTCTCAGACTTCTGATTCTTCCCAGGCTTCAGGGTGCTGGGAAAAGGAGACAGACAACCTCAGCACAATGTCACGCCTGCTATGCAAGCCAATCGCATGGATGCATTTAGAGTCTGTTTCTGGTAAACTCAAGGCAGGCAGTTTCCAGGCAGTGGCAAGCAAGCATGGATACAACAGCAGAGCATGTTTTGTCACCTGCTCGTCTCCTTTTATCGATACAACCCGAGACTAATGGGTCTTTGGACATAGAATAGCCAATCAGAATGGCAGTTAGCCAAACCTGACCATCTTAGATGAAGCCATAGGCTTGCTTTACCCTTTTTAGGGCAGAACACAGGCCTTGCACAAGGCATACACAAGCTGACCATGTGTACCTTCTTTACCACAAGATGCAAACAAGTCTGGGCAAGCCAGGACATATATAAGCCTATTTCGGCCTATTTCGGCCTGTTTAGGCCTACCGTGACACTGTCCTCCTCTTGAATCGCTTCTGCAGACTGAATTTACCAGAGTGGCAGAATGATACCTTGAGACCTATCAAGTATGGAAAAGTAGAATGACTTTTTTTTTTAAATGCTGGACTCGTTATTTGGATGCGTGGCATACTTTGGAGTGACTTCTCATGATAATTCACACCCATAGTGGGTTTTTAGCCAAGGCAAATTCGTAGAATCATAAAATGGTTTAGGTTGGAAGGGACCTCAAAGATCATCTAGTTCCAACCCCCTGCCATAGGCAGGGACATCTCCCACTAGTACAGGTCACTCAAGTCCTCATCCAACCTGGCCTTGAACACCTCCAGATAAGGAGCATCCACATCCTCCCTGGGGATCCTCTTTTCCTCTCCATCTTCTCCCTTTCAGTACCACCTCCCTTTTCTCACCCTACACCACTTTTTATTTTTTTTTTCCCCTCACTTTTATCCCCCAAACCCAGAGCACCTGGGCTTTGTTGAAGTCTCCTCCCACCCCAGGTGTGACCACTTTGCTCTCCCTGCCCACTCCCCTTTATAATCAGCCCCAGGAAAGACAGAAGCATCAAGCTTGCCCAACTGGGCAGAGAGATCCTGCTCCTATCATCACTGGTGAGTCCCCATGGTGCACACTGGGTGAATGGTGGAGGGGATTTAAAGGCTGGGGGGCCTGGTGGCCCCCTGGTTAGGCAGAGCAGACAGTTGATGGCTAATATGATGTCACCTTTGGGTACTGTCTGGGCCTCCTCACTTAGGCTGAGCTTCTCTATGCTTAGCTGCTGTTTTCTGCTCACTTACAATGAGCTTAAGTACTTGGCTGAACTGGAAACTCCTGGGGGAGTATTATTATGCTGTCATGGAATTGTTGTGGTTGGACAAGCCCTCTGAGATCATCGAGCCCAACCTTCAACTCAACACCATCATGGCCATTAAACCATGTCCCAAAGTGTCATGGCCACAGATTGCTTGAACACCTCCAGGGATGGTGACTCCACCACTTCCCTGGGTAGCCTGTTCCAACCCCTGACCACTCTTGCAGCAAAGAAATTGTTCCTCATGTCCAACCCAAACCTCCTCTGGCACAATTTCAGGCCATTTTCTCCTCGGTCTATCATCTGATACAAGGGAACAGAGACCAGCTCCCACCTGGCTGCAACCTCCTTTCAGGGAGTAGTAGAGAGCAATGAGGTCTCCCTGCAGCTTTCTCTTCTCCACAGCCCCAGGTCCTTCAGCCCAGTTCTCCAGATCCTTCACCAACTTCATTACCTGGGCACACTCCAGCCCCTCAACATCCTTCTTGGCATGAGGGCCCCAAAACTGAATCCAGGATTTGAGGCATGGCCTCAACAGTGCCCAGTACAGGGGCACCATTCCTTTCCTGCTCCTGCTGGATCCATGCCAGGCTCATAGGATGTTAGGGGTTGGAAAGGACCTCCATAGATTGAGTCTATCATCACACATATCTTGGGGCTCTTTGGGGCCATGGACTCGACTTGTCTCCATCATTTTAGCACAGATCCTTCCCTCCCTTCCAGTCTCGGACATTAACACCTAATCATCTCAACCTGAGCTCCACAGCTGCTGAAATAGAGCCCAGACTTTCACAGTGCTTTGTGGTCACTTCAGGTGGAGAAGCCGAACAGAAGCAAACAGCATTTCAGTCACAACGCAGATCACAGTGCAGTAGGTGAAGGAGCGTTGCCTAGCTGCGATTCCTCCCCATGCTCTCAGGTTATTTGGCAGCAGAAAGGAGACCAACACCTCCTGGCACCTTCCTGCTTCTGGTAGAGGCTCTGGTGTCACTGCTGCAAAGTGGCCTGGGGCAATGGGTGTGCAGCGTGATGCTGGGGCAATCACTGCGCCCACTGGTTATTATGGAAGTGTCACTCAGGGAGGCTTTTATTGGAGTTCCCACAATTAATGTGTCTCTGGGACTTGGCAGTCTCCATTGTGTCTGGTGGTGATGTTTCCAGTGGGTCTTTTACATGGTCAGGATCATCCCTGTCACAGAATCATGGAAGGATAACCAGGAAGATAATGCTTAGGTGATTTTTTCTTTTTCTCTTAGCTTTTTTAATGAACAGAAAACCATTTGTGTGTCATAATGCTACCTAAGGGCTGGCGTTTCTCTCCTAGGAAGCTGCTTAGATGAACCTGATGCATGTTAGTTCAGTGTTGCTCTTGTTAAAAGAGTATAAAGGGCAAGGTGCAGCAGCTTGCCAGCATGGACTGACTGTAAGGAGGGCCAGGCTGGGCAGCCCTGGCACCCAACACTGCAGCTGTTGACTCTGACTGGCCAAGCCTCAGCCACCAGTGCTGCTGTCCAAACCCTGAGCAGCAACCGCCAGTCAGGAACAGGAGAAAGCAGCTATCTTCTGGCATCCTGAGTGCAGGCACAGCTGCGTGAGCTCGCAAAGGAGCTGCTTTTTTGCGTGGGGTGGAAGCAGAACTGCAGAACTGTGACCAAGCATCCGCACTTCAGGGCTGGGACTGACCACCATGGTGCAAAAGTATCCTCTTGGTGATCACACACTGCCCTGACCCGTGCTCCCCACATGGCTCAACCATCCCACCCTTGTTGCACTTGTGTTGACTGTAGTGGAGTTGTGCCTACCCAAAGACAAGATCCATGCATGCTGGGTTCTATTTTGCTTTCTTTTGCCCTACTGTGAAAATTTTGACTCCAACAAATAGGTCTTTCCCAGATTCATTCCCACTTTCCCAGCACCTGCAGAGCATGAAGCTCTGGCAATTAGCAGCACTTCTCCTAGGTGATGGGAGGACTTCAAACAGAATCACAAAATCATAGGATCATAGAATGAGTTTGGTTGGAATAGACCATTAAGATGGTCCAGTCCAACTGATTAACCCAACACTGCCAAGTCCACCATTAAACCACATCTCTTGACAACCCATCTACAGATCTTTTGCACCCCTTCAAGGGTGATGACATCACCACTGCTCTGGGAAGCCTGTTCCAAGGTTTCACAACATTTGTGGTGATGAGTTTTTCCCTAATGTCAAATTCTAACCTCCCCTGACACAACTTGAGACCATTTCCTCTTGTCCTGTCATTGTTGCTTGGGAGAAGACATCAGTTATCATCTGGCTCAAACCTCTTTTCAGGGAGTTTTAGAGAGCCAGAAGGCTTCCCCTCAGCCTCCTTTTCTCCAGGCTGAAGGACCCCAGTTCCCTCAGCTGCTCCTCAACAGGCCTGTTCTCCAGGCTCTTCACCAGCTTTGGTGCCCTTCTCTGGACACGAACCAGCACCTCATTGTTGTTTTTATACTGAGTGGCACAGACCTGAATGTAGGTTGCTAATATGGGTAAATAAAATAATGAATTCTTGTGCTTTGGCAGTTGAGCCAAATGTAAACTATCTCTGGCTCTGTGGAAGCTGATATTTCTGTTTGTGCAGAGTATTCACTATAAATATTTTTGCTGCTGCAGAAGGAACACTAATCACATGCTTATCAGCTCCTTATGGTGTCTCTTTCATTAGTACCTTCACTGCCAGAAAAGCAAGGAAGATGGCAATTTCTCAAAGGCTTCAGAGTTTTGACAAGACATCACTAAACCAAAAACCCAGAAGTT
This sequence comes from Eubucco bourcierii, assembly GCA_013396675.1. Taxonomy (NCBI): domain Eukaryota; kingdom Metazoa; phylum Chordata; class Aves; order Piciformes; family Ramphastidae; genus Eubucco; species Eubucco bourcierii. Next base: position 66,132 of record VWZE01024083.1, on the reverse strand, counting down.
TGAATCCTTCAGATCACCCAGTTGAAGCTTGTCCCAGCAATTTTGATTCCTCAGCAGAAAAGTAAGATGTCAAGGTAGCGATTTCATGTAAAATCAGTATGTGATTAAAACACTTTGGAAGACTTCAGAGTCCTCATTACCCAACTGAAAAGTGGCAGTTCCTTTGTCTCAGCCCCAAAACTGAACACACTTTAAATTAAACCAATTCCTACATTGAGACTTCTTATTCCAGCTATTCCTTCAGGTTCCCACTTCCCTGAAGCTGCTGTATAACCAATAATGCAAATAATACCTTTCTCTAACACACAGTATGACACAGCATCACCAAGGTTGGAAGAGACCTCAAAGATCATCAAGTCCAACCCGTTACCACAGACCTCAAGACTAGACCATGGCACCAAGTGCCACATCCAAACCCACCTTGAACACCTCCAGGGATGGTGGCTCCACCTCCCTGGGCAGCCCATTCCAGTAGCCAATGACTCTCTCAGTGAAGAATTTTCTCCTCACCTCCAGCCTAAACTTCCCTTGGCGCAGCTTGAGACTGTGTCCTCTTGTTCTGGTGCTGGTTGCCTGAGAGAAGAAGGTAACCTCCCCCTGGCTACAACCACCCCTCAGGTAGTTGTAGACAGCAAGAAGGTCCCCCCTGAATCTCCTCTTCTCCAGGCTAAACAATCCCAGCTCCCTCAGCCTCTCTTCATAGGGCTTGTGCTCGAGGACTCTCACCAGCCTCGTTGCCCTTCTCTGGACACACTCAAGCACTTCAATGTCCTTCTTAAACTGAGGGGCCCAGAACTGGACACAATACTCAAGGTGTGGCCTACCCAGTGCAAAGTACAGGGGGAGAATAACTTACCTACAAGGGAGAGCGCTGAAAAACAAATGGCTATTTAACAGGATTGGGTACATAAAATCCACTGAACACAACTCCAGTATGCAGATTTCCAAGAGGGTTATAGAAAAGAACTATTGAGTTTTATACCCCAAACAAGTCAAGGCTGCATGGAGCAATATAAGTATTTCTTCACTGTTCAGGCACTGGTGAAAGGGAAACTTCTTGCTGAGCATAATCATCTCTGAAAACCACAATCACAGAATGGTAGGTGTTAGAAGGGACCTTCAGACGTCATCTAGTCCAGACCCCTGCCAAAGTAGGTTCATCTAGAGAATGTCACATAGAAACATGTCCAGGTAGGTTTGGAATGTTTTCAGAGATGGAGGCTTCACTACTTATCTGGACAGCCTGTTCCTTGGCTCTGTCACACTTAAAGAAATTCCTCCTCAAGTTTAGATGGAACTTCCTGTGTTCAGGTTTGTGCCCATTACTCCTTGTCCTACACACCACTGAAAAAAAGACTTTTCTCATCTTCCTGACACCCACCCTTTAAGTATTTACAAGCACTGTTGGGATCTACCCTACCTCAGTCTTCTCTTTTCAAGACTAAAAAGATGCAATTTCCTCATAAGAGAGATGTTCCAGTCCTGTAATTATCTTTGTAGCCCTTTTTTGCACCCTCTTCTGCAAGTCCCTGTCCTTCTTGAAGTGGTGAGCCCAGACCTTGATGCAACTGATAGACATAATAATGATCATGGAGATTTTGGTGTGAGAAAATTAAAATAAGACATATTCATTTTTCCCACTCCAAAAAGTCACCTGCCTAATTTTTTTTTATTCAGTATTAATATTAGCAATTGAATAGTCCTGTTTATTTTGAACCAGGAATTCTTTTTCTTAAAAGAATTATTTATGAAGACTAAATCACTGCAGCAAACTGAGGCACACAAGAAGGCTCTCCTTGGCGTATATGAGCAATTTATAAACAGTATACTCAATGACAGGCAAAATTCAAGGATTAAATATGAACAGCAGTGAGGAATCACAGCTCTCCCTGTCTTCCGGGCTGTACTCAGCATATGAAAGGCTCTTCTCTGAAGGCATAATGTGCTCTTTAGTCAGAGCTTTTGTTTTCTGCCCATCCACAGTCAAGATGGTACTTCCTTACACACCAGGCAGATAAGCATTTTAATCCAGCTCAAAGACCAAGACACCAGGTCTCCGATTTGCTGAAGTCTCCAGCTGCAATAAGCAGATCTACATCTGAGCCTTTGATCTGTATTTTTCTAAACATAACAAAACTTCAAAACAAAAGAAATTTAAAAACAAACAAAACACACATACACACCAAAGAAAAAAACCCAAAAACAAACCAACAAAAAAAAAAAAAAAACCACCAACCCCAAACCAAAACAAAACCCAACCTATTAGCTGCAAATTAGACATTCTCGTGGAAGCCCAGAATTATTTTTCAGGACAGAGGGCTCAATTTCCCAATCTCAGGTGTATGATTAAAATCAATTAAATCACTCTTCCAATGTCAGCGGCAAGATTCTCCTGACAAATGAAATTATGCGAGAAAAGTGTTCTCTTCACTCTTCAACCCTTTCTCAGCATCACTCACATCCACAAATGAGATCAAAATTTTCAGCTCGGGGATTTCAGAGATATTTTCCATAAGAACATGAAAAATCCCAGGAACCCTATGTAAGTAGACTTTATAGTCTCTAGTGGCGAGATGCTGATGGCCTCTGTATGTTAGATATATTCATGACTAACTAAAATGAAAAGTTCGAGTAGAATTTAACCATTTGGGGACTGTGCTAGTGGTTTTTTCTCATAAATTAAAGTTTTAATGGTAGAATGATGTACCAGACTCCATGATACGTGTAGTAACCTTTCTGTGTCTCTTTTCATTCCCAAGGAAGTCCCCTGTGGCTTTACCCTATTGAAAAACTGAGTTTTATCAATCTCTCTCGGCTGCTTGCAGATACAAGAACAGCAAAACTGGATCGACATCAAATGACCACGTCATTTGTAGAGGCCCTGAAGGGTTAATAGTTACTCACAGTAGTATTCCTTGAGACAAAACAAGGTGGGGTGGGCTGTTGTGTTGTTGTGTTTTGGTTTACTTTTTTTTTTTTTCTATCAAGTAGATAAATAAATCTTTTGATAAGAAGAAATGTGGCAATATCTCATTTCCAGAGGTGTTCTGACGTGGTTGAACTGTACCTTCAGCAAATTATTTACCTCTTAATTTGTTAAAACATATGGGCTTAGGCGGTAACTTTGCCCATGAGGCGTACATCTATATTATATGCTTGTTTGGTTTGACTTCATTTTCCTTGGAGACTTGAACAAATGTTTTCCACATTTCATAAGGGTTTGGATTTGTTTTGTTGGTTTTTTTTTTTTCCTCCCTCCCCTCATGTGTTCAAGGAAGCAGTGTTACATATGTATTTTGTTTCTTTTCAAAACTGTGGTTAAAGGGGAGCATGCTAATTTACAACTGCCAAAGTAGAGAAATGCTTGAGGATGAGGAAGGCAGTCTACTTATAAACCTGGGCAGGAGATGCTTTTCTGGTTCACTCCATTGCAGCAACACTCAATCCACCATGGCCAGGCTGGAGGGTTTGGTTTCCTTTCAAATCACTAGAAACAACCAATTTCTCTGCTAAACAGAAAACAGAGGATTTGTATCCTGTTGTTGAGTATCTTGTTCTTCTCTATAAAGGAGTAGAGTAACCAGTCAGATGCTGAGAGAACTGGAGTCATAAAATCATAGCATAGTTTGGATTGGAAGGGACCATCTAATTCAAACCCCTCCACCACAGACAGGGACACCTTCCACTACAGCTGTTTGCTTGATGCCTTGTCCAACCTGGCCTGGAACATCTACATTACTAGGAAAGGCTGAGAGACTTGGGGCTGTTTAACCTGGAGAAGAGCATCTTGAGACAGGATCTTTTCAGTGCTCATCAAGAACTAAAGGGTGGGGGCAAAAGGATTGGGCCAGAGTCTTCTCAGTGTGCCCAATGACAGGACAAGGTGCAAGGCACCCAAGGCAGAATACAGGAGGTTCAACACAAACATGAGGAAAAAATCCTCACTTTGAGAATGACAGAGACCCTGGAGCAGGCTACCAAGAGACATTACAGAGTATCTGTCTGTGAAGGAATTCAAAACCCAACTGGATGTGTTCCTGGGTGATTTACTCTGGATGATGCTGCTCCAGCAGGAGGGTTGGATTAGACGATCTTGGGAGATCCCTTCCAATCCCCACCACTCTGTGATTATATGAACCAGCAAGCTCCACAAGAAGTCCCTCTTGATATCTTAGCGCTCCAGCACAAAACAACTTGCTAAGCACTTTGAAAAGTGCTTGTAGTGCTAAAGAATTAAAAACCTAATCCAGCAGCAGAGGATTAGTGTGGTGATGATCAAAATATCATCGACAGCCTAACTAGAAAAGTAGGTAGGTGGTATGCCAACAGAGTTGATGGAAGGAAATGCAAGAGGAAATGGCCACCAGGTCTTAAGGCCAGATGGTTAATCTTAGTTTGAAGCTCTGGCCAAACATTTCCTAGAATCACAGAATCATAGAATGTTTGGGGTTGGAAGAATCTTTAAAGATTGTCCTGTCCAACACCCTCACTGTGAGCAAGGACATCTTCCACTAAACCAGGTCACTCAGAGCCTTGTCCCACCTAAATGTAAATATTTGCAGGCATGGATAATTACAACAGTTGCAAATTTATTGTAATTTAGTGTTCCATGCGTTCTCTCAATGAGACCTCTAAAAGCCCAGAAGAGAAAGAACCCTTTTGTGTTGTCTCATTTTCCTTGCCCTCCATTTCACATAAACCAAATTTCAATTTCTTGAAAAACTGCTCCAAAGGATCAGTCACATATTTAGCTTTTCCACCTCTCAGACCTGTCCCTGGCATCAAGACTCTCAAAATGGTGTGGAACATGCTTGCATCTCACAGGAAAGTTCTATACAAAGCTGACTCCAAGGTGGGATTTACATAATTTTGCCTGATTTTCCCATATTTTTTAAATTACAATATAAAGAAACTGCAACAAAACTTGATTCCTGGAAAATGGTAATGTGATGATTGACATCCTCAAGAGGAAGAAAAGCCAGAAACCCACCAGGGACAACCTGGAAGTCATCTTATCCTTTTTTGCTTTTGGGTGGATTTTCCTGTTTGTTTTCTGTGCGTGAAACCAACACCTCAAAGTGCTTTTTGGTTTTCCACTTGTTTATTCCAGACATAAATATTTTACAACTTACAAAGGGAAACAATGTCTACTCCTAATTGTTTTTGATTAAATATGCTAATTACTTTTTGGAATATTAATGACACATACGGTACTAAATGTTTTAATAATGCAATGAAATAAGCCAGCAAATATAACTACAAATTAACCTGAAAGTGGTGCATGGTTTTTCATAATTTTGTGTTATAACAACACAAATCTAAAGGAAAATATCAACTACAAAGCAATATTTCTAGCTTGCTATCTAGAGTTCATCTAAACAAAACCCAAAACCAAACAAATTCTCTAAGTTAACAAAAAGTTACCACACTTTGGGATCACTTTTCTTCACTGCAGGACAAGGAGAACCAAAAATAAACCCCAATGAGTGCAAGAGCATCTCAGAAGTATATGTTGATCGTAGTCATAAAATTTTGCTTCCTGTGTCCATAGGTCCAAAAAGGTTCTAAAGCTCATCTCTGAGGAGAGCAGGGTGAAAGAAGTTAACTTGGAAGAATGGAGATTTAGGCTGGATATTAGGAAGAAATTCTTTACAGTGGGGGTGGTGAGACACTGGAACAGGTTGTCCAGGAAGGTTTTGGATACCCCTTGCTGGAGGCGTTCAAAGCCAGGTTCAACAAGAAAGGTGTCCCTGTCAATGGCAGGGAGGTTGGAACTACATGATTTATAAAGGCTCTTCCAACCCAAACTATTCTATGATTCTGTGATACTGGTGGCAGCCACTGTGGTGTCCAGTTAGTCTACAATCACCTAAACTGTTTTTGTTGACCTTCTTATGACCTCTAAGTACTTAAAAGGAACCTACTAGAAAGATAGGGACAATCTTTTTTGCAGAACCTGTTGTGACAGGATGAGGGATGATGGGTTTAAACTAAGAGTGGAGATTTAGACTAGGGTGGAAGGAAATGCTGAGGTTGGTGGTACACTGGTGAGACACCCAGGATGCCCAGAGATGTGGTAGATGCCCCAGTCCAAGAAACATTCCAAGTGTGGTCAGGCAGGGCTGTGAGCAACTTCTTGTAGTTGGGGAAGTCCTTGATTGCTGCAAGGGGATTGGACTAGGTGACCTTCAAAGGTCCCTTCCCACCCAAATCATTCTGTGACTCTTTGATTCTATGAAGGTTAGATAGGAAACATTAGATGTTGTCTTTCACACATTTCTTAACCTATGGTAGGCAAATAATATTTTTGTTACCCTTCTTCTTTTACCCAAGGAGTGACAGTGTGTCTTTGTTTAGTTACTTGCAGAAGGTACATACCTCTACTTTTCTACGACACAGGAATGGAAATGCCTTTTCAATACAGGCTTCTAATGCCTTCATGGGCTGAAATCAAGCTCCCTACCTGCGGCAGACTCCCCAATTCCCAGGACAATCACACTGACACAATTAAATTCTCCCCCTTCTGTGACAGAGCTATATGCAATGGTTAGTATTACATTACACTGAAAATAATTAATATTGGGGAAGGTTTCACATGTTTGCATGTTAAAGACTTGACCTTTTAATTTGTTTTTCCCTCAGAAATGTTTTGCAATCCGATGATTTATAGAGACAGTTCAAAGTTGCCAGATAATCTGTCGGAGCTTTCCAGTACAAGTGTGTTTAATTTTGCCACACTCAGTGTAAAGGAAGTGGGTTTATTGGTGGGACTTTATTTTTGGCAAGTTTTGGTAGAAGGGGAGAATTTATTGGTGTGTAACAATGCACCAAGCACCAACAAATCAGTGTAGACCTTATGGGTGGTGTCCTCTTTCAACCAGTAAAGATAAAGCGTGGCAGTATTGCTTCTCAGCTGAGAAACAATTTAATCTAGATGCAGTTATTTGGAAACAAGTACTTTAAAAACTTGGAAATTACTATGGATTGGCAATTTACTTCTTACCTTCTATCCTTCCTTCAAGATATACCTTGAACATATGGATCTGTCTTTTAACAGACTTTCAACTATGATACATCCATGCTTTGCTAGCCAAGCTTGAATTATTAAATGATGATATGGACTATGCCTATAGAAGACCTAGGACCTCCTTCTGAAATGCTAATGAAGACAGCAGGAGAGAATTCCTTAGGTTTTTCTCCTGGATTTAAATTCCTGAGTTCAGGTGAGTAGATGCACTTTTAAATCAGCTTGAATCTGATATGTGGGAGCCTTCCATAGAGGAAATATTTTTCTTCAGATTAAAATTAATCTTGGAACACAAATTTGTTTGAAGATCAGCAAAACACCCAAACTCATTTACAAATTGGGCTTAACTTTGCAGGCCTGTGCCCTTCTAGATTTAACCTCTGACTAAAAGTAGAGTGCCAAAATATTGACAGAAAAAATTAGTCTTCTGTTGTTTTTAGACCATGAGCATGTTAAAACTACAAAAAAGTTTGTCTGATATGTTCATTCCTAGGAGATGTTGAACCCAGTTTTGGAGATTTAAGCATATAGACCTTTTGATGGATATCAAATACTGTGTGCTGGTAGGGTACCAGTAGTAGTTTTACCACCTGAACATGAGGAGAAACTTCTTTGTTGAGAGTGTGCCGGATCCCTGGAGCAGGCTGCCCAGAGAGGTTGTGGAGTCTTCTACTCTAAAGAGATTCCAAACCCACCTGGAGATTGCAATTCTGGTCAACTTGCTGTATGTGAGCCTTGCCTTATAGGGAGCTTAGACAATATGATCTCCAGATCTCCCTTTCAACCCACACTACACCAGGATTCTGGGATTTAGTGTCAGTTGGAGCTGAAACAAAGTGAGGAGAGAATAGTTTCAGGCTTCCCATCTTCCTACCCATTGCAGGGTGATCCCTGAGTGAGATCCTGTAGTGGTGGAAACCTTTTGAAGAAGGATCCCAACAAGGCAGATTACAACAAGGTCTGGTTTGCAATGCCCGCAGTAATATATCAGGCTTCTGAGGCACACTGCAAGCCTGGACATGGGTGGACAGAGGATAGACATACAAAAAAAAGAAGAGCTAATTAAGTATATAACCTGAATAGAATCTTTTGGAAAACTGAAACATGCATGAGGAAAACTAGCACAGCAAACTTTGAACCTGCCAAGATTTGAACGTCATAGTCAAGGCCAAACCCTGACAGCCAAACACATAAAAACTGTTGCCTGCTCACAAAAGCAGAGCCTGAACTAAAATAAAGGACTGGGGCAATGGACGGTTTTATCCGACTGCTCTTTCAGTAGCTTTCTGTTCCCACCCAAGGGGCAACTCACCTCTTGGGCTCCATCAATCCACTTCCATGCTGTGAAACCTCTGCCACCTCTCAAGCTGGAGAGTGATGAATGAGTAGAGACAGTGCGTTGCTGTGTACATGTCTGCTGGGGAGTGAGTTGAGAATATTCATCTCGTTTCACTTGTGACCTTTCTCTATTCTGCAAACCTGAAAGGTCTGGGCTGCATAATCACATCTTGGGATAAAAGATAAGTGAACTACCAAATAAATAGTGGAGTGTTTACATGACCTTATGGTTTTACAGTCCATATTAATTTTTAATTGCACTGTTAAAGTATAGTAAATATCTATTATACAAATTAAGTGGTAATAGGTATTTGCATTTTTTTTTTCATGAATTAATCTTAAAATAAGCTGATTACATAAATCTTTAGCCAAGCAGTGGCTAATCCCGGGCACAAACACTACTTTGATAAGATACATTCAAACAAACATTTTTGTGGCAAAATGTTATCAGATACTAACACATAATTAGTCTAAGACATTTGGTTCAATGCGAGCGTTTTTGAGTTGTGATCATCAAGTGAAGGTATTGGGAGAAATCCAAAAGGGAGTCGAGGATTGTAAGCACTTCAGAGATCCTTTGTGGATTCCGATTAGGCTGCTGGATTCACTGCTGTTTCCTTGGGTAAACATATTCACATATTGCAGTGGTGGGGAAATCTTTATCAAATTAAGGGCAAAGAAAGTGATGTTCATGTAGATGAAGTTATTATTCACCCAGATATGTGCTGGGTTGAAAGAAAAATTGGGAAAGAGGATGAAAATGGGTACAAGGAGTAGAATCCTAACTTCATTCCGAGTCTCAGGAGTTTCTCATCCTCATTTCTGTGCCACATAGAATCATAGAATGATGGGGGTTGGAAGGGACCTCTGGAGATCATTGGATCTGACCCCCCTGCCAAAGCAGGATCACCTAGGGCATGTCACACAGGAATGAACACAGGAAAGACCCATTCAAGATGGGTCTTGAAAGTCTCTAGAGAAGACTCTGCAAACTCTCTGGGCTGCCAAGTAAATTTTTTTCCTAGTGTAGAGGTGGAGCTTTCTGTGTTCCAGTTTTTATCATTTGCCTCTCTCCTACCACAAGGCACCACTGAACAGAGACTAGCACCTTCTTCTTGACACCCACCCTTCAGGTATTTGTAAATATTAATAGAAATTCCTTTTCTCTTTTCCAGACTAAACCATCCCAGGTCGCTAGCCTTCTCAGCCTTGCTTCTGTCACCATAAGAAAGGGAGGACAAAGGAGAGGGATAAGCTTGCATACATGTGTTAATGTTGGGTGTTGATGCACACATTCAGTTCTCAGTCTGTGTTTCTTGCATTTACAGAACTTCCAATATTACCCGTATTTCTTTGAGTAAATTCCGTTTCTCAGCAGTATTGGAAGTATCAAAGCAAAAGTGTCTGTAGTAACTTCATTTACTTGTCCAATGGTCTGAAAGGACTATTGATTAATACATAATAAATAAAGGTTTTTAAGATGCTTAATAGTGGCTTAATAGTGGAATCTAGTAAATACTTCATTAGAGAGGCTTATTGAACTCAGACAATGGGTGTTTGACATGCTGCCATGCAGAGGAATAGCCCCTTAATTGGCAGTATAATGTACAGAGGTGTCCTTAAAGAGGTTTTAGTGATCGCTTGCAGTGGTGATGGTGAAACCATTCGGTCAATGCACTTGCTATTGATGGAGCCTGCTAATAGTTCTGTGACAGCCTGTTCTCCTCATCTGCAAGACAAGTCCTGGGGACTGCTGCATGCACTCAACATAGAATTGCAGAATCCCTCTGGTTGGAAAAGATCACCAAGCCAAACAATTATCTACATTTGACAGGGCCACTATCACACCATATTCTAGAGTACAATATCTAGGTAGGTTTTAAATACCTCCACAGATAAGGATTCAACCACTTCTCTAGGCAGCCCTCTCCAGCCTTTAACAACCCTATTGTTATAAAAGCTTTTCCTAATGTTGAACCTAAGCCTCTTCCAGAGTAACTTGATGTGATTTTGTCCTATCCCGTCAGTTCTGACTTTTGAGAAGAGACCGACACTGTGATGGTTTGGGAGTTACCTGCCCCCCCCATGAAAAAAACACCCAGACTAGACTCAGCCAGCTGGAAGTTAAGGAATGAAGTTCTATTTACAGCTTAGCACAATACACAATTGGATATATACACAATATACACGAATAGTTACAGAAATATACAGAAATTTAGAAGTTAAAAGTAATACAGAAACACAATAGACCTCCCAGAAATCAGAGTCCCAGGAGGGGCTCCCAACCACCCTTCCACCTTCTTGCCACCCCTCTGCCTTACCTCAGGGTCTGCCTTACATGCAAGGTGAGTTTGGAGGATTGGCAAGGGGGCTTAGAAGCAGAGTGATTAGTTGGGTTACACAGCAGAAAGGAGAAGACACAAGAGCTCCCAGAGAGAGACTCTCTATCTTATTTGTGTCCTTGTTCTTACACATCTCAGCAAACCTATGAGTGAAGTAGACATCGCCACTGTTTTTCTTTTTCACAGCCTATAATCTAATTTTTTTTTCATTAAAATATTCGAATTAACCTTAAACCAGCACAAACACCCACCTCTCTGCAGACTCCTTTCAGGTAGTAGCAGGAGCTATAAGGTCTCCCCTCATCCTCCTTTTCTCCAATCATCTCTGTTGGAAAAGACCTTCAAGAGCACCAAGTCCAACCATCAACAACAAGAAGAACATCTCCAGAATTTTTTTCTAATCATTGAAGCTGTGCCATACAAAATAACATCTCCTGGGTGTTCCCACTATCCCTGCAGAATGACTCAATTTATTTGAAATTCTGCCTGTGGGTATTGAACAAGGTGCAAACAGCCCAGCTCCTTGCCACCTGCTCCCTACTCCCAGTGTGAGAACAGAGCTCCAGCATGATCCATCCAACCACAAATTCTTCTAATTATGTACTATCGAAATCTTCGAGGTCTATGATGCATCAGTCCTACCACAAAGACTTCCAGCTCTACAACTGATCAGCCCTAACATGAAGTCTTCTAGCTTTACAATAGATCAGTCCTGCCACAATGTCTTCTAATGCTACAATGAGATATTGGTGAAGGATTGTACCATCTTCAGTACCAACACAGTTCCTTATTTATCAAGTCCTTAACTCAAAGACTTCTTCAGCATCTCAGAGGACACCTTTCCTCTGGACAATTTAACAGCCTGTTCCTAGGCCTATAATCTAATAGCCTGCCCCTACACCCACAAAGACCTTTATCCACGGATTTACCCTTTGCTGAGAGCAGCAAAAGGAAAAATCAAGTGTCACCACCATCTGCTCAGCCCCAGTATTTGCCTTGAAGTACTTTGTGCATTCCAGCAGCACGTGTCACATCAGTTGCACTCAGGAACTGGGGCTATTTGTAAGGATGACCAGGTACTAAGCAGCTTTATGCCACAAACTTATAAAAATATCTAAATCTACACAATTCACCAGCCTGTTACATTCTGCAGGGTCACATTTTAGGAGCTCTGGATGTTTTTTAACATCAAATGGAAAAGCCTGGGGTTTCCTGAGTTGAGAAGCTGAGGCTGGCAGAGCCACAGCAATACCTGCAGATGTGAGTGGGTTAAAAAAAGTGACATTTTTTGCTTTGAAAGGTGTTATCTTGAAAGTTCTCAGGAGCAAAGCAATTGTTTGCCTCTCTACTTAGAGTGTTTGGTTTCTTGCTCCATGAAGCGGAGACACTGTAACTAAGCTGCTCCTCACTGCTTAAAAAAACACATCACAGATTTCTTAGAGATGCTGTTTTATTACCAACCTGTCTCCCTCAGAACATAAATACCTGAGGCAGGGACTGTACGATGGATAAATGTTCAAAAGGGGATTTTTTGATCTTTAGCTCCAGCTTTCTGCTAACAACAGGGTTTCAAAACTCATTGCTAGATGGGGACTATGCACATGAAGTTAAGACACTATACAGGAGTGTCTGCAAACTCTGGGGTTTGGGTCACATGTTAAAAAAATATAAATTATTGGTACAATAAATGGAATTTGCACATTTCTTATGTAAAAAGTGTCCTGATCTATGACACTTCTCAGGTTACCAAGAAAAAATACTTGGTCACTACTACTAGGTGTCTGTTTAAACCAAAACCAAATTTGCTATCATAGAACCGTAGAATCATAGAATGATAAGGTTGGAAGGGACCTCAAAGAGCATCTAGTTCCAACCCCCTGCCATAGGCAGGGACACCTCCCACTAGTACAGGTCACTCAAGGCTTCGCCCAACCTGGCCTTGAACACCTCCTTTGTCACAGAATGATAGAATCATTAAATCATTTAGGTTGGGAAGGACCTTTAAGATCACCAAGTCCAGCCATCAACCCAACACCACCATGCCTAATAAACTGTCCCAAAGTGCCATGTCCACAAGTTTCTTAAACACCTCCAGGGACGATGTCTCCACCACCTCCCTGGGCAGCCTGTTCCAGTGCCTGACCACTCTCGCAGGCAAGAAATTCTTCCTAATATCCAATCTAGACCTTGCTCAGCAAAACTTGAGGCCAAGGCACCAGGTTCATCTGCACAAATAAGTGCCTTTGTGAACTGAAGATATTTCCTGAAGTGGCACAAATAAAAGCAGGAATTTACCTGGCAATAAATGTCACACACCACCAACTATTTACTCTACCAGGTCTGCTCCATGAAAAGAGGCAGTGTGCCCTCAGGCTTCGGGTCATGGCTGATTCAGGGGCATAAGACCTCCACCTCCATAAGACTCTCTGCTCTGCCACTTAAGCACAGAAGTAGGCAGAGCCCAGCAGTGATATAGTTACCTCCATCAGCATTTCTCCTAGGCTGGCCATCTGACCAACCTGCAAAATGTTGTATTTTACTACTTACTTTCTGAAATCCTTTCAGCTGCTCATTCAGCCTCTTGCAGATTCAACTTCAGGGCATTCACATGGTACCAGCACCCATCCAAAGTGCACCCCCAGGGAAATTCTGCCATTCACATCCCCTCTCCCCTCTCTCCAAGAGACTAAATTCAACCAACACATGCAATTCAAGGACCATGGTTCCACTCCTCAACGCCCAAGGACCAGCTGCTGCTTTGAAGCATAGAATGATTTGGACAGGAAAAGACCTTTAAAGGTTATCTAGTTCAACTCTCCTGCAATCAAAAGGGACATCTGTAACTACAGGAGATCCCTCAGACCTACATCCAACTTGAAATGATTCCAGGGATGGGGCATCTACCACCTCTCTAGTGTCTCACCGCCCTCAGGGTAAAGGTCTCAGTTTCCTTCCCTGCAGTTTACATAGGTCTACAGACTGGAAATGGCCACAAACTCCTTGCTGCTAAACTACTATTGACAAGGCTTTGGGGAGAATTCATTTTGCCCTTTTAGTAATTAAAGAGAGCCTACAGGAAAGATGGGGACAATCTTTTTAGCAGGATCTGTTGAGACAGGGCAAAGGGTGGTGGATTTAAACTGAAAGAGGGAGATTCAGAGTAGAGAGAAGGAAGAAATGTTTTATCCCAAGGTTGATGAGGGGTGCTGTATAGGTAAGAAATTTAGTATGTTGAGGGTGATGAAACACTAGCTCATATTTCCCAGAGAGATGGTAGTAGCTCCATCCCTGGAACCATTCCAGGTTAGGTTGAATGGGGCTCTGAGCAACCTGCTCTAGTTGCAGATGTCCCTGCTGACTGCAGGGGGGTTGGACTAGCTGACCTTTAAAGGTCCCTTCTGACCCAAACCATTCTATGATTCTATGATTATTGCTACTAATTTAGTTGAGAACTTAATATTATATCTTTCTATTAAGTACTATATATATATAAAAAAATCTATTTAGATTTAATCTTCCAGCAGCATCTGGTCTTTTCATCTAATTTAAAGGCTGGAATCTTTAAAGAAGGGAAACCTCCAGCAAGAAATGATGCCCATAAGCATTACAATCCTTCTTCGGCTTCACTTTAAAGAGTAATAAGAAATCTCCCCCTACAGGCTTTTGGAGCCTAATGCAAGGTAAATAGACCCTCCTTAGCTGTGATTTGTCCTTTTAAACACTGGGTAATGTACAAATGCTGCTCAGGATATACTGGAATATAAAGGAGAAGGTATCTCCAGCCCAGCATCTTTATGGGATGTAGAGGAATGCGAACCCCCCTAGCCTGGTTCCCCCAGGCTGATGCAACCAAGCTGCTTGGCAAATACTACAGAAACACTTCTGAAAACACTAACAACTACCCCCTGCTTTTTACCTCTATCCTAGGAACTCCACCAGGTAAAAAGATTTTATATTCACAGAATCACCGAATATTTTGGGTTGGAAGAGACCTGTAAAGGTCATCTAGTCCAATGCCTCTGCAGTGAGCAAGGAGACCTGCAACTAGAATCACAGAATGTTAGGAGTTGGAAGGGATCATTGAGTCCATAGAATCATAGAATCTATTTTGACTAGGAAATTTATTTTTGTTTCCCTTTTCACCTGTTTTAAGGAAAGAAATGAATGGGATAAAGATGCAAATGGGATAAAGATGACTTCCTTCCCCTGAAGAGGAAAAAACCTCCTTCTCCCTTCCTTACCAGTTGACTGTTGCTGTTTTAAGCTGTTCACCAGGAACCAATATCACACATCTAACACCAGCAAAAAAACCCCAAACGACCCTAATGCAACGTGTGCTTCCAAATAACACAACAAGAGTTTATATCCCCAAATTATTCTCCATTTCGTTTAGGGAAGGCCTGCTTGGGGATTATAGTAGTTGTTTGTTTATTTGAATTCATTATAGAACTGGGAGTTTATTATATTCTGTACTCACTGTAAGGTAATCAAAAGAGAGATGGAAATTGGAATATTTTTATTGGAGCCATTTACATAGCTTATATGCTGTGTGAGAGCTAGAGTGCCTCTGATAAACTTGATGGAGAAGTTGCAGACATGGATCTGTGCTTCTACAAATCTTATTCTTGCATAATCTTTGTTATTTCGTTTATAAGGAACTTCTCTTTCTCATGACAGCTTTCTGTCCATGTCTCTCTTCTGTGCAAGAACTAGTTGTTTGGAAATCCAGTGGTTGCAAACCAGACCCGACCCTCAGCTTGATTTGTTTTGCAGAAGACAAAATTTAACCATAGAATTTTAATTCGGAAGCAACTTCCCCATCTGCTCCCAGTGCCCCCATCAGTTTGTATATTCCAGTAGTAAAAATAAATCTTTAATGGGAAGGGAAGTGATAACTGAAGTTTAATTAAGCTAAGCCAATAAAGTGAAGGGAAATTATCAGGCTAATGTCACATTTCAAGAAGGGGCCATGCAGGGCTGCAATTTGGGATGCTCCAGAGTAGCCTGTGGAGAGGCTCACTTGGGAAGGAAACAGATACACACATCGCCATCTTCAGATCTCTTCTGGGACAATGTGATGATGCATCAGCCACTTTCTTCCTCCCATCATTTCAACTGCTTCATCCATATATATGATAGAATTATAGAATGGTAAGGTTGGAAGGGACCTCAAAGATCATCTAGTTCCAACCCCCTGCCATAGGCAGGGACACCTCCCACTGGAACAGGTCACTCAAGGCCTCCTCCAACCTGGCTGTGAACACCTCCAGGAAGGGAGCAGCCACAACCTCCCTGGGCAACCTGTTCTAGTGTCTCACCACCCTCACTGTAAAGAACTTCCTCCTAACATCCGGTTTAAATCTCCCCTCTGCCAGTATAAACCCATTGACCCTAGCCCCGTTATTGCAAGACCTTGAAAATAATCCCTCTCCAGCCTTCCTGTAGGGTGATATGGGTGATACACACCTATAGAAAAGAGACACATGGACAGAGTGTAGCCACCAGGCCGGGGGGGAGGTTCTCCTCCATATCTGCTCTACCCTAGTGAGGCCACACTGGGTCCAGTTCTGCGCTCTCGCAATCAAGACAAACAGGAAACTCCTGGAGGCTCCAGTGGAGGCTCCATAATGAGAGGACTGGAGTATGCTTTTGAGGAGGAAAGGCTGAGACACCTGGAGCTGTTTAGCCTGGTGAAGAG
This sequence comes from Eubucco bourcierii, assembly GCA_013396675.1. Lineage (NCBI taxonomy): Eukaryota > Metazoa > Chordata > Aves > Piciformes > Ramphastidae > Eubucco > Eubucco bourcierii. Next base: position 49,727 of record VWZE01024083.1, on the reverse strand, counting down.
CAGCCTGAAAGGGGATCTTCTAAACGCTCAGCAAGAGCTAAAGGTCCTGTGGGCTTCAAGCAGATGGGGCCAGACACTTGTCAGTGGGGCCCAGTGTCAGGGCAAAGGGTAACAGGTACAAACTGGAACCCAGCACATTCCACCTGAATATGAGGAAAAAATATCTTTGCTGTAAGGGTGATGGAGCCATGGAGCAGGCTGCTTAAAGAGGTTATGGAGTCTCCTTCTGTGGAGAGATTCCAAACCCACCCAGACATTGTGATCTTAGGTAACCTGCTGAGAGTGACCCTGTTTTAGCAGAGGGGTCAGGCTAGATGATCTCCAGGGGTCCCTTCCAACCCTCACCATGCTTGGATTTTGTGACTCACTCTTCCCACTGGACTCTTGTCTCTTCAGCCAATGCAGCATTGCACTGGGTAAGTCACCAAGGGAATCTGGTGTAAAGTGACCATCATCTCACCCTGCCTTCCTAACAATTTTCTGTGCCATTAGCAGCATGAAACTAAGATACCTTTCCCACCTGGCAGCTGCTTGATGCACTGAAGGACATTTTGAGTTATCTGTAGCGATTAAGTTATTTTTTTTCTCCAATATATTTGGAAAGTTGTGAAAGAGGAGGAAGGGACCATGCTGCAGGATGGCTCCTGCACTCAAATGGAGCACAAGGAGAGGATGATTTTGGCTGTCCAAACTTCCAGCCTTGGTGCCTGCAGGGAAGATCCCAGGAGAAGGACTAACACAGAGCTTCCTGCGAACATGTCTGCCAGGGTGCAGACTTGTTTTGTATTTATAAATATGGTTTGATAAAAAATAATGTCTGTTGACAAATAATGGTTGTGGTTGGGGTTGGTTTTTTTTCTGTCTGAGCTGTGAACACTGGTTCACCGGCAATGTGCCCTTTTTCACACTCCCAGGTTTCTAAATTGGAAAGCCAGAATATCTGACTGCGGTCACATAGTTTAGCCTCAGCATTGAATTTCCCCTAGCAGCCTGGAAAAAACAAACACCAAAACAAACCAAAACCAAAACCAAAAAAACCCTTAAAACTGTTTAAAACTAGAGAGCTTATCACCTTCCTAGTATGCTCATGTCAGATCATCACTCTCAACATTAAAAAACACGTACCTTAATTACTCTTCTGAATTAATTTCCAGCTGCTGACTTGTTCTGTCTTTGTGTGATAGATGAAAGTGCCCATTTTTAAAGTTCACTTCATGGTGGTAATGTGTATAGTTCATGGTCAAATTGTCCTCAACCTTCCCTTTGATAAGCTGAATAAACCAAACCATGATGTCCTTTTCTATAAGCTGTATGTTCCTTAACCATTAACTTGCTTTTTTCCTCAGAAATCTCTTCTCCTGAACCACAACCCTCGTGGTCAGCAGCCTGTGCTATCCCTAAACAGCCAGGTGTGCCCCATAATGAAGCAAAATAATGAGGTTGCTATAATTATCTGGTAACCCATCACTCCCCTTTCAGCTGCTGGCAGTCCAGGTAGCTTCTCCTCCACCTTGATGGTTGAGGTGTCCTTCAACCATTGCCTCCCATGCCCTGTTCCCCTTCCTGTCTACCATCTCTTCACATCAGTACACTGATCACTAATAATATTATGCTTCTTCCATGTTGTAGATATGCAGGATAAGTTGAACCACACTAAGAAACCTGATAAATTATGGTAAGTCCTGATTCTGCTTGGTAATTTGAGGCTTGTTAGGTGACTAGCTTCGTAATCATGTGCTGACTACAAAGTCACGGAGCAATGATAACTCTATCAACCAGCAGCCATGGGGCTTCCTCCGTCAAGCGCTTCATTAATTGAATGGTTTGGTTTTGCAGGTCAACATTTGACTTGACATTAACCTTAGTAGCAGTTGCTGATTTGTGATTGACATGGAAAATTTGACCACCATCCCGTGTAGAAGTACTAAAATTAACTTCTTTCTGCATTAGGACTCAGAAATATTTGTTTTATTTTCTTATTTTTTGCCTATTGACAGTCGTCCTCCTATTTCCATCTAGAAAACAATTTGCATTATAATTCCTTTTGCTCCTAATACTTTGAAGCTATTTTTTGCACCATCTCAAAGCAGATATTTCCTCTTTTATTCTTTGAACTTATTCATTTTAACAAATATAAGCTGCAATAAATTTTTTTAAAATCTATTTATCTAATGATACACATCTACATTTCCTTCCCAAGACAAACTATGGTTTGGTTTGGTCTGCTTTTGTCTTTTTCCCTTGACCAGTGTTGCACAGTTCTGGGAGGACAACATCTAGCAAAACATCTCTAATTCACAAATACCATTTATATTTTTCTACCTAAATTTTTACAACTGGACAGTTCATCAGGCAGAAGATATTAGAAAAACTGGCAACCATAATCATGTGGGTGGAGGTGAGGACATCTGCTCTTTATATCATGAGCATTGCCAGCATGCTATAGACATATCCAGGTTTCTGTTCCAAAACCCCCTCAAGAATATACCGTGTGGAGTTCCAGCTCGCTGGAACCTCCTGCTTGGTTTGGGAAATTTTGGCAAGTTGTTTTCCTTCTGTAGCCTGTTCATATTTTTTCCCAGTCTTTACTACATGGGTAAAGTGTGCCCAGATTTCATGTGCCATTCTAACATATGTTCCATGATTACATACAGGATGTATAATCACTCTTCTTTACTGCATGAGTTCAGTTGGCACCACTCGCTGACACAGTCCAGTGCCGCAAGAGAGTCTTGGGGCAATGCGTGTTCAAAGTTGGTCCTATGACTGTGGCAGCAGATGAACAGCAGTGAGTCTCCCTCTAAATCTTTAATGTCTGCTTGTAGATGAGTCCTGCTCACTCGTCCTGGAATGGCTGGGTACAGCCGAGCTGACAGCCTTGAACATTGCCCAATGTGCTGTGACTGGCACGAGCTGCTGCTTCACCGCTCATCTCCATACCAGTGTTCATGGCCACATTGCCATGCACTATCACTAAAATCAACCCAAGAGAATCACAGAATGGGGAGGGGTTGGGAGGATCATCTAGTCCAACCCCCTGCTAAAGCAGGAACCCCCACAGCAGGTTGCCCAGGATCATGATATCCAAGTGGGTTTGGAATCTCTCCAGAGAAGGAGACTTTGCAACCTCTCTGGACAGCCTGCTCCAGGCCTCTGTCATCCTTACAGAAAAGACTCCTTCCTAGATATTTTCAAGACCCATCTGGATGAATTCCTGTGTGATGTGTCCTAGGTGATTTGGCTTTTTAGTAGGCGGTTGGGCTCAATGATCTCTGGAGATCCCTTCCAACTCAGACAATTTTGAGATTCTTGTTGCAACAATCCAGCTCCCTGGAATATCCCATGATCATTTCATTCTTACAGAGCTTTAACAACCTGTCCCACTGTTGCAAAAAAAAGGAAGATATCCATCTGAGAGAGCACTTTATCTTCTCATTGTCCCATCACAAATTCTTCCACAATATCCCAGAGTTAACACAAATGGGTAACTGTTCTGTTATCTTTAAAGGCCTGTGGGGTTTGATAGGCAATTTCATGGAAATAATCTAAATATGCATGATAAAAAAAAAAAAAAAAAAAGGAAAAAAGAAGGGAAAAAAAGAAGGGACTGATGTTCTCTTAATGCATCACTTTTATTGTGACAAGTTTTTCTTCAAATGAAAAATAAAAGTGTAAAAACTTAGAATTGCAGTACAGTTAAGCACCTCCTGGGATCATTATAATAGGCTGTACAATTATTACCTGAGCTGAAGTGCTTTGTTTTTTAAAGAAAAAGAAAACAGCAAAACAGCAATAAATGTAATTTCATTGCCCTTCATATGCAAAATCTACCTGGCACCTATTTCCAATACCAAATCAATTTCACATTTACTTCTAATACTGCACAGAACCTTGTAGAAAATCCTGATATAATTTCTATAGTATTTTTAAGATTTGCACTAGAGTAAAGCTCAATAAAACTTTGAAATGGTTTACATCCATCATGCCATTGAAATCATTTGCTAAAGTGTTTTACTTGCTATTATGATGGTTGAGAAAGAAAAATGAAGGTATTCCTCTCTGCAAACTCCTGATTTTTCAACTCCATGATCAGTCCTTTTTTCACAGTCCTGCACCTTGGTGTTCTGTAGGATATCATAAGCTTAGAATTATAGAAACAGAGAATCATGGAATGATAGAATCATAGAATCACAGAATAATAGAATCACAAAACATAGAATCTCAGAATAGTAAAATTATTTGAGTTTAAAGAGACCTTTAAAGATCATTAATCCAAACCCATACATTCACCAAGAATATCTTTACATGGATCTTTAACTTAGATGAAGGAAGTATTAGATGCCCTTATTTTGTTTCTACTAAAGTACTGTTGGACTTAAATGAATGAACTGTAAATGTAACTAATATCAATGGAGACAAAAGTTGTTATATCTAGCTCTTTTGTGATGATTGTGTAAGAAGATCTTTGAGTCCACACAACTCCTGTTCACCTCAATATATTAATGGGACTGTATGACTGGGGTCAAGAGCGTATTTCCATGATGAGCAAATTTATTAACAGGAGTAAGAAATCATAGAATTGTAGAATCACAGAACGTTTTATGTGGAAAGGAACCTTTAAAGATCATCCAGTCCAACATCCTTGCAGTGAGCAAGGACGTTAAAATCTATTTTTATGTTGAAATCCAACTCATGTTGAAATCTCATATTTAAAAATCTTCCAATAACAAAACTTTACCATTAGGAATGCCCGTTTGATTATTATCAACTGTTTAAACTGGCAGAGGGGAGATTTAGACTAGATGTTAGGGGGAAGTTCTTTACAGTGAGGGTGGTGAGGCACTGGAACAGATTGCCCAGGGAGGTTTTGGATGCTCCCTCCCTGGAGGTGTTCAAGGCCAGATTGGATGAGGCCTTGAGTAACCTGTACTAGTGGGAGGTGTCCCTGCCTATGATAGGGGGTTGGAACTAGATGATCCTTGAAGTCCCTTCCAACCTTACCATTCTATGATGATTCTATGATGATTATGTAAAAAAATGACTTGTCAGCACTTTTGTGACCAGTGGGTCTCATTTCTCTGTTGAGTGACACCAAACTCTGGAAGAAAAGATTTTCAGGTACACACGTGAGCCTTCTACTTCATGTTACCACATACTTTGAAGTGAATCATTTAAACCATTTGAAGTGAACCATTTTTCAAGGCTTTTATTTTACAAACCTCCCTTGTATCAACAACATGGACACTTGGTTGTCATTCCTCTTTAATTATACTTGCATGTGGAGGTCCTACTGTCTTGTAGAAATGGAGTCTGATAAATTGTATGTTGAAAGAAGCAGCAACATTTGTTTTAATGTCTTTTTTAGGTCCATTCTCCACAGGAAAGATTCTCTGTCAAGGACAGACAACAGTGTATTAATAGATAAAAATAATTAGGAAGAGCATTTAATGAAATTATGTGTGTGTTTATACATCCTAAACCTCATGACCACATTAGGTCCTCTCTCACCAAACCACAGTACAGTGACTTTGGAGAGTATTCTTAGTGACTTCTGACTCTACTTAAAGAAGAGTTCATCCAAGAAAAACTAACCCACTTTCTGGGGAGGACATGAAAAGCTGTTTCTGCCTGCACCTTGCTCTCCCAGCAGAAGAACTTGTCTTACTGATGGCAGGGATTGCATAATACCCCTATGAGACTCTGAGAGTGACTCTGAAAGTTTTATTAGGTGTTTATTACATCCTTATGCCTATTTTAGTAGCAAATTTGTCCAGTTGCTCAAAAATTATGATAATTTGAGATACTCTATGCTACAGGCTGCCCTTGAGTTTTCCCACAGTGTGCAACTCTAAATTAAATGTTTTCAGCTCCCTTGGTATTGGGGATGATAGTTTTTTTCCAGTATGAAGGCAATCACAGAATCAAAGAATGAGGAGGGTCAGAAGGGACCTCTGAAGATCATCTAGACCAATGGCCCTGCTAGAGCAGGATCACCCAGAACAAATCACAAGGTAACATAATCCAAGTGGGTTTGTTTGCCTTGGATTCATTTTGCCATGAAACAGAAGAGATGAGCATGTGACATGATGTATTTTACAAGGTGCTTAACAAGAACATGATTGGGAAAAAAATTGAAATCCATGAAATCAATGTTATAACCTAATATAGTTTGTTCCTAGTGACTACTGGAGCACAAGGAGATCAATGTCAGGACAGCATTATTCACTCTAAGTATCAATGACCTGGAAGAAGTCATGTGCAAGGATGGGGCCTGCCAATTGCACAGCATGGGAGGAGGCTTGCAAGGGGAAAATATAAGCAAGAGCAATACAAGTCAAACTTACTTGAGTTGTCCCAGAAATAGGTAGATGGAGTAGTCCAATACAAAGAAAGCAAGATTGTTCTCTGGGAAAAACAAAAAATACAGTCATATTGCCGTGATTTCTTTGTCCTGCATTAGAAGGTGTGAAGGGAAGGTGAAGATCAGAAGGCTAATCAGAGATCCTGTAAATCTACCTGTAGGTAACAACAAGAAGTAGAAAGAAAGGAAAACCTGGAAAGGGGCAGTGGTGGGGGTTGGCAGAATAAAGTCAATAAAGAAAAAACCCTTTTTTTGTATCTTCAAGTTCAGTACGTTTCTGCTAATAAGCTTGATCAGAGACCACCAAGCTGTACCTGGACTAAACTGTTCAGCCTTATATTGCTCTGCCTTAGTGTATGATTTCATATACTAGAGTTTAATATGAATAAAAGGAAGCTAACAGGAGATCTTCTCACTTACTATAACTACCTGAAAGGAAGTTGGAGTGAGGTGGAGGTTGGCCTCTTCTCCCAAGGAACAAGCCACAGGACAAGCGAAAACAATCTCAGGTTGTGCCAGGGGAGGTTTAAGTTGGACATTAGGAACAATTTCATTGTCAAAAGGTTTGCCAAGACCTGGAACAGGGCAGTGGTGGAGTCACCATTCCTAGGGGATGTTAAAAGCCATGTAGACATGGTGCTGAGCGAGATGGTTTAGTGGTGTTCTGACAGTGGAGGGTTAAAAATTGGACTCAAGCTTAAAGATCTCTTCCAACTAAAGCAATTCTATGATTCTATTCTATGATTCTGTAGTTAGCCATCTCAAGCCAATATTTCAAATGCATCCAGGCTGCCAGTCAATCCAGGCTGCGTTGCCTACTTCCATGCTTCACTCAGTCACAGTAAGTGTTACTATGATTGAGCACAGTAGAATAGCTTCTGAGCAAGGTACTATCTGTATTAATCATAGAATCATAAAATGGCTTGAGTTGCAAGGGACCTTTAAAGGTCTTTTAGTGCAACTCCCAATGTTGTTGATGTAGTCATCTGAATTAACAGGACCATTTTTAAGAGTTAGGATTAGGAGTATACTAGAACTTGCCAACAGAGTAAGGTATGTCCTAGTGTCTGTTTAATCAGGAGAGCAATAGGGAGATACAGGTGGTCTGCACTCTCGCCAAGAAATAACCTCCACTTCCAGAGGCCTGATAGATCAATGCATCATCCAAAGCCTTAGAGACAAGCCCCAGATGACATCCACAGTGAGCATTGTCAGAGCAGCCATGGGACATAATGCTCAGCAGATCCACCTCCATCTCCATTCTTGTCTCCAAAATCCCTGTGATTCCCAGCCACCTTTTCCACTCTGCCGCAGACACAACTGACACAGACATCAGTGTCTTGTGTTCTTCTTCTAGCTGTGACAGCTACATCCTTTGTCTTGCATTTAGGATTATCACCAGGCATGAGTAGAAATCCTTGTAAGGTTTTGGTTTTGAGTTTTTTTCTTTTTCTTTCATGCTTGACTTGCTTTCTGTGCTTATGGCTTCTTGAAGTTTTGACCCAACTTCTTGTCAGGCTTCTTTGAGTAGAAACTGTACTTGTAGTGAGTGTCTGTTGCTAAATGTGGAAGATTTAGCATTAATATTTTTATCTGTTTCTCAGAGTGGATCCAAACTCTTCCCATATTTTCCATTGGACAATCTAAAAAAAATAAATGCAGCATATTTCTTCACTGTGGCTTTAACTGTATTTCAGGTTGTGTAGTCAAGTATAATAATAATAAAAAATTTTTTTAAATCCCTTTTCTAATGCTATTTTGAGCATTGAGGGGAAAGAAAAAAAAATCCAGAGCTGGCAATTTATACAGTTTCAGTGCAAGACCAAGCTTCAATAAGCTCACACAGCTCTAATGATTGTTAGTGAAAATGTAATGGGCCATTTGAAATACAAATGAAGGTTGCTAGGTAAAGGGATTTTTTTTTTTTTTTTTTTTTTTTTTCCTACTGGAATCAATTTACACTAGCTACTTAAAAAATATTAAAATAAATGTAATGCCATTAAATGTAAAGCTCCAAACCCATTGAGAGCATTAGTGGCAAAATCTGCCAAAAAAAGTACTCATGCCATGAGAATGGGACCAGATTCTGCTCTCAATTACACTGGTGTTAAGCCAGGATAACTCCCTTAATTTCAACAAGCTTGTTCTGAAATAACACCAGTGTTAACTGAGAGCAGGAGGAACTCCATTCCCCTTTAGGTATTTTTTGCAGTGCTTCAATTTACTCTTGATGACCTGACTCATTTCTCACCAACTCCAATTATTCTGCACCAGTACAGGCTGGGAGTTGCCTTACTGGAAATTTGCTCCACAGAGAAGAAACTGAAGTCCTGATGGACTTCACCACCAGCCAACAACGTGCCCTCATGGCCGAGAAAGCCAATGGTCTCCTCAGGTGAATTAAGAAGAATGAGGCCAGCAGGTTGAAGGACATTCTTCTACCCCTCTATTCTGCCCTGGTGAGGCCATACTTGGGTGCAGTTCTGGGAACCCTAGTTCAAGAGACACAAAGTCCTGCAGAGCTGCGAGAGTGATGAGGTGCCTGGAACATCTCTGTGAGAGGAAAAAGCTGAGAAACCTGGAGATGTTTAGCTAGGAGAAGAGCAGCCTGAGAGAGGATCTTCTCAATGCTCAGCAGGAGCTGAAGGATCTGTGAGGAAAGAGGATGGGGTCAGACTCTGTCTTGTCATTGGTGCCCAGAGACAGGATAAGGGGCAACGGGCACAAAATGGAACCCAGCAGATTTCACCTGAATATGAGGGGGAAAATTCTTTGCTGTAAGGGTGATGGAGCCCTAGAGCAGGTTTGCCGCAGAAGTTGTGGTGTCTCCTCTGGAGAGATCCCAAATCTATTCAGATGAGACCCTGGGCAACCTGCTGTGAGTGAACCTGCTCTAGCAGGAGAGTTGGACTAGGTGATCTCCAGAGGTACCTTCCAATCCCCACCATGCTGGGATTCTGTGATCCCCTTTTGGCATGACAAAGAGGTTTGTCTGGTCTCCGGACCAGCAGTAAAGGTAAGTTGCAGTGTTTGAGGAGGAGACAAAAATCAACAAGCAGTGTTGTTCAGCAGGTGGTGTTTTTTGGATGAAAAATAAGTGGACCAAAACAGTGAAAAGACCTAACAGTGGTCTGTCACTGTAGAATAGTTAGCAGTTCAAAGTTTTGAGGGCAACGAGCTAAGCAACAGGGGAAAATAAGAAGGTTCTGTTTAAAATAGCGTTTAATTACAAAGAAAAGGAAGGAAAAACAGCTATACCATGTGGTATTTATTTTACAAATTTACTATCACATCCAAAGTTTCCTTTAGGAGTCAAGACTTTTCTTGGGCAACCCTTCTTTTCTTCTATATGACAGCCTCTAGAAACTATTATGTATCATATTAATCCTTTAGAAACTATTATGTATCATATTAATATACTTTTTTTTTTTTTTTTTTTTTGTAAAAAGGAGAAAATATTTGAGTTGGCATGAAGGTCTGATGGAAAGGCTGGCTCCTACATCCCTAGTGATAAAGAAAAGGCAAATAATTACCCAAATCATTGGTTGAATTATTTGATCATATTCCAAGAAAAAATGACCAAATGTGGAAGAGGGAAGCAGCAAAGAGAAAAGTGATATTTCCCTTGCCTACTCAGACTTTCATCCTTATTGCTGGAGAAACCTGGAACAAGTACACAGGGTTTTACTTGGACATGGAAAATTCATCTTAGTGAGGTCTGTTATTGACTATTTCAAATCAAAAGTTTCTCTTTGGACTACAAAACTCGCACCGATATTCCTTGCTTTCAGGGGGCAATGCTTTATCTTTTACCAATTAATTCTCTTTGTCTCCAGTTTTGAACTTTCATTTCCACAAGTCCAAGCTAAATTCTGCTGACTACAGCAGTACCCAGTGCTCAGCACCATTACTTTTCCTTATCTGACATTTTTACCTTCTACTTTCACAGGTCGAAGCTAAACTTCCCTAACTGCAGTGTCATCCAGCACTCAGCACCATTTCAGCTGAACCCTTTCCATAGACCAGATTTCAACCTGTTGAATGATGACCCCAACCAGGTTAACAGGATATAAGAGAATAACAGAGAAAATCTGACCAATATACTTCTATTACACCAGCTCTGCAAACAGCTACATGGAAGAAAACCACCACATTTTGTACCGAACAGGGTTATAAATATTTTTATTAAGATTTATTTGAGGGAGAAAAAAATATATAGAGATGTACTTATCCTTTAGTTCTTGACATGTATAAAAACCCATGCACTAGTTGTCACATTCCTTAGTTTCATGATGACTGCAACTGGTAACCAAGGAATAATTTCCTTTTAATTATTGTTTATTTCATTTTCTCCTTAATTACTGAATTTATATAGCTAAAGCCCCAAACTATGCAATGTAACATCTTTCTGTACAGTAGATTTTCTTTAATAATAATAACGGTGGGTTTATTGTATTCAGCCAACAGAATATAATTTTTCAGCAATGAAAAGCAGCTACAGATTCTTAAAGTGTGTATTTTTCATTTCCTTAAATAATATGGGAAGGAATTTGTCTTCTATATGTTAGTTTAGGTATGGTATCTTAGATTAGGAATTTAATAGCTTTGACATTGGAGAGAGGTAAAATGGATAAAGTTGCCTCTCTCAACAAGACAAAAACCAACAGATCTAAAAATACAGCCCTCGGGCTCCTCCTCTGGCCTTCACTTTTCTGCTGGTCTGGACAAGGGAACATAGCTTTTCTTGTCTCCCTTGGGCTCTGGATTTGGGAAAGCCAAAAAAGGAACCTTTTAGCTACAAATCATGGTGTCCATATTTTCCTGCCTGTTTATGACTAAAACAGAATTTAATAATGATCTGAATTGTCTTCTTTTGCCACAGGTTTTGCAGAAAGAGATTTAATGTAACCAGAAATCTTGCTTTTAGAGCTGAGCAAAGTCAGGATTTGGAAGCTGCAGAGCAATGCTAATTTCGCTCACCAGTATTTCAACACCAGAGTTGGGTTTTGACTGGGTCACCAGCAAACAAACTTGTTACAGTGTTTTTTATAAACCAGATAAGATCCCAAACAAGGTCTTGGTGCCAAATCTCCCAGAAAGGCTTGAACAATAACACATTGCAAAGAGTAACATTTAGATGAAGTTATTAAATGCAGGGAGGAGGTTATGTGTGTATAGCACAACTGTGAGCACTTGGGAATTTCTGGAACTGTTTTCTGCTGTCTTTTCTGAACCAGTGTTGTGACTGACTTCAGCTGAAATTCTGTTTGCATGAAAGCTTCTGAATTCAGCTCCAAGTCTAAACATTTAAGTTGTCATGTGTCTGGAAAGCCAGAAGAATTAAGATATTTGCCTGGTTGTTGCTGCACTGAAGATGACTCCTTAGCACCCTCGTGCTCCTTGGAATATCCCAGCTATAGTTTATATGAAATTAATTTTCCCACACTGTTAAGGCAATTACCCAAAGGAGCAAAGACTCGATTAAATATCTATTTAGTTCAATAGGAAACAGTGTGCTTGGGATCAATGGTTTTTTTCTCCTTCTTGACTGCAAAGAATCTTATTGTATCCCTGTATAAATAATAAAGGTAGTTCACTATCCTCTCTTGCTCAAGCATGACTGAGCAGATACAGATTGTGCACAGCTCATGTCACAAGCATCCAAAGAGAGATGGTTTGAAGAGTATCTCAAATACAACATCCAACACAGGGCAAGACCCTGCTCTATGATGTAAACCAAAATAGGATTGGGATGAGCCAAAGGTATCATTTGCTCCCCAGTTATCCAGAGGTTGATTGTACCTGTCTCACCTAGAGAAATGTTTCTATTGTCAAGCCTACAGCAAACTGTGTCCAGACAGATTGGTGTTCTGTTCAAAGGAGTCCCCATGAATCATGTATTAGTTCATTTAAAAGCACTTTGTAGACAAACATGCTCACTCTATCAGCAGGCACGGGGATGCAAATACTTCACTCAGTGTATATGAGCCCTGACAGGACATCTGTGATGCATGGGATTGGGAAACAGCTCGTTCCAGAAAGATGAGGCAATAACGAGCCAAAAGACTCACACAATTCTGTCTGGGTTTTGTTTG
>VWZE01024083.1:10143-26635 GCA_013396675.1 Eubucco bourcierii | reverse complement strand
GGGGGGGGGGGGGGGCAAGCAGCTTTACAAGTAAAAAGTATCGGATTACTTTTTATGACCAAGAGGCAAAACTAAGAAAAATATTTCAGACAGAAGAGGTGTTATTTTTGTAGCTTTGAAACAACACATAACTAGCTCAAAAGATAATATGAGACAAGACAGGTAATCTGATCACTTTAGAGTTTATGACTGCAGTCTTCTCCACATGAGAGACTTGATTGTACTTTGTCTCTTTCCATAAGTGAATAAATTCAGGAAATCACAAGAACTATTATTCAGGTTTGTGTTTTCTTCTCAGGCTTCAAAAGTCAGAACCAAAGGACAAGTGGCCTTGAGTGCTGCAGGAAAACTTCATACGTGAGGTGGAATTTGATCCGTGCAGGAAGCAAAATTAATATAAATGGTACTGCTCCCCCAGTATTTCTTTCTATAATAATCTCAGTTTATAGTATTTCTTATTCCTGTATAATATATAGAAACTATGGTAGTCTGAAGACAAAGAAACCAACAGCACTGAGAAAATAATGTACTGTGTGGCTTAGGAAATGCTGTTACAGAATCACAGAATCATGGAATGATAAGGTTGGAAGGCACCTCAAGTATCATCAAGTTCCAACTCCCTGCCATAGGCAGGGACACCTCCCACTAGTACAGGTCACTCAAGGCCTCCTCCAACCTGGCCTTGAACACCTCCAGGGAGGGAGCAGCCACAACCTCCCTGGGCAACCTGTTCCAGTGCCTCACCACCCTCACTGGAAAGAAATTCCTTATGACATCCAGTCTAAATCTTCCCTCTGCCAGTTTAAACCCATTGTCCCTTGTCCTGTCATTGCAAGACCTTGTCAGTAGTCCCTCCACAGCCTTCCTGTAGGCCCCCTTCAGATACTGTAAGGCTACTCTAAGGTCTCCTGGAAGCCTTCTCTTCTGTAGGCTGCAGAGCCCCAACTCTCTCAGCCTGTCCTCATAGCAGAGCTGCCGCAGCCCTCTGATCATCTTCGCGGCCTTCCTCTGGACCCGATCCAACACTTCCATGTCCATCTCTGGCTTTCTTTGCCCTACAGCAACGTCTGTGTCCCAAACAACAGCAAGGACATAATTTTGACTAATAGGACACAACATAGGCAAAGATGTGACACGAGGGATGAGTTCAGTGAGCACATCAAAGATCCTGCTCACCTGCCTAACCTTCATAGAATCATGGAAACTTTTAGATAGAAAGGGACATTTAGAGGTCATCAAGTCCAGTCCTCCTACTCTCAACAGGGACATTTGCAACTAGAGCAGGTCTCTCAGAGTCCCAAACAGCTTGACCTGAAATAGTTTCAGGGATGGGGCATCTGCTGCCTCTCTGGACAACCTGGGCCAGGCTCTCACCACTCAGTGTAAAACATTTCTTCCTTCTCTCCAGTCTAAGTCTCCTTCTTTTAGTTTGAAACCATTATGCCTTTTTCTGTTTCAGTCTTGAACAGACCCTAGAGCCTTCAACTGACCAGATATTAATTTTGGTCATTTCAAATATAGCTTTACACCCACACTACATCCTTACGTCTTATCAAGATATCCTGAACTGGAACCCCCCATCTCTGTATCCATACCTGCAAGGTATTTATGGCAAAGTCATCTGGAAAACACAAAATGGCAAGTCTATCCTTTCCAAACACAGACAAGGGTGAATCTCTCCTGGTACACAAAGGCTCAGCACTATCCAGGGAAGTAGTTGAGTCTTAATTTCTCTATGTACTTCCTGAACCATTTGGTTTTTGGGTTTTTGTTAGTGATTTCTTTTTTTGTTTGTTTGTTTTGTGGTTTGTTGGGTTTTTGGTTTTTTTTGTGTGGGGGGAGGAGAGATTTGGGGATGGAGAGGGGAGGTTAAAAGCATGTTCTTTGTGCTGGCAAGGCTCTACTTCTCAGAAAATAACTACATCCTTACAGCTACATATACCAGTCTACAAGCAATTAGGGCTCTTCCTTGAGAGAAAGGAGACTGACTATGTTCAAGGACTCTCTTATTTATTTTACATTAAGTAGTCACTGAAGAAAACACAGAAAAGCTACATGAGCAGAGAACAAAACTTTGTGCTGTAATCATTACATTATCATAGCAAAGAACACACAACTACCACCACCTGCTTAGTCTCTCCTTCCTCTTTCCTGCTTATTTTAGGGGAGATTGCACGTTACTAGCTCACTCAAACAAAGAAGCAAAGCCACAAGGCAGGAGTAAGGCTCAGGGAGATGTGGGATTAGGTGCCTCTAACATCAGCATTTCCCATTGATTACTTCGGGCACTCAGGACCTTTGCTGTCATGGGTAACTGGGTCTTTCCAAGATGCTAAACACTCCCCAGGCACTGCATAGACAGCCCAGGCATCTAATTTAGTGCTCTGTGCTCTTCTCCTGGGATGGAGGGTGAAGAGGCTGCTGTGCCACTGAGCAGAGACATAGGAACATCCCTTTATGAATCCACACCATTGATTGAGCTCAGGTTGGGAGCGTGCTTTTGAAGGCCACCTCCCAGGTGTCCCCACCTCCCTGGTGTGCTTAGCATCACACAGCTGTCGTGAAACACACAGGCTGGGTCTCTTCTGGGTGATGCTAAACCAGAAGATGTGTTCCAGCCTGTAAAGGGTCTGCAGTCAGCAGGACCAGACTTGCTATCACCTCGAGCGAACAACCTGGAAACATATTTATTGCAGATATCTGGTACTCAGCACCAATAAGTTCATTTTGCAGACCTGTTCCAGTCTTATTGACAGTGTAGCTGCAGCTTTGTTAACCTAAAATATTTCATAATTGCTGTCCTGTCAGTCTTCAAAAAATATATTCTTTCCCATGGTCAGTTGTTGGAGCAGACAGCAGAAGTTCAGGGCTATCACTGCATTGCATTGTCCCCTGCACCAAATATTTCAAAGGCCCTCTAAACCTCGCCTGCAAGATGTGTAGCTGTCACCTTCATTTTAAGCAAGGATCACAAAAGATCAATAAATTAATTTGTCCAAAGCCATGCAACATGAAGGGAAAAATAAATCAGAGTAGAATCCAAATTTCATCCCTTGTGCTTTAACCAACCAGCTATGATTAATTAAATAAATCTGATGTTTGATTAACCTTACATAAAATTCTGTGAATGGTATGAGCTCTCCTCCATATGTGGAGCTGGAAATATCCCACCTCTTCTAGAATAACTCAGCAGTGGGGATATGAACAGAGCAGGAAGACCAAAAGGCAGTAAAAAAGCAAAAGGAAATTGGCTGCTGCTTTACCAATTTCCTGTTGGGGCTCTTCAGGCTGTATTGCTCAGGACAACCATTATAGAGAGGTTTGCAGCTCTGGAAAGCTTTTATTGACCTCTCTGTAAATACAAAATGGCCCATGAATTAAATGGGAGGGTCAGTATGAGGAAGTTCAACAGACTTGGCAGATTCTTGGGAATAAGAAAGAGCAGGGATCAAGAGGACTGATTGAAAACACGTAGTTATTGTGCAAAGGATTCCTTTTCTTGGGAGCAAGCTCCCTGGGGCTTCCTGGGCCAGGATTTACAAGGCTAATGAAGGATGTTGGGGTTTTTCCCCTCTGTCACGAAAATTTCAGTTAAAGACAATCCAGAGTTGTGAGCAATGTCCAGCTACTGGAAAGATGTTTGCCGAAGCTTTCCATCACCCAAGCAATCCCCTTTGCCCCCGTCATGTCCACACACTCTCACACTCAGTCCTGTCACATCTCTGCTCTTGAGACAGGGTTTGGACTTTGATTCCACCAGGCTCTGTTCATCCACCTATGCAGTTTTCCCCGCGTCACAAGATGTTTCTGTAATTGCACCCAAAAATGAGCAAAAGTAGCTTTGCAAACACTTGTCATGGATTTTTGTCTCCCTCCTTTTTCTTTTTCCTTGTCTTTCTTTTTCTTTGTTGTTGTTGCTTTTATTAGCATTTTAAAAGTCAGATTTTGTTACTGAAAATTCCTAGAAAATTAGTGCTGTGGGCATAAGAGAAGTCTGACCATGATTGAAAAGATTTCTATGTTTTAGCCTTAAGATCTGGATGCTTTCAAGAAAAGGAAAAATTAAGAAGTTAAAACTCCTTTTCAATTCTGATATATTAATTTTGTATTAGAACTCTCTGTATTTCACAACAGCAGAAAGCTCTTAACTCTGTTGCAGGTGCTGGGCTGTTTTTTTTTTTTTTTTTTTTAAGCAGGAAACCCACTTTAGGATGTGTTGACAAAATCAGCTTTTCTATAATGTCCGCAGAAGAAAAACACAATTATTGCAGCCTGCAAATACTCATCTATCATCTTTCTTTCATATTGGGGTAAAAGCCTTAGACAAGGATAGAGCGTGGCCAAAGTCTGTAAATCACAGATGCATGGGGATCGCTGCCTGGGACTAAAATCAGGGTATAAAGAGAAGAGGAAAATTATCAACTCTTCTTTAACTGACAATTTCCAAACATTAATGGCCTTGAAGACTGACCAATAGAGTCAGCAAGTGTGCATTACAAGAGAGAACTTCTTCAAAGGTAGGCATTTCATCTGTAAATCTCCTGAGTCCTCTTGGATATGAAATAGAAAGATTAATCAATTTGGAAAAGTGGACAGCCTTCACAGAACTAGAAATTGATAACACATTTTTTAAAAAATCTATATTTATTTTAATTTATTATAACAACCTGGATGCTTGTGAAGGTCCTGCCACNTTTTTTTTTTTTTTTTTTTTTTTTTTTTTTTTTTTTTGGCCTTGAAGATGTGTGTACAAAATCATTAATGCATGAAACTGATAATAGGCTTGGGAGGGTGTACTCCTGTAGTACACACTAATTGTGCTGTACAAAGGAGGGTTTGGGGGGGGATAAAAGTAGCATAATGGAAATACAGGGGGAAAAAATAAAGGAATGTAAAGGCAAAAAGTTGTTTTCTCAGTGCCTTCAGGCTTGATTTTATTCATTTTGCTTTTCCAGTCATGAGTAATTTAGCTACTCAATAGTTAGGTAGTATCGTTTTTAAGCCCCTATGTTGACATAATGATTGCTTAAAGTGCTAAATATATGCTGATTTCTAGTGGCACATAAGTGGGGGGAAAACCAAAACAAACAACAAAACCCAAAACAATCTTAAACCAAAACAGAGCAAGAGGGGAAAAAAGGAAACAAAAAAAACACAACCCAGAAAAAAAAATATTCAGAAACAATCTGTAAATTGCTTCCATTTGTCATGCTCAGGAAGAGAATGGGTTCTGCAGATCAAATCCTTTAATCCTTGCAAATGTGATCAAATTTGTATCACAATAATTCTACATATAGAGAAAGGCAGTTCTTTAAAGTCTCCTTTCACTGCAATGATCCAAGGAGACATTGCTATCAAAAGAGAACTCATCGCATCATCTTCCTTCCTCCTAAACTTTGCCTATACAGACCTATGGATACGTTTTCCCTCACCTTTGCTTTTTTATGTTTGGTTGGTTGGTTTGTTTAGTTTTGTTTTATGTTTGGTTTGGCTTTGGTTTTGTTTTTTTCTCTCCAGAACAAATTCAAAAAATAAGCATGGAAGGGAGTTAAGATGGTCTTAGACTCTCCCAGCAGCTCAGAGTTGCACATAGACCCCATGGGGTACATGCAGACCAGAAATATCCCCAAGCCAATGTGCCGACACCAGTGTCCTGTCCAGAACCTTTCTGGGGCTCTCTACTCCTGCTGGTGTTAATACCTCTTAATGCAGCTCTTCAGCTGCTCAGCCTCAAACTTTTCTGCCTAAAAATCTACAATTAATATTGTAATGTGCTAACAAACCATAATCAGGGAGGCAGAGGAATGCTGAGTTGTTATGTTTGAGGGGTTTTTTCAGTTTCTTTGCTCCTGCTTCTCTCTCCGAAATTTACAGTAAATATAGAAGATGTGGAAGATCTCATCTCAGGACTCTGACACTAAAATTCAGGTTTTTCTTCTTCTCCCTCCACCCGATCAAAGCCTTAGCACAGAAAAGCACCATCCTAAATAATACCAGCAAGGGTCATGTTGGAAACCTTGAGATTAACTCAATTCACCTAAACCTTTATCAGGGATAAAGTTATTTTTCATTCATCTCTTCTCTAGACACCCAGTCAATAATTTAGAGAAAGATCCCTCAATTACTCCATTCACTTAAAAGATATCAATATCATACTTGAGAGAATAATCCTGTAAAATTCAGTGCAGTCAATTGCTGACTTTAATGTTGCCTCTTCAGGGGATGCAGAGCAGAGCCTTGCGTACAATTCCCCTGCCTGCAAAACACAGAGGAAAAGAACAGACAGCTTTGGGAGATCCCCCCACCCAGTCCTCCAGGAAAAGAGGCAGAAATGAAAAGCCCAGGCTTTTCCTTATGTGTTTATCAAGAGTAAGAACAAAAATTGTGTCTATTGAAAGGGATGATATTGGCATGTGCGATTGGCAACGGTCCTCTGAGTCCCGTGTACTTTTGGGTACTCCTGAGAAAAAAAGGGAAAGAATCAAACCAAAATCTTCCAACCTTCTGGCATGTGAATGGGGATAAATGGGAATTTTAATTCAAATTTCTATGGGAATGAAAGTGGAGTGCCTTGTATTGTAAAAAGGCAAGAATTATTAACATCTTGAGAAGTCACTCTGGTACCAAAGGGCTAAAAGGTCTTCAAAGTAAAATTCCTGAGACAAACATGATTTTTAAGAGTGGGGATCAAAATTAAGATTTCACTGAGTGAAATTGTCACTGAGGCTGATTTCCAGCCAAGATTATGTATATGCTTGTTACATGCACATGTGTGTTTTCACTTGGTCAGTAGAGAGTTTGAATTTCTTATTGAGACCACCAACTTTGCTGGACATGTTTCAGTTCAGAAAAAGAAAAAAAATAAAGAGAGAGGGAAATGTATTTAACTCATTCTTGCCACAAGTAACATGAACAACAAAGGCACTGATAAAGGCCAATGTCTATTGTCAAAAAAAAATACAACAATACTACTACAAGCACAATTAATAGGTATAGCTGCAGGGAGAGTTTATCAGAGGCTTTAATTAGTCTAACTACTGTTTTAAAGAGACAAATTTGACAAGGAGACAGAGATTTCACTGCACAAATTCATCTGTAATCTTTTAGCTGCCAGCAGCAAATGGGCATCGCAGAAAATTGGCAGGGAAGTTGGATTGATGACCTCTGGAGGTCTCTTCCAACCTCTAAAGTTCTGTGATTCTGTGAAAATTCACAGAATCCCAGAATGGTGAGGGCTGGAAGGAACCTCTGGAGATCTTGTAGTCCAACATCTCTGCAAAAACAAGGTCATCCACAGCAGGTTGCCCAGGATTGTAATGCCCAGGTGGGTTTGCAATCTCTCCAGAGAGAAGGAGATTCCACATCATCTCTGGGCAAGTCTGCTCCAGGGCCCCAGCAAAGAAGTTTCAACTCATCCAATTTACCACCGAGTCGCTCATCCTCACCAGCTGTCAGTTGTCACATAATGCTCCCACCTTTTCTAGAAAAGTCTACTAAAATTGATCTGTAAATGAAAAGTTTAGGTGAAGATCTGAAGACCACAGAGTGCACTCATTACAACTTTGGGAAAACTCAGCTTTGAAGCAAAGGACACAGAGATTGGTCCACAAATTTGAAGTTTGGCAGTGTAAACTGGTCAAATTCAGCATTTCTTACTGAGGAAATTCAATCTAAACATCTGGGGTGTATTAGAAGGGCTGCAGTTAGTAGGTCGAGGGTGGTTCTCCTTCCCCTCTACTCTGCCCTAGTGATGCCTCATTTGGAGTATTGTGTCCAGCTCTGGGCCCCCCAGCTCAAGGAAGACAGGGAACTGCTTGATAGAGTCCAGCACAGGGATTTAAAATAATTAAGGAAGTTGAACATTTTCCTTATGAGAAGATCCTTTTGATCTGGGAGAGAAGACTAAGGGGTGACCTGATTCATGTATATAAACATGTAAGGGGT
The DNA here is from genome assembly GCA_013396675.1 of Eubucco bourcierii. Taxonomy (NCBI): domain Eukaryota; kingdom Metazoa; phylum Chordata; class Aves; order Piciformes; family Ramphastidae; genus Eubucco; species Eubucco bourcierii. The sequence goes on along the minus strand of VWZE01024083.1, from coordinate 18,691 downwards.
GAGTGCTAGAAGGCTGGAGCCAGCCTCTTCTCAGTGATGGCCAGTGACAGGACAAGGGACAGTGGGTGGAAGTTGAGGCATAGGAGGTTCCATGTGAACCTGAGGAGGAATTTTGTCACTGTGAGGGTGACAGAGCACTGGAACCAGTTGCCCAGGGTAGTTACGGAGTCTCCCTCTCTGGAGTTATTCAAGAACCATCTGGATGCATTTCAGTGTGATCTGCTCTAGGTGATCCTGCTCTGGCAGGGAGGCTGGATCAGATGATCTTTTGAGGTCCCTTCCAGCCCCTGACATTCTATGATTCTATAAGGAAAAACTATTTTACCTTGAAGGTGCTCGACCACCAGACCAGGCTCTCCAGAAAGGTTGTGGAATCTCCTTCTCTGGAGAGATTCCAAACCCATCTGGACCTTGCAATGCTGGGCAACCTGCTGCAGGTGATCCTGCTTTAGCAGGGAGGTTGGACTACCAGGGAGGTGACCACCAGATGTCTTTTCCAATCCCTGCCATGCTGGGATTCTGGGATTTAGGTTCCAAACAGGTAATGAAAAACCTCTGGGTAACAGTCCCACCTTTGGCACAAGCATTATTTTAATTTGTACTTCACTGATACTCCACCATAACTCATTAAGGTAGGTACCATTAAAAAGGAGTTGTAGAGGAATGAAATAAAAGAAGGGCTGATAGATAGTGTTGCATTGATGGGTTCCGCTTGGTTGGTAACATCAAGTGGCAGAATGAGAACAGTTTTAAAGATATGATTAAATATAAATTTTATCAAAGGAGCAGTAAAACATTATAGCTTTAGGCTTTTTAAATTCTGTACACATTCTAGGATTCCAAAAATAAAGCTCCAGCTTCTTAAAATTGAATGTCTGCCTTGTATCATTTAAGCAAGCCCTCATCTGAGCTACATGTCATTTTTATCTGCAGGACCAACCCAGGAGGGTTTAGAAAGGCAACAGATTGGTTGGAGGGTGTGCTCACTTGTCAGCAAACTGTGTAGCTCCACCTTTATGCCTGCGGTCCTTCATATTTATCTGATGCTTCTAAAACACTGAATCATAGAATTGGGTTGTTTTTTTAAAAAAAGCTTCTGAGATCATCAATCCACCATCATGGAAGCCATGTCCCAGAGTTACATGTCCACATATTTCTGGAATGCCTTCAGGGACAGTGACTCCACCACTTTCCTGGGAAGCCTGTTCCAATGCCCGACCACTCTTTCAGGGAAAAAAATATCCTAATACCCAAGATGACCTGTTTACAGAGGGGACTGTGTCCTCGCTTGGACTGAACTCCAAGAGAAATCCACCTGTATTCCAAGTACAAGTACAAACAGAAGGAAATAGAGCCTACTCAACCAGGCAGAGACACACAGCCTCCCTTCCACATTCTGGCATCACCACCCCTGTCTCACATTGGGTGGGTGAAAACCAAGAATTTTTAGTTTGGGCTTTCTCAAGCATTTTCTGCCAAGCAAAACACACTCTCACATCATGCTTTCCCTTCTGGAGGTGTGAAAACATCATCTGATGCTTTTAAGTGCCATTATGATTCAAATAGCAAAGGATTACCCTTGCCAGAATCCCAGGTTTGAGAATCTTTCCATCTTCATGTAGCACATCCTGTTACTAATGACACAATGATCCATTCAGACTCATTAAAAAACATAATTCCACTTCAACCCAGTTTTCACTGTAAGCCTGACTGCTCCTAGAGCACTTCCCAACAGCTCTCTACACTCTAAAAGCTGTAAACCAAAACCCCCTCTTCCATTCACCCATTTTTGGGAACTAATTGAATTTTCCACCATGAACCACAGAACAATTACAGACTGGTACAGGTTGGAATGAACCTCTGGGTATCATTTAGCCCAATTCCCTGGCTAAAGCAGGTTTACACATAGCAGGTTGCCCAGGATCAAAATGTCTGGGTGGGTTTGGAATATCTCCAGAGAAAGACACTCCACAGCCTCTCTGGGTTGCCTGCTCCAGGGCTCCAGCACCATCAAAACAAACAATTTTTTTCCTCATCTTCAGATGGAACCTTCTGGATTCTAGTTTGTGCCCATTGCCCTTTGTGCTGTTCCTGGGCACGCTGCTGAGATGACTCTTGCCCCCTTCAAATATTGTCCAACATTGAGACAATCCCCAAACAGTGATAAGATCCCTGTAGGGTAATTACATACCTGTACACTGGGATTTAAAAAGAATTCTTTGTCCTCATCCCTTAACTACCAGTAAATAAAAAACAGTAACCACACTGAGAAGAAGAATCAAGACATTTCATTATTTTCTTTTTTTTTTTTTTTTTTTAAGAAATGGTTATGCAGTGAGGTCTTCCAACATCCCACAATAGATTATAATTGTCAGCACACCCTAATTTAAGTCAATGTGCATCCTTTAGCTTAAATAAATAAATAAATAGTACCCCCATTAATTAGTTCCTGCCCTAATTGCTATGAAAAATTATTCTGCAAAGGAAAACAAGGTGCAAAGCAACATGCTATTTGCAAGTACCAAAAACTAGCAACAAATATTCAGTGTGGTCTTTTTAAGCAAATATCCAAACGGTTTTGAACAATAAAATGGGACAAAAGTCATTTACAGAGAAAAAAAGCTAATGATTTCTGTATTTTGCTTCTGGAAAAGAATTGAAGGCTAGCTGATTTGAATCTTCCTTCAATCTCCCATCAATAAACCAGAGACAAGGCAGATTCGAAAGCTGATCTGGGAGAGTCATGTTTTTATAATTGCTTTTTACCCTCAGGCGTTTGAAATCCAGAGGGTCACCAGTGCCTGTGTTAGCGCTGGTGCAGGACAAGAGACCCAGTCAAAACCCTGAGACACAAATTAATTTGTTTGTGGTTCTCATGTCTAATTTGGGAAAAGAGAAAAAGTCTTTGCCACTTCACCGTGCTATAATCTAATTAAAGGAAGAGATATGTGGAATATTTATGCAACCTTTAGGAAAAAAAAAATTAAAAGGAGGAAAATATATTTTTCTTTTGCTCAGCCTCATTTGGGAAATTTTCTGAAATGTGGGAGTGGACCAATTTCTAAAACAAATGCATGAAAAACTGTGGACAAAGCATTTGTTTGTAAAAAATGGTTTGCAAAATTTCAGGTTGTCAGGCATTATTTTGAATGAGGAGATTCACAACATGGCAAAGAAGCAGAGCATGACTCCTCGCCAGCATAACCACGTTGCAGCCAATATTATGTTGGAAAAGAAGCAATGTGAGCATAACTCTGCCTAGAAAACATTTAAATTATGCTGTATTAAGGAGATATCGGAAGGGAAAGTGCTATCAAGGGATAAGCTTCATGGAAAAACAATTCAAGTTGCTCAATATTTTGTGTTCTCCAAGTGACATGCCTTTCCCAAGCAGTGCTCCAGTGCCGTGTCAGTCTGATTTATAGACCTCAAACCTAGAGTGGCTTCCCCATGTGTAACAGGGTAGTAGAGCATTGTGCTGAAATGTTTGTATGTGTTTTCTCGTTGCGTTCAAACACACAGCTCCAGTTTTACTCAATTTATTGTTTTCACAGAGCATCAAACAGAGAATCATAGAATCATAAAATCAAAGAATCAGAGAATTCTTTTGGTTGGAAGAGAACTTTATGATCAAATCCAACCACTAACCAAGTACTGCCAAGTCCATCACTAAACCTTGTCCCTCAGCACCACATCCACGCAGCTTTGAAATGCCTCCAGGGATGTGGACTCCACCGCTGCCCTGAGCAACCTGTTCCAATGCTTAGCCACTCTTCCAGGGAAAAAAAATATTCTTAATGTCCAATTTAAACTTCCCCTGGCATAACTTGAGGCTATTTCTTCTTGTCCGATGATGTATCACTTGGCAGAAGAGACCGACCCCCACCTCACTACAAACTCCTTTCAGGGAGTCATAGAGAGTAATGTCTCCTCTCAAGTTAATTTTCTCCGGACTAAACACCCCCAGTTCCCTCACCTGTTCCTCACAAAACCTGTTCTCCAGACCACGTTCATTCCCCTTCATTGTCTATGGGATGGACATGCTGCAGCATCTCAATGTCCTTCTTGTAATGAGGGAGCCCGATCTGAACCCAGTATTCAAGGTGTGGCCTTACCGCTCCTGAGTACAGAGACGAGATGAGACCAGGAGTCTGCAGAAGAGTAAGATGGCACTTCACAGAATCACCAGACTAACACAGTCTTTAATTTAGTGAGATAAATCCAGAATGGTCAGGAGAGCTCCTGCTGAACATCCCAGGCACTGGTATACAACATGGCATTGCTTGTTCAGCACAGCATTGTGCAACACTTTCTCCAGCTCAAATATTCTCCTCAAATTTGCCCATAAGCCATCTGGGGGACAGAGCCTGGTGAGGGTGTTTGCAGTCCCACCACCCCATAGGAAGCCACAGGACACAGTGATATGATAAGACCACCTGACTTTACATGGCTCTTTATGTTCCATCAAGGCCAGACTTCATCATGTAAACTTGTCCTTCATCATGTAAACCTGAGAGCAGCCCAGCTCCATGCTGGAACTCTTAAACAAACAGAAATTTGAAAATGGGCTGAGTTTTATAATGAAACCAGAATCTCCCATGTCCCAAGACTTCTTTTAGCTGATGGTACAGGAAAAAACTCTCATCTAAAGAGCAGAAAACTCAGAATAGTGTAAACACATGAATATTAAAATTCCACTCAGTTTACAAAGGAGAATTCTCTGCCAGGTGAGGAGATGCTGCTCTGTTTACAGCACGCTTTTCCCCAAACAAGGCAGCCGTTCCCTTTACGCTCGGTATCATTAAACCCCATTTGGGTGAAAAACATGATGCCGCGTCTTGCTTCAGCACAGCGGCTGACCCTTCCCAAAGGTCCCTTCTGCTGCATAAAGTGTTTGCTTCCTTGGGAAGAATTTAATGAAAATGGACAGCAAATCACTTGATTTCAAGTTTGCATTTGTTTATTTGGCATCTGATTATAACCTGCTCATTGACCTTGTTTTATAGGTGATGGGACATGCTCTTAGAGTGCTGGTGGAGAACGCCAAGCACTGAAAGCAGCAAAAACTTTGAGATCTTTGCAAAATAAGCAGTGGCCAAGCAAATCCATCATCATGCCTAAAGAACTGGAACATCTGCCTTATGAGGAAAGGCTGAGAGACTTGGGGCTGTTTAGTCTGGAACAGACAGAGAGGAGATCTAATTAATATCTATAAACATCTAAAGAGTGGGTGTCAAGAAGAAGGAGTCTCTCTCTTTTCAGTGGTATCCTGTGACAGGACAAGGGGCAATGAATGCAAACTGGAACACAGAAAGTTCCACCTCGATGTGAGGAAAAGCTTCTTTGCTGGAAGAGTGACAGAACACTGGAGCAGGCTGCCCAGAGAGGTTGCGGAATCTCCTTATTTAAAGACTTTCAAGACCCGCCTGGATGCATTACTGTGGTACTTGCCCTAGGTCATCCTGCTTTAGCAGGGGGGTTGGACTAGATGATCTCTGCATGTCACTTAAAACCCCTACCATTCTACGATTCTACAAATCTGCAATTCCACAATTCTATGATGCCCCGATTCTATGGTTCTGTGATCTCATCCTACGAGTCCTGTCATGTAAACACATGTGTGGCCCTTAATCACACTAATAAAACTACTGGAAGCAAAGGCAATATCTGAATGAGAACGAGTTTGCAGGGCTGGGGTTTATTCCTCTAGGTTTGTCAGAGGAAGCTTGTCAAATAAACTGAAGACTGATAGCTGCTATATTTTCCCTTATTATAACCCAGAAACAACACACTTGTCGGAACAAAATAAAAATAAGTCCTCTTTGAGGCTACTCTGTTTGCCTTGACAGCAAGCTTGGGTTTTAAGCCAAGATTCCAGATTGTTTTTGTGAAAACATTTCCACTTGTCTGAAAGAGTATATATAATGGATATGTGATAGCAGTAATGCAATGCTGAAGTAATCTCCGGAGAATCCCCGCATCTCTGGGGACGCTGCGTTGCACTGGGTACTACATACCAGGAAAATAAAATTGGTATTCTAACAATATGGAGAATGCCTCACATTTGTACCTCATAAAAAAAAAAAAAAAAATCCAGCCCTCATTTATAATTCAACTGTAATGTGTGCTTTTCCTCGGAGGAAGTGTTTTGCTTTCAGTAGGAAATGGAAGTGACAGTTTTGAAGGCTCTTTTCTGACTTCATAGGGGATCAGAGTGTGGAGTCGCAATGTCGTGGCACTGTCTGCCAAAAGAAGCTGGTGGGATGGGCAAGACACTACCAGAAAAAAATATATAAAATCCCTTAATCTGGAAAATAGTTTCCTATCTATCCTCCCACTCACTTTGTGTTAACTTGGAAATTCATAATTTTGGCTTTAACAAGAAGATATAAAACAAGTTGAGAGGAGGAGTGGAAGAAAGTCTGTTTGCAGGATGATGAGGTTCAAGTCTGTTTTCCATACAGTGAAGCTGAAGTCCATTTACAGGATTCACAGGTTTCATTGCTTTGGATGGGCCCCTCAAAAGTCATCTTGTCCAATTCCCTTGTAGTGTGCAGGGACACCTCCAACTAGATCAGGCTGCATAGGGCACATCAAGTCTGATCTTGAATGTCTCCAGGGATGGGGCCTCAACCACATCCCACAGCAATCTGTTCTAATATTTTACCACCCTCATTGTAAAGAACTTCCTCATGTCCAATCTAAGCCTACTCTGCTCCAGTTTAAACCCATTCCCCTTGTCCATGCCCTTCTAAACAGGATAGTGAAGTTTGAGTTCATTTGCAGGACAGCAAGGTTTTGTGACCCACAGCAGCACACAGTTTGCCAGAGAAAGTCTATAATAACTCACAGTGGTTATGTGAAGCTAAAGGTCTCTTCAGTTCCCAGACTGGCTCACAAGATTTAGATAACTACATGAGTGGGAGTATCAAGATCTTGGTGGAATCATAGAATCATAGAATGCACTGGATTTGAAGAGACAATGAGAGGTCATCCAATCCAGCCCCTCTCTGCTGTAAACAGAGATACCTACTACTAAGGAAGGCTGCTCAGAGCTCTATCAAGCCTGACCTTAAAAGTTTCCAGGGATGGGGGTTCCACCACCTTCCTGGGCAATCTGTTCCAGTGCTCCACCACTCTCATAGTAAAGAACTTCTTCCTAATGGGTAGTCTAGATCTCTGGTGTCTATGCAGAGAAGGTTGTACGAAGCCAAGAAAACTGATAGTAGAGGGCTCTTCTGTTCCACTTCGGTCAAGCATTGGAATAGGCTGTCAAGGGAAGGAGTGGAGTCACCATTCCTGGAGGTGTTAAAAAAAAGTGTAGACATGGCATTTCAGGGCATGGTTTAGTGGTCATGGTGGTGTTGGGTTGACAGCTGGACTTGATCTCGGAGGTCTTTTCCACCCTTAATGATTCTATGACAACTGAAAAGCAGAACCAGAAATGCTGTGTAGAAACCAAAAGGAGCTTCATTTTATTCATAGATGAACAGGGGGACAACCAAATTTTCCATTCTCAAAACACTTTTTGCTCAACATAACTGCGACAAAAGCTGCTGAAGACAGAAGGTTTCAAAGGACATCTTCCCCCATGTGCACCAAAAGCCCTTCAAAATGGAGAAATTGCTTTGCAAACACAGCTAAGCTGGTGTGAACACAAAAACAGGTGACAATTCAAATTCCATAGGTATTATCCAAATATATCCTACTTTTCTTATTTAATCTTAACAGCACAGTCGGAGAGGTGAGAGGACAGGTAAAAATATCCAGCAGCCCGGTTGGTGCTGACAGAATAAAAAAGGCTCCAGCAGCCAGCCAAATAAAAACTGAAGCAAAGAGTGAGTTTTACAGAGGAATGACAGAAGGTAGCACTGTAATGTATCTCATTCAAGTGCATCCAAACAGCATAACATTATTTTCCAAGGAAGTTAATGGGGGTTCCCAAATATGCACAGCTGAGGGCAGAATCTGGCCCTGAAGTTAACTATTTGGATGGTGCAAATTTTAAATTTCAGATAGATATCAAAGCTCAGCATAACTGCTCAGTCATTTTACTGAACCCTGGCGTAGGAAAAAGAATTCAATTTTATAGTCTGTCTGTAATTCAAAAGGGGGGGGTGGGGGGGGAGAACCAGTGTAAAATATATTCCTTGAAGAGAGATGCAAGTTTCTCATTTATATTCGCTCTCGGATGAGATTTGGTAAATGCAGACCCTTCCACAAAGTGAATATTATAGTGAGGCCGTAACATTTTACTAACACGAATTCATAAGGTGACCCTGGAGATCAACAATAAAACAAAATTCCATAATAGACTTAAATAGCAAAAAAAGGATTTGGTGTTTCTGTTGTCTACCCAAATATGTTTCACTCTCTACAGCTTTTCTAGGTGAATATTTCCCTATAATCATTGCACGGGGCCTGTAAAGAATAAAACCCATTTTTGAATCAGCTAAAATCATGAAGCATTGGTGAGAGCTGTGCATTAGCTTTTCCCAGCTGTCTTGGTTTTTTAATACTGTCTCTTCCAGAGCGGATTCCCCACCCT
>VWZE01024083.1:7500-10099 GCA_013396675.1 Eubucco bourcierii | reverse complement strand
GCCACTTCCCCCAGCACTCCCCCTCCCCCCCACCCCGGCCCTATAAAAGGTAGGTAAATTAAACAAATTATGAACTATGCAGTACTTGAATACTTTGTAAAATGGTAGAACCAGCTTTTGGAAACCTTTAATGCTCCATCTCCCAGAGGTGAAATGCCAGCCTCCATTCGGGTCTCTTTCAGTTGCCCTTGCCACTTCAAAATGTGTCTGGAAACAGCTCTGCAGATGGCCTCGTGTGTTTTACAGGAAATATTACTTAAACATTGGAAAGGATCAAATTTCTCCTGTTAGGAATTACAAATCTGGATTTCATTTTCTCTCTTTACCCACCTTCCCCCCACCCCCAAACCATGGGAAAAAAATGTGACTGTTACATATGACACTAAGGAAGTATTTGGGATTTTTTCATTCTTTTTAATATGCCACTCGTATTGGAATATGAAGAATACATCTTGGAAATGTGACCCGGTTAAAATAAGTCCTTTTCTTCATATAAAATAGTAGCTAATCGAAAAGATTTCCCCAAAGCATCAAAGTTTTTTTATATACTATGGTCTGGAAAACATATTGCATACCATTTCTATTTTTTGCACTCATTCTGCTGAATGCAAAAGAATAATAAACTTTTTCCTTCAGTTTTGCAGAGGGACTTTTGTAACATTTGAAGCATTTCTTGCATATTGACCTTGGTTTATGTATTCTGCAAAGATTCATTAAGCTTATGGGGGTTCTATTGTCAGGAAAATGGTTAGCATTAGTAAAACACACAATTAAAATAGTAGCAGGTGATGTCAGTTTTAGTAGAGCTGACATTAATGACCTGTTCATAAGGGGCAATTTCCACACTAATGTCATGTTCTTTAAATGGAAATAGCCAGGAATACACATTTTCCATGTAAAATAACCCTTTTTGTAATTCATTAAATTCCCTTTCCCCCTATATTTAAGTAGACACCTTTCCATGAGGGAGTCAAATTCCAAATAAAGACATAGGAAATTAAAATCAGGGTTCCCATAACTAGTCTATTTAATATTCATATTCAGGAAAAGATCCATAAACTCTTTTTCTTCTTTTTTATTAACAAAGGAAGTAAACTCCCCTTGACAGTCTATGTTTCCCAGTCGTGTTCAAAAGCCGGTGTGCAACAACTGCCTTTGTTTCAGGCCAGAATGAAACATCCTTGTGTGAGAGCTGGGCAGAGTTACATGAAGGAGGAGATTTTTGCCACGATTCATTTGATGGCTCCCATCTCTTCACCTTGTTAGAGATGGGATTGCTGCCTGAGTTCTCTGTGGATTATGTGGATCCTGCAAGGCCCTTGAGGCCATAGCCAGCAGGGTGATTCAAGAGTTGTGGCCAATGTGATGTTGAAACCATGGTCAATGCTGTGTTAGAGCCACAGCCAGTATGGCATTGCAGCCATGGCTATCAAATCATTGGAGCCATGGTCGATATATTTTTGGCACCATATTTTTGACACTTGGTACTGAAACCATGGCCGACGTGGTGTAACTTTGTCTTCATTGTAAGACCTGCATAGCCAAAAGGTCCACTGGTTTTTCACTGTGATGGCTATAGCATGAATGCAGCAAAAGATAGGCAGGAAGGACAGGTGTTCAGCACCCCAAAAGGTCATCCCTTCTGTACCACCTCCTTCCAACATCTCCATCCTTCACTTGGCCACAGCTAAGTCATTCCACTTTAAAGATGTACCCTGGAGTCACTTAATTCTCCCTGGTACTTGTCTACACCAGCAGATCTCCACTTACGTATTTTCTGTCATTGCTTTTCAGTTTTCAGTCTATAGGGGGGAAAAAATAGCCAAAGCTGAGTGGCACTGACTGTGCACTTGTGTTCTCTGACATCAAACACCATAGCGAACCACACAGTTTATGCACACTGGATGACGTTGGCATGCTCAGCAGAGGCAAAGGCAGCAGCAGATGCCTTTCCAGTTGGCATCATGGGCCAAACCTCAGTCTTTGCCAGGACAGAAGGATCATTTGTCAGCAACTCCTTGTCTGCTTCTTCTCGCACCCCTCTCCTGTGGTGGAAAAATATTTCCTTTGCTCAAGTTCTCATTATTGTCATGGTAATTACTTCAAGGAAACCATCTCAAATCTCTGACTGACTGGCTGTCTGTCCATGCCACAGATCTGCCAAATAATTTGGCACCACTTGCTCTAATTGGCAGCCTCTGCCGAAGAGACACCCAAGCCTGAAATGGGGTTGCTGCAGGTCATCTTCTGAGTGCGCTGGAATTTGGCAGCCCAGTTTGAAGCGGCAACATGCAGTGGCTTGATGCCCTGGAACTGACTCCAGTGACCGGCAGACAATGCTTCAGCTTTCATGTTACAGAGATTTTCTTCTCCATTCTCCTTAGGAGGAAAAAAAAAAAAAAAAAGAAAAAAAAAAGACTGAAAAAAACCCCCACACTGAGTGAATTAAGGATAGAGTTTCACCCTTAACTTTGAATCTCTTTGCTTTTGTGCATGTCACAACCTTAACACCATTTTTTGCACTTAATTGTAAATCTCAGGGCTGCTGATGAAGCAAGAATAAAAATTATAGGGCAATCAGGAGGGGTGGGAAAGGAAA
>VWZE01024083.1:0-5000 GCA_013396675.1 Eubucco bourcierii | reverse complement strand
ATTCTCCTTCCAGGACAATTTGGGAGTTGAAGATGATTGCAGTGACTTGAGACTTTAGGGGTTTGGTTCTTTTGCTTGCTTTCACTCCACCACCTGTAAGTGGTGGTGTCATCTCAGCAGCTTAAGGGTACGCACATGTAATAAGGATCTTTGCAAGTAAGATTTTATCCTTGGAAACACGGCTTTAGGAAAAAGAGGGGGGGAAAAAATAAAATAAAATAAAAAAAAAACCCCTCTGCCTATCTGTCTATAAGGATTTTTCTGAGCATTTTCATTGAGGAGGGGTGATGGGAGAACCTGCTTTAAATAATCTCTCACTGGCAGCTAGCTTCCCTGAAGATTTCAGCAACAATAATACTGTTATTATTTTCAGGAGACATGAATATTCACAGACTAGGTATAAACCTACCCTGCTTAAATGGGATAGCGCTGTGAGAAAGCCAGTGACTCCTAACTCCTGGACTACAGCTAAAAATGTCTGTGAAGTAATAATGTAATAAACACGCCACTGGCAGTACAAAACATGACCTGATGTATTAATTATATTCCAGAACAAAAAATGGCTTGTTTGAAACGACTGCTTCCTGCAGGATATTCTGGTTACAGCCAGATTCCTGCACAAAGCAGGTCCCGCTCCCTCCCGCGATGAACGAAGCCCCCACCAGCACCAGGCATGTTGCTGCAGACATTTATTAACCCTTTTTTCCTGTGCTTGGGTAGTTTTGAAGCTCTGAACTTTGTGCACAGGTTTCTGGGTTATAAATAAATTTTTTAATTTTTTTTTTCTTTAAATTCCCCTGTCCATTTTCTGCTGGCTGCCCCCCAGAGCCATCCGTGGATGTTCTTGCTGCTAGGGCTTGGCTGGCTCCATTGGTGTGTGGAGAAAGACATGTCATCACAGGGATTACAGAAGCAGAGGCCGTCCCCTGCTGCCACTGCTCCTAGGGACCTGCTTGAGATGAAGGTAGGATCTAACCCCAACTTCCTCCTACCCTCTTCCAGGCTTGGATTGGACTCCAAGGCTGGAGAGACCTTGTCTTTGAAAGGCCATTGCCTCAATCAGCATTTGAATGACATTCCTAACCTTTTCCTTAAGTTCATTAATCCCTTTGTGTTTTCCAGCTCTAAGACCCTAAGTCAGGATATCATGTAAGCATAAATTTGAAGTTTATGATAGGATTTATGTTTAAATAAGAGCATCTGTTTAAATACCTTATGAATCAAGGCTCTGGACTGAATTTACAGTCATCTGCGTGGGGAGAGATCAGAGAGGCTTCAAAAAACAGTGGTCAGAATAGATTCCAACCCACAAATCTTGGATTTTTGGAGAAGCACACTTCTGTTTGGAGAAATCCTCTCTAGAAACATTCAGCGATTGACCCAGTGCTCTGAGGTCAGCTGTGGGAAGTGATTGAAGCCCTGATGGAGAAGTTTCCATAAATATCTTTACAGCCTTGGAACTGCCACAGCAAAGATAAACCATCACCACGTGTCATCACCTGCATCTGCACGAGGAGAGGTAGCCAACCTCAAGGACTAACTCACCTTTACATCTTCTTTTGCAGAGTTCAACAAGATGCAAAACCCTCCCAGCAAAACTCCCGCCCTCAAAATGCCTCCACTTCACCTCACCTTGGACTGGCTCCAGCACAGACCCATCATGCCCTTTTGGGAGTTATTTGAAAGACTCGCTCACTGGCATCAGAAGAGTATATTTACCTGAGATCCATAGAACCATGGAACTGTTGAGGTTGGAAGAGAACTTTGAGATCACCAAGTCCGCCCACTTGGCTGGAGCATGGAATCCCATCCTACTGTTAAGGTGCTATCACTAAACCACATCCTTCAGCACTATGTCCATGTGCATTTTAAATACCTTCAGGGTTGGGGATTCCACCACTTCCCTGGGGAATCTGTCCCAATGCCTAATAATCCTTTCTGTGAGGAAATTTTCCCTAATATCCAACCTGAACCTACCTTGCAACTTCAGGCCATTTCCTCTTGTCCCGTTACCTGTTGGATGTGAGAAGAGACCAATCCCTACCTCGGTCCAACATCCTTTGAGGTAGGCACAGAGGGTAACAAGGTCTCGCTCACTTTTTTTAGCCTTAAAAGAAAGAAATTGCCTGCTACCAAAGTCTTCCTTTGGAAGAACATAAATGCCTTTGGGAATAAGCAGTGGGTCCAAGAGGTTGGGCTCTTTGGAGGCTGGATTTGGGTGTGCCCTGTGCATGCCACACACCAGGAACCAGTGAACTTCATGTGCTGCTCCCGCCAAATTCTCAGCAGTACATGCACATCACAGAGTTTGCTTCAAAACACCTTAATGAAGCACTAAGCATTTATTGAACTTCACTTACTTTAACTGCAGCTGGTAAAAGGTTTCCTTTATTGTCCAGCCCCAAAGGACAGTGGCGAAACCAAAATTTCCATGAATGTAAATTCCAGCTTCAGCTAATTTTGATGACAATGACTTCTCTTCTTTATGAGGTGCATAATGAGCCGGACCACAGTCTTGCCAAAAGCCATGACAAGCTCCAAGCATGCCCCAGTGGCTATCAGTGCTTTCTGTACCCGAGGTTTAAACAGAGACTGCCTGCAGCCAGCATACATGAAGAACCCAGCTCGGTGATAGACAAATGACTCTTTTGTTTTACATTCTTTTTTAATTAGCCTCTTTTTAATGACCTGAGTTAATAAGTGTCAAAAGGTGCAAAACACAGCATGACTTCATTTTTAAAAGAGAGCATTTGCCTTTCATCTCATAAGTAAAGCGGGTGCCCTCTTTAAATATCAGCTTCGAATCCAGATAGTACATTGGATGGGAGAACAGTTTGCTGTGTACAGTGAATTCCCCATCTCCTGTGCATACAGCTTAGTCTCCTCAAACCCAACCATATAAACCAACCTGGCCATGATCATCCTCTTAGTTTTACCAGCACTCCTCCACATTTAAATGCTAAAACATTGATTAAAAAAATATATATCTGAAAACTTAGCTATTTCCTCAAGTTCCCACACCAAGACTGAGACCTAGAGAAAAAAATTACTTTTAGGAGAAAAAAAACATCAACTGCAACTAAAAAAGAATCGAGGATCCTGCTGAGAGCAGTAGGATTCCTTTTTTAATTTGCCATGAATTTAGAAATAAAGCGATTTCACTTTTTATGCAGCTGTATTTTCCCATGGGCAGATCATCCCAAAGAAGTGGACAAAACCCCTCCAGGTTCCACATTCCTCTGGTTTTCCCAGAAACCCCCCTTCTGCCCTTCCCCGTAGTATTTTTTGTTCTCCAAATGGTTATTTTTAAAAGGCATTTTAAAAGGCAACATGAAGATGAATTAGCACTTTGCTGGCAAAACCTAGCAGAAGCTGCATGTTTTAATAGCCATGTAGATATGGTGCTGAGGGATGTGGTTTAGTGGTGACCTGGCAGTGATGGGTTAACAGTTGGACTTGAAGATCTTAAAGCTCTCTTTTAAACAATCCTATCTTTCTGTGTTTCTACTACTTGTAATTCATATTTTTTAAAAATTAATGTTTATATTTATATCACACTGACCAAGGTTTTGCTGTGCAGGTTGCTGCTTACCTCTGGCAAGTGGATGTTCAACTACTTGATGTTATGTCATGAGAATTTAAAAAAAATTTTTTTCCACTCAAAAAAGCCCTTCTGTGAGATGCAGGATGCCACAATGGGATGAGCACTGTGGTGGCACATCCCTATGGGCATAATTCCATCCTAGCATGGTCCTGAGCATTTCTCTAACAGAGGCTGCCAATTTCACTGCATCCTGCCAAATTATATGTTGATTTTGTAATACAGACTAATTTCCACCAGAGATCACTGAGAGAGTAGGAAAGGTATTTTCAGCTCCAGCAATGGATAGGCTGCAATGTGAAGTGAAAGCTTCCAAATCTGGGGGAAGCTCCAACATGGACCTCAAGCAGGGTTTGTGGCTCAGCCTCAAAATCAAGGATAGGCTTTAAATCCTCACATCCTAGGGTAAAAATGCAGGAGACTAAATCACAGAGATGCTCAACTTCTTTATAATATTGATCTTTTCCTGCAACTAACAAAGAGAAAACTGTCTAAATGCTACAGTACATCTACACAGAGAGACTCAGATGATAAAATAACACAAGGAATTTACAACAATAACTGGGCTCTCTGCAGAGCTGCCTTAAGTCCTCCTCTCTACCAAGAAATTAAAGTTTTGGTCATCATTGCTTCGGATCAATCATGTATAGATAGATATGGATATGGGTATGAATATAGATATAGATATGGATATTGATATTAAAGTTTAGGTCATCATTGCTTCGGATCAATCATGTATAGATAGATATGGATATGGGTATGAATATAGATATAGATATGGATATAGATATATAGATATGGATGTAGAGATATAGATAAGGATATATATAGCTATATAGATATAGATATAGGCATGGATATAGATATAGATATGGATATTGATATTAAAGTTTAGGTCATCATTGCTTCGGATCAATCACGTATAGATAGATATGGATATAGGTATGAATATAGATATAGATATAGATATAGGTATAGGTATAAGTATAGGTATAAATATAGATATAGATACAGATATAGATATGGATATAGATATAGATATGGATATTGATATATAGATATAGATATAGCTAGCTATAGCTGTGTCTGTATAGATATAGATATATAGATATAGATACAGATATAGATATGGATATAGATATAGATATGGATATTGATATATAGATATAGATATAGCTAGCTATAGCTGTGTCTGTATAGATATAGATATATAGATATAGATACAGATATAGATATGGATATAGATATAGATATGGATATTGATATATAGATATAGATATAGCTAGCTATAGCTGTGTCTGTATAGATATAGATATATAGATATAGATACAGATATAGATATGGTTATCGATATAGATATAGATATACATCTTTGTCAGTGACATGGACAGAGGAATGG
>VWZE01024082.1:188095-216352 GCA_013396675.1 Eubucco bourcierii | reverse complement strand
GCTTTCCCTCCTTCCTGATGCAGCAAGTGGCTGGGGGAGTTGGTAGCCTGGTGGCACCAGGCTGTGCTCCTCCTTGGGGTAGCCAGCTCCATGTGGGATAGTTCTGGTGTGTCACATCAGGTGGAGGGGAGAAAAGCTCTGCTACCTTCATGGTGTTGAAACCTAAATGCCTCTGGTGGAGCTATTGGTGGACTTATCCTGTAGGAGTATGGCTGCTGTCTTGCTGGGGAACCTCTTGTCTCTAGGGTTGTGGGTGGGTGTGCTCTGGGTGAAATACCTCAAAGATATCCCAATATTTGTAGGAGATTGTAGAGCCTTTGGATCTGAACAGATGTTTCATTCCCTTGGAGAATCCAGAAGGGAGCTCTGCCCTTACTCCATTTCCTTGGCTTTTGCTCTTTTCCCCAAACCACCTTGGTTTCACTTTAAAATGTATCCTCATTCTGCTGCAGAAGGGCTCTTTGCCTTCCCCAAATGTACCCTGTGCAAAGGCATTCCTGGGAGAATCCAGCTGGAAGATGCAGCTTGGAGGACTTGCTCCAGCAGGGGCTTCTCAGAAACTATTAGCAGTCAGGATGGCTCAAGCTGTGGGCAGTTGGCTCTCACCAAGACTTCTCCTTTCCACAGCTTCTTGTGGCTGGACTCATTAAAGCTCTTCTCCATCACTCCATCTCAAGACGAGTCTTAGCTCACCTTGACCATCACTCTGCCCTGCCAGCTGCTCAGACACCTTTGCCATGAGGAATGACCATGTGCAGGGCACAACCCCACACCACAAAGAAGGTGCAGGAGCTGCACCACAGCTGTTGAAGGCGGGCAGTGCCTTGGCTCTTCCCATACAGGTCTGCTGACCCCTTCACCTCCCCATGTCTACTTCAGGGCTGTGACAGAGCCCTTCCCCAGCCCTGGCACCACCACAGTGGTGGGTATCAAGCTGGGCTGTGCCCAGCACATACCTGCATATTCAGGGAAGCAGATGGTCAGAGGAGATTTCTTGATCTTCTCAGCAAATAGGTCTTTCTTGTTGAGGAAGAGGATGATGGAGGTATCGATGAAGAATTTGTTGTTACAGATGGAGTCGAAGAGCATGAGGGACTCGTGCATGCGGTTCTGCAGCGGGGGGCATGGGCAGAGGAGAGAGAAAGGCAAAGAGAGAAAGAGTTAGAGGAGACAAGTTTGGTTTTGGTTTGGTTTTTTTTTNNNNAAATGTTGAGGGGAGAAGTTTTGTTTTTTTTTTGTTTTTTTTTTTTTTTTTTTTTTTTCCTGAGCTGGAAATGGTTAGGAAGGTAAAGCCAACTCTCAAATCTGTAAAATAAGACAGTGGTAAATGTGAGATGGTCACAGAGGTGCTACTCTCTTCCTCCCGGGCTGGAGGACACAGCTGAGCCTCTCTCTGCTGACTCTAGCAGGGATGGCATCTGGAGCTTCAAGGAAGAGCAGGAAACCTCCTCATTTTCTCCTCACCTGCACAGAGTGAGGAGTTGGGAGAGAAGGCTGCAGCTTCCTGGTCTGGTCTGCACCCCTTCAGAGGCCAGGCACCCCTAAAACATCACCTGCAGGGCCTGAAGGATGAGCAGACAGCACCAGCCAGGACTCACTGGGCACCACAACTGGGACAGAAGAACTCTTGGCCATCTCCAGGTGGTCCTGTGGAATTTCTTAGAAGGGTGTTTGTGCTAAGTGAAACCATTGTGGCAAAAGTGCCCAGAGATTGCTTAGAGGTTGGGGCAGGTCCTTTCCCAGCTGGGCCTTTCTGCCCCTGAAATAATCTTCAGCCCAGCTTTGAGAACACCACAGTGGTGCCTGGGTCACTGCTAAGGAATCCCCAGTGCTGCAGTGTGGAGTAGACCAAGGCAGGTGCCTCAGGCAGTCCACCGTCTGGACATCCTTAGTTTGTGGGCTGCTCCAGGGAGGCTTGTGTCATGGAGGAGGTTTAGGAGCATCAGTAGAGGCAAGACTCAAAGCTGTGGCTTCTTAAAAATGGTCTTTTCAGAAGTGGACAAAAGCCACACAAAACAATTGCTCCACATGCTCCTAAGCTGTTACCAGAACAGAGTGGAGAGGAGGAAGAGGTGGGGGTGGGGTTTGTCCTGTGCTGAATCAGGGTGCCATCAACTGCAGCATTTTCATGCTTCCATGCAGGGTGTCTGTGCAGGCACTCACTGGGAAGTGCAAAGGTGCCTCTGGGGAGGACAAAGCTCTCTAGGAGCTCTCAGAATGTTCTCCATCATTAGTTTGCTCTCAGAAGCACCAGAAAGCCATTCCCTTCTGCTCTACTGCCAATTCTGGGAGGTGCTTCAGGCAGTCTGTGTGCCTCTTTCATCGCTCACCCACCTAGCTGACCAGCTGCACCTGAATTTCCATCACATGGCTTGTGTTGGAAGGGACCCTTACAGTGCATCTAGTCCAACCCCTGCAGTGAGCAGGGACAGCTTCAACTCCCATCAGGTTGCTCAGAACCTCAAACAACCAGACCTGAAATGCTTCCAGGAACGTGGCATCAAACTTGCACATCTTCTGATGCAAAACTAGGGCTTGGTGATGCCCAAAATTATTGACCCCACCATTTGTCTTGAGCCAGGTCTTGGGAAGCTTGGCCCCGACTGCCTGCCCCTCACTTGGGTAACACAGCTCTTTGGAAGAGTCTTGTGTGATGCTGAGAGCAGCAGGGGTGCTCGGGAGCTGGTGGAAAGCCTCCTGCAGCGAACTTCCTTCCCCACACCAAAACCACCTTTATGGGGGTGCTGAAGGAGGGGTTCTGGGTTTAGCTGAAGCTTGCCCAGCACACACACGTGTTTCCCTGGCGAAATGATGACCCAGTTGCACGTTTTGGAGTCGCCCATGAATGTTTTATCAGTGAGTCACTTTATTAGCTCCACTTCAGCTGCAGTTCTTGCATGCAAGATTTAGCAGATGTCCGATTTCATCTCGCAGAGCTTTGAGGCACCACTGTGGGCTCTGTGACAATGAGGAGGGAAGAGATGCCAAGCAGCTGCCTTCCAATGCTTTGGGGAAATTGTTTGATCCTTATCTTGAATTTAAAATAAATATTAAAAAAAAAACCAAAAGCCTGGTTCAGGGGGAAAACAAACTGCTGCAGAAGGATGTGGCTCCTCTTGACTCGGGGCTGTGACCACAATGTTGTGTTGTGAGAGGTTTCCACCATGGGTAGTATCTGGGTGGGTTTCCCCCCACCCCTCTTCATCCTCCTGTGCTGTGTTTAAATGAAGTGATGGTGGAGCATCAGTTGCTGAAAGGAAGGATGCGATGGGAAAAGGAAAAACCCTTCCACTCATGGCAAATGCTCATAGTGACTTCTAGACAACTCTGTAGAGGATGATGGCAGGATGAGGAGGCACTCTCAATACCCATAGGCAAAGGAAAATCCTTTTCTTTTCCTCTTGGCTGTTAATTTTTTTCTCAGGGCTTGCCTGTAGCTTTGAGCTGTAGGATTGGATGCCATATGTGGCAAGATGAGTCCATCTGAAGCTACATCACAGGTGATGACAACAGGACTAATGCTTAACTCTCCCTTGAGGCTCCTGAAGACTTCTTCTCTTGGCTCCTTCAAGTTATTTGCTTCTGTTCCGTGCCCCCAGATAACAGAAGATTGCTGCTTTCATCAGGAAAGAGCAACTTAGCCCAAGTGTGCCATTAAAGGCAAGGAGAGGTGCTCCAAGCACTGTGGTGCTGTGAGAAGAAAAGAAGAATCAAACTAGAAATGGCTTCTTTGTCTCTGTGTTCACAAGGCTTCAGCAAGGAGGTGATGGGAAAGAAATGCAAAACTTGTAATGGAGCTGCAACCAAAACACTGGAGGAAGCAGTGGGCCGAGAGCGATGCTCTACCTCACTGATCCGTGCCTGAGCTGAGCATCACCACCCAAAGGTGCCCTAAAGGGCAGCTGGATAGACACAGATGGACAGCAGTAGAAGAAAAATATGAGTTGACATCAATACGTGTGGGCAGGAAGCACCAGGATGGGAGGAGGACCTGGAAGGAGCAAACAGCAGCCATGGTGAAGCTGTTCTGTTTTAAGGAATGAAACCTCCCACCGAGCGCAGAAAACTGAATGCCTTTGGGTCACCTCTTTCCAATTTCCTTATGTCCAGCTGCAGGCAGAGACATGGGCATGGAGAAGACTCTCAAGGGGGTTTGAGAAGCTGGAGGCAGACACAATAAAACCCTCTCACACTAGAAAAGAGCTGGCACTTTATTAACAGTTTGTAACTAATAAATACATTACCCACAGCCAATAAATTATTACAGGACCTACTGCTCTATTAAACCGATGGACAGGCACACCCTTCTTACAAAATTACAGTTAATACAGTTTGGGCCATCAAACATGCAGGAGAAATCAGCAGGAAAGCCAAAGAGACATCGTGGTGGCCTCTGGTGATCCTTCAGGAAGAAATGTGGTGGGGAGCAGGGAGCCCANGAGCTGAGGGTGTTAAATTGGTCATAGAATACCAGGTTGGAAGGGACCTGGAGGATCATCTGGTCCACCCTTTAAATTAGGGCTGTGGGCTAGTGAGTGGGGCAGTGGCTGTCTTTAAACACAACCCTCTCTGCTTGCCCAGTGCAGCTGGGTTGCTCTAGTGCTGGAGAAGCTGGTGAGACTCAGGCACTGCTGAACATATTGTTACTCACTGTCATCTCCTCTCCCACCCCTGGAGCAGAGGTTTTAGACCCAGACCCAACTTCCTGTGCCTTGGGACAACCAGGATTCTTGGATCTTAGCGGCCACTTCCAAGGCACTGGGTGAGAGAGGGGCCAGGGTAGGAGGCATTGGGCCAGCTCCCAGCCCTCCATCTCCTCCCCAGGTCTCTCCTTCCCATGCCTGCTGCACCCAGTGCCCATGGAGAACTGATCTGCCTTTTCTAGGAGATGGGAGGTGGTTCTGCCCTGTCTCCAATCCAGCTCTCTTCCCTCTCCCTCTGCCTGTGGTGTGTCAGCTGAGAGGCACTGAATACATCAGTGTATGAGGGTCATACTTGCTCGTGTTCACCAGTTGGTCTTTGCAGCACCAGTAAAGACCTCAGAAGCTGCTGGTCCTGTGAGAAGTCCCTTCCCATAAGCCATGTTCTGAGGGTAACATCCTATGTAGGTCAGGTACCTATACCTGTCAGCATGAATTAGCTGGTGCCATCACAGGAGCTTGGCAGTGGTAATGGACACTCCAGTATCGAGGTGCTTTGGGAGTGGGAGAGGGCTTCTGTCTGCTCTTTCCTCTGGGGAGATGGAGGCAGGACCGTGCCCTGCTCCTTTGTGTAACCTGACCCACGGCTCTACTTTCTTGTGCGCGCCTTGGGGGTGCGAGGCCGTGGCTGGGTTTGTGTGGCTCAGGATGGTGCCGAGCAGCAGTGCGAGGCCGTGGCTGGGTTTGTGTGGCTCAGGATGGTGCCGAGCAGCAGTGCGAGGCCGTGGCTGGGTTTGTGTGGCTCAGGATGGTGCAGAGCAGCACCACCTCTGCTCACCCTGCAGAGCCTGAGCGGATGTTTTGGGGTTGGGCAGTTTTTGGTTGTAAGCCTGAAACCAAACCGGGTCCGTGGCAAAGACACAAACACACCAGTCCTAAACTTCTCTAAGTGACAAAGGGTCAGCGCTGCTCGCAGGAGCTCTGCCACCCTCCCTGGCTCCAGGAGCCCTTTCGCCCACGAGCGGCGTGTTCAGGCGGCACAGGCAGAGAGCGCAGGGCTGGTGCCTTTCACAGCACCGACTGCAAAACGCCCTGCGGGGGTCGTCTGCCACCCGCGGCAGAACCCCGCGCTGCGGGGCACACGGCAGCTGGCAGGGCGCGCCGAGATGTTCTGGCAAGAGGACATCTGCTACGTCCCATCCTGACTTCCCGGAGATTGCACTCCTGGCCTGAGAACGAAGTCTGCTGCCTTGCAAGCAGGCGCTGGGCTGGTGCCACAGCAGATCAATCCCACCAGCTGCATTTTGATGTCCGCTACAGTACAAGCTGCTCTCACTAACACTTTTAGTGTCCTGTAAAACAGAATCACACCAACTGAGGAGGCACGAAGGCCTCCTGCTCCTCAGGATCTTCTCCCCTCTGTAGAGGACCAAGCTGGCCAGCCAGGCAGGAAAGCTGACTGAAGGCAAGAAGCTAATTCCTGTACAAAACACCTGAGACAGCTTCAGTTGGAAGAGTTTCTGGGAGGTGATAGGAAACTGGCAGAGCTAGATAGGCCCTGCCAGGAGCAGCAGAGGCAGCTTGGTGCTAGCAGACAGAGGGGCCAGATGGCCTTCCTGAGCTGTCCTGCTGCTCAGTTGGGCTCCTCTCCCTGAATGTGGAAATGGAAGTGGGAAATCTATTTGCTAAAGAGGGAAAAAAAAAAAAAGGCCTTTGAAGCACGTGGCTGGGTTTTACTTTGTGCTTTACAGTGCCTGTTTATGGCTGCTGCTCCTGACAAGCCCAGCTACTGCACCCTCCCAAAGGATGCTGCCTAACCCTGCAGCTTCATCTTAGTGCTCTCCTTCTCCAGGCTTCCCCATCTCACTGAAATTGTTGTTTAAATAAAGGAGCTATTTGCACTGCTTTTGTCTCAGGGCTCCACACACCCAGTTCCTCATGATGGGGCAACTGGAGAGGCTTCCCTCTTCCTTTTTGCTGCTGCCTGCTGCTCATCATGAGTTGCTAACACTGCTTTCAAGCTGATGCCCCTCAGACATCACTGCTAAGTGACCTGAGTCACTGCAAACCTCCTGCATGCCCCAGGGGGCTCCTTTGGCAAATTCCCCCCTTAGCTCTGAAGGGCAGCAGGGTGCATCCCTAACTGGTTGAACTTCACACAGTCATTAAGGTTGGAAAAACACTCTGATATCACCCAGTCCAAAATGCAACCCAACCCCACCATGGCCATGAAACCCTGTCCCCAGGTGCCCCATCCACAGGTTTCTTGAACACCTCCAGGCACGGGGACTCCACTGCCTCCCTGGGTAGCCTGTGCCAATCCCTGACTGCTCTTGCAGCAAAGAATTTTTATCTAACCTCCAACCTAACCCTCTCCTGGTGCATCTTGTGGCCACATCCTCTTGTTCTATCAGTTGCTACTTGAGAGAAGAGTCCAACCCCACATCACTGCAGTGTCCTTTCAGGGAGTGGTAAAGAGCAACTCAGCCTTCTCTTCTCCAGACTAAACAATTCCACCTCCCTCAGCTGCTCCTCATAGGCCACATTCTCCCTTTGTGCTTTTCAAACCTGTGCCCTGGTACAACTCCTGGTTGCACCACCCCCGCTATACATGGAGCCTGATGAGGAAACAAGACTCAGGGTCTGGGAAGGTCGGGATATGGACCACGAGGGGCTATTAAGAAGAGGGCTGTTGAGGGCAGGAGATGCATTCCAAAGCCTTCTTTTTAGGCAGCTGCTGGTGTTTAGAAAAGCCAGAGGGCAAAAGCTTGCCTGTGGAAGGCACATGTGTCAGGAGAGGCTCGGGAGGGTGCAGGATGCTAGTGGTGAGTGATGCTTTGGCAGGCATTCTGCAGACAAACATCTCTGTGTGGCCACGCAGCAGGAGAAGCAGTGGCACTTAAACCTGGAAGCATTTCATCTTCCACATGCTGCTTCCAGCCTCTGTCACTGAATCCTCGTGACACTCGTGTGAGGCAGTAGCAGCAGCAGCTGGAATGAAGCTTTAGATGTTTAATATGCCAAAGAGAATGAGGCAGAAAGCTCTGCAGGTCCATGTTTTCTCCTCTTTGTCTACCTGTGGAGCACCAGACATTGGTTCTCACCAGTGTCCTGGGGAACCAGCTGGAGCTGTGGAGGGGATGGGGTAAGAGAGAGGGTTTGGCCAAGCACCTGAATCCAGCCTGCAGCACAGCACTGGAGTCTTGGCTACATTTGGCAGGGTTTTGGGTTGAACTAATTTAAATTGTCTTTACCAAAACTGCCCTGTGCACTTCAATAGGGTCATGGAATTGTTTGGGTTGAAAAAACCCTCTTAGATCATCCAGTCCAACCATCCACCTAAGAACACCATGGCCATCAAACCCTGTCCCCAAGTGCCATGGCCATACAGTTCTTCAGCACCTCCAGGGACAGGGACTCCAGCACCCCCCATGGCAGCCTATGCCAATCCCTGACCACTCCACCAGCAAAGAATTTTTTCCTTATCTCTAACCTAATCCTCCCCTGGCACAATTCCAGGCCATTTCCTCTCCTTCTATCACCTGATACTTGGGAGAAGAGCTCAAGCCTACCTCACTGCACCCTCCTTTCGAGGAGCTGTAGAGACCAATGAGGTCTCCCCTCAGCCTCTTCTTCTCCAGACTAAACAATTCCAGTTCCCTCAACCACTTCCCATTTGTACTGGGAGCTCCTGAAGCCTTGGCTTGGTGCTGCCTTCTGTGAGAACAGCATCTGTTACTTACTTGGGTAAAATATCACCCACAGCAAGGGCTGGGAACAGAAAATCTCCAAGGTTCCAGTGCTGCTGGTCAAACTCTTCTGGCAGAGCCCAGTTTCAATGCTGCCTGGCTGCCAGCACGAGTCATCAGTGTACCACAGTGGTCTGGGTCTAGATGTTCCCTCCACTTCATGCACCAAATCTAAGCAACAGTCCCCTTCTCAGCCCTCCTTTTGGCACTCAGTGCACGTTGGGATGCTGGGTGTTACTGGTGGGACAGGCTCTAGGAGCATCCCCATCCCTCTGTGTCCCTTCAGCCCATTCTCTGTCCCTCCCGTGGCAGAAGCAGCACCTTACTGCCATCAGCTGGTACCTTGCAAGGAACCAAAGATCTGGGCAGGTGCTTCCCATTTGGAATACTTTCTTTGGAAAAACCTTCCCACTGACTCTGAAAATCCTCAGCTGAACCAAACACAACCACACATGCACGGCTTGTGGTCAGGGTTCCTTTGGTTTAAGGTTGTAGAGCAGAGCACACAAGCATTAAATGGGGCTGGGAGCTGGGAAATCAAGTTGGGATGTGGGGTGAGGAGCAGAGGGCAGCTCCTGGCTTTGCTGTCTGGCCAGTTCGCTGAGGTACCTGATGCCACCAGAGGTATTTTAAGGCTGAGATGGTGAAGGACAAGGTGGGTGCTGCCTTGTGCCAGAGTAGGGGGGCAGTGACCTGCTGTTATTGCCACCAATGCCCAGCAAAGCAGCAGTGGGTCCTCACTGGACATACTAAAGCCAGTTCCATCATCTAAAGCTATTTAAGGGGTTACTGACATAGTTGTTGGGCTGTGAGCTGGTTAGATGGGTGGGAGCTACCTTCTCTTCCACAGGCCTCCCCTCTTTGCCCTGGGGTGCTCCTGCTCACACCCCCGGCTGGGCTTTTGTCATCACTGTCCCACGAGCATTGTTCTGACAGAACACAACTTCTGATGGGGATTGTTCTCCAGTTCCCATGTGCCCACCTCCTTCTGTCATCCCTGCTGCCTCAACCTGCCTCATCACCCTTTGGCAACCTCTCTGCCTCACACTCTTCCCCTTCAAATCTGCCCCCTGGTCCTCTCTGTCCCGTGACACCATCGCTGCTTCTGTCACTGCCTCCCACACAGTGACACTCACCTGGGCCTCTGCCTTTGTGCTGTTCTCTTGTCAGGTACAGTAAGATATCAGCTTTCTAAAACATGGCACTGAAGAAAATTCAGACCTCCTGACACCTGAAAGACACCCCTAGCTTGAGCTCCCAAGAGAAGACTTGTGGCTGCCCTGGGAAGACTCATGTGTTCCAACATCAGGCAGAGGAGAGGCAGGGATCAGCACTGCCTAGCCGCCCCAAGGTGATGCCCCAAGTGGGACCTTGGAGGTGCCCATCTTACCCAGGCACCAAACAAACTTTCAAGTTGGAGTTTGAAGGGTCCCTCTGCACTCCCAGAGGTGACTACCTGCCTGTCTCAGTCCCTCTGCCTTCACACCAGAGGCATCCAGAGCTCTTTGCTGATGGCAGACAGATGGCCACAGCCCAGCCATGTTCATCCTCCTCTCTGTTCCCCGACATTTGCCTGTGCTAGATGCCACCCCAGCCCTTTCCACACCTGCCCTGCTGTTTCCTTCCTCCTTTCCCTCTCTTCCTTTCACTTTTCCTTCCTACTCCATCACTTGACTCAATTCAGCTGCCTGAGCCCCCCCCTTTGACATTTTGTGGCCAAGTATTAACCATCCCTCTCTTTAGATACTTTGATTGGAGATACGAACCCTGGAGCCTCTGTTGGCTGCCCAGGCAGGAGATGACACAGGCTGACTGCCTGCTTCTGCTCACCTGAGGAGGCTGAGAGTACAAAGCCGGGCTTATCAAGGGCACTTAGATGCCAGAGATGCACAGCTTGCTGTCACCTAATGGTGATGAGGTTGCCCAGAGTACCTCTCCTCACTTCAAGTGGCCATCACTTGAGGGCCAAACCCTGCCTAGAGGAAGCCAGGATGAAATATTTTTGGTGCACCCCAGTGCTTCAGGGTTGGCATTTAGAAAGAGATGTCACCTGTCTGCAGGAGCAGCAGCTGTGCTGAAATCAGGAACTGCTTGGCAGAAGGCTACTGGGTACCCAGGCTGGCACCCGCACCAGGACACCCCATGATGTGCAAGGTCCCCATCACGATGCCATCTCCAAGGCTTCCTGGCTGCCAACACTCCAGAGGTCCCAGCCCAGCTGCCACCACCTCGCTCAGCCCATCAGCTCCCTGGCATCCAGAGAAGAGCCCAAGGAAGGGGTTATTGAAACCACTAGACTCATCTTAACATTAATTCTGAGAGGCTTGAGGTAAAACTGTTACTGGTGACGAATGGTTTTAGACAAGGCTTAGCAGATTGTGTTACTGTGTCTTAGACACCAGCAGGACTCAGCATGGCTGTTTGCTTGTTCAAGTAGCTGGCTGGGGGAAAAAAAGGAGAACATACAAAAACAAGCTGTAGATGCTTTGGTCCAGCATCAACCCCTCCAGCTTTGGGGTGAGAACTGGAGCCTTAAGGCACCCTCAAAATGATCCTCTTGTATCTAGCAGTTCCCAAAGGAATGGTGTTTAAAAAAGGAAGAGAGTGAAAAAGATCCCTTAATTTCAGTAGGGAAAAAAAAAAAAAGAGATTACAAAGTTGCAGCTCCAAACTGCACTGCTGCTGACCAGTATTTTAAGGCTTTGGTTCTTTCCTGGTTTTAAAAAATGAAGTATTCTTGCCTTCTGGCAGTTGAGATGCACTTGGTGGGCAAGGCAGTTAGCTCTCTCTACAGCACTGAGAGCTACAATGGAGGGGCAGAACCAGGCAGAGAGGGGACGAACCAAAACTGAACCCAAGTGAAGGGGTTGGGGGAAGCAGAACTGGCTGCAGCTGGAACAGAGAAGCAGAACCAGGCAGCAAGGGAACCAATTGAAACTGAACCCAAGTGAAGGGGCTGGGGGAAGCAGAACTGGCTGCAGAGTGTTCTGGGGTGGGAGGAGGCATTTACATTTCTCTTCCTCAACATCTTCTGAGGAGGAAACAAACAAACAAACGAAACACCCACAAGAAGAAAGAAAGAGGACCTGGCCGCAGGCCTGCGGGAGGAGAGGGAGGAGAGGAAGGGGAGGAGAAGGCTTTAGTAGAGTCCACAGCCCCGCAGGTTGTTGGCGATGATGACGTCCGTGACGGCGTCGAAGACGAACTGGATGTTGTTGGTGTCGGTGGCGCAGGTGATGTGTGTGTAGATCTCCTTGTTGGGGGACTTGTTCTTGCTCTCGTACTGAGCCTGGATGTAAGCCACCGCCTCCGTGAAAGAGCTGGGGCCTAGGAGAGAGGACAAGGTGGAAGGCAGGTTAGGAGGTCAGCTGAGGACACATCCCTGCAGGCACTCAAGGGGTAAAACTTCAGGGTAGATTAGGGGCAGTGGTTTGAAGCTGGAGCAGGGGCAGGTTTAGGTTGGACAGTAGGAGGGAGTTCTGCACAACAAGAGTGGTGAAGCAATGGAAGAGGTTGCCCATGCATCTGCAGCCCCTTTCTACTTGGTCTGCTTTGCAGGACCCCGGGAGGATCTCTGGGAGGATCCCTGTTAATGCTTTCCTATAAACCCTGCATATCCTACCCATATCAACCTCAGGTAGCTGCTGGGACCCCATCTCCCTGCTCCACGTTGTCTCCTGAATGTGGGAGATAGGCATCAAAACAGAGCATCAACCATCACACCACTTCTTTTCTCCAAATCCTTATTTTCTTTCCTTGGACCACATAAGAAAAGCTGTGGAACAAATTTTTTTTTTTTTCTTCCCCCCAAAATACGTGGTGTTTGATGGAGCTGGGGCTGGGAGATGTTGCCCAGCAGACATTCAGAGTCAAACCTGATGGAGCCCTGAGCAATCTGCTCCAATTGGAGGTGTCCCTGCTGACTGCAGGGGTGTTGGGCAAGATGACCTTTGAGGGTCCTTTCTAACCTGATGCATTCTCCTGATACAAGATCCACAAAAGCAGGTCCACCAAATGCAGTCAGTAAGAGTAAAAGGTGCAGGTTTGGTTCATGGAGAAGAGGGGAAAGAGGAAGAGGGCTACTGGGAGACTTCAGAGAAGATTAGGGGAAATGGTCTGAAACTTAGAGCAACTTCGGTTGGACATCAGAAGGAAGTTCCTCACAGTGAAGGTGATGAAATACTGGAAGAGGTTGCCCAGGGATGCAGTTGAGACTCCATCCCTGGAGACAAATATTTAAGGTCAAATGTGACGTGGTCCTGGGCAACCTGATCTAGTTGGAGATGTCCCTGCTGACTGCAGGGGGGTCGGACAAGATGACCTTCGAGATTCCCTTCCAACTTGATGCATTGTGTGTGATGCTGTGTTAAAGCAAGCTTACAACCCTAAATCTGTAGGACACCTGCACATGCCCTGCTATAGGGAGATGTGGAGCCTTCATAGGGCTGCTGCATCTCCATCTCCACCTCAGGGCTGAGCACTGTTACCAGCCAGGGCTGATGCAAGGGTGGAGATGTTCACCATCTGTCACCTCAGTGGTATTTTTGATTCTGAGTTCTTTTTATGGTCCATAGAGATGAAATGGATGAGGGGACTGAGTGTTAAATAGGCTATGATAGGAAAACCAGGAGAAATTCCACATCATGGTGACAAAAAAGGAGGAAAAAACTGCCAGGAATGCAGTAAGTGCTTGATCTGGTGGAAGGGCTTATGTTTTTTTGGTTTTTTTTTTTACCTTTTAAAATATATATATATTTTTTTTTTTATTAAAGTTTCAGCTTTTGATGGAAAAGAAGAGCTGAAGTGGCCATGAATTGAGGGCAGTGTTGGCAACCCTGCCCTCCTTTCCCTGAACTCCAAAGAGAAAAGGACATGAAAGGGCCCAGCCTGTGTTACAGGGCAAAGTGGGGTTTTCTCACATTAAAAAGCACAGAAAAGCTAATACAAAATGTCCCTCTTCCTGAGAAATTAGGATTGCAGAGCTCTCTGCTAGAGCTCTGGCTAAAATCCCACCACCAGCAGTTTCTCGGTTTGATGTCTGTGCCAAGCCTCATTCAGCAGCAGGTTTTGCGTTACAAAAGCTCAAGGGCAGTCATGCAAAAGAGAAGATCTCTTCTAATCTGGCCAGCCTGGACACTGCTCACACACACAGCTTCACTCAGCCACCTCCTGAGGTCTGACAGACCCAGTTTCTCTGGCTGGCCTGGTGCACAACCCTCCAGTTCAGCTGCTTCTGCCCAGTGCCAGTGCCCACAAGCCATGGAAGGTCCTACAGTGGTAACACCACTAATGCTCTTGCATCACTCTCCCTCTATGATGCTGCAGTGATGGGAAATGTTGGCTGCTACAGAGAACCTTTCTCGGGCCTGAGATTTGCTGTGGCTGAGGGCAGTTGATGTGGGAAGTCACAGGCTCACAGGATGTCAGGGGTTGGAAGGGACCCACAGAGATCACCCAGTCCAACCCCCCTGCCAGAGCAGGAGCAGACAATCTAGCTCAGGTCATGCAGGAACACATCCAGACAGGCCTTGAAAGTCTCCAGAGGAGGAGACTCCAACCTCTCTGGGGAGCCTGTGCCAGTGCCCTGAGACCCTTGCAGTAAAGAATTTTCCCTTGTGTTGAAGTGGAACCTCCTGTGCTGCAGCTTACATCCACTGCTCCTTGTCCTACCCCAGGGAGCAAGTGAGCAGAGCCTGTCCCCCTCCTCCTGACCCCCAGCCCTCAGATATTTATAAACATTTATGTCATCCCCTCTCAGTCTTCTCCAGACTAAGCAGCCCCAGGTCCCTCAGCCTCTCCTCATCAGGCAGTGCTGCAGTCCCCTAATCATCCTCATAGCTCTCTGCTGGACCTTCTCCAGCAGATCCCTGTCCCTCTTCAACTGGGGAGCCCAAAACTGAATACAGTACTCAAGATGAGGTCTCACTTGCGCCTACCTGATTTAGGGACTTGAACATCTCTCCTGTGAAGAAAGGCTGAGAGCCCTGGAGCTGTTTAGTTTGGAGAAGAGAAGGCTGAGAGAGGATCTGAGCAGTGCCTATAAATATCTGAGGGGTGAGTGTCAAGAAGAAGGGGCCAGGCTCTTTTCACTGATGTCCTGTGATAGGACAAGGGGCAACGGATACAAACTGGAACCAGGAAGTTCCACCTCAACATGAGGAGAAAATTCTTTGGTGTGAGGGTCATGGAGCCCTGGAGCAGGCTTCCCAGAGAGACTGTGGAGTCTCCTTCTCTGGAGACTTTGCGAACCCACCTGGATATGGTCTTGTGTGACCTGCCCTGGCAGGGGGTGGACACAGCTTGGATTAGATGATCTTTAGAGTTCACTTCTAACCCCTACCATTCTATGATTCTATGTACATGTGTTGCCAGTTGAAAACCATGACTCATGAAGACCATGAGGTTTATGAAGACTATAAGACTCATGAAGACAATGAGACTCATGAAGACAATGGGATTCCTGAAGACCATAACACTCATGAAGACAATGGGACTCATGAGGACCATAATACTCATGAAGACAACGAGACTCATGAAGACAATGGGATTCCTTAAGATCATAAGGCTCATGAAGACAATGGGACTCATGAAGAACATGAGACTCATGAGGACCATAAGACTCGCGAAGACAAAGAGACTTGTGAAGAACAAGACTTGATAATATGCTTCAAGCAAAAGAACTAAAATATGTTTTAGTTTGAGGAAGAGGAGCCTGAGGGAAGACTTCATCACAGTCTACAGCTATCTGAAAGAGGTTGTGGAGAGGTTGGTGCTGATCTCTTCTCACAGGTAATTAGTGATAGAACAAGAGGGGATGACCTCAAGCTGCCATTGGGTAGGTTTAGAGTGGACAGTTAGAGTGGAATGATTTTTTCCCAGAGAGAGTGGTCAGGCACTGGAATGTGCTGCCCAGGGAGGTGGTGGAGTCACCAACCCTGAGTGTGTTTTAAGGTGGTTTGGATGTGGTGCTTAGGAATATGGTACAGGATGAAGCTTGTAGAGTAGGGTTCTGGGTTGGACGTGGTGATCCTGAGGGGCTTTTCCAGCCTGAATGTTTGTGACTCTGTGATTTTTGGGAGGTTGAAGAACGTGGGAACAGTTCTACATGCTGTGCCCAACCAGGAGGGCATTTGATGAAAGGGAAGTCGGTTGTTCCAAGGCATGAGGATTTGGATGCTGGATTTCTTGTGGGAGAAGAGAGAATCACTGATGCCAGCTTGGTTTAAAAGATGCTCTGGGTTCTGCTGCTGCTGCGTTAAGGACTGTGGGCTAGGCACAAGTGTGGATGAATGGAGGAAGGGGATGGAAACAACCAGAGGTTCAGCAAGCAGCTGTGGATGCAGCCTTCTAATAATTCTGTCAGCAGAACTAATGGATATGGGAAACCTCCTTTCATTAAAAGCCTTTTGTGGAACCTGCTTGTATAGTGAAAGTGATGTTGTTTGATTTAGAGGTTTTCATCAAATGAGTCTTTTGTGCTCCAGGGCAACTTTCTACTAATGCCAGGTTGTGGGTTTTTTTTCATCACCTTCAAGATTTGGTCAGTAAAGCAGGGGTGAGCAAGCCCAAATGTGTGCTTGGGTCTGAGGTCTGGGCTTAATGTAGGAGGAGCTGACCTCTAGCTTCAGTGGCATTTCAAATGCCTGGGAGGAGACATTCTTCACCTCTGATTCACTTTTGGGGCAGCGGAAGAACTTTCAGCCTTCAGCCTCCCAGTCCCTTCTGATGGCATGAGAAAGACAAGAAGTCTGTGGAGGGTCCTTGGCATTGTGGTAACTCCCAGCTTCCAAAGCAGCAGCTCGAAGGAATTCAGAGCATCTTGAAGGTACTTGGAGGTTTGGGGAGGACTGGTTTGGTTCACTTGGTGGTAAAGTGCTCCAGAAACAAGCTGTACTTGCTTTCCTCTGTGTGGTCAGCTGAGACCTTAGGGGTGTTCAAGCGTCTGTCTCCCCTGACTGAACTCCTCTCATGGGCTGGGATAGCTTGGGAAGGAAAAGTTTCATCTAAATCCACATTCCTTCGTGTTCCAGTCTCTGCAGCAGGGATGGGTAAGGGCATTATTTCAGAGCGGGGCTACTGGGAGACTTCAGGGAAAATTAGAGGTGATGGTTTGAAACTAGAGCAGGGGAGATTTAGGTTGGACATCAGGAGAAAGTTCCTCACAATGAAGGTGATGAAATACTGGAAGAGCTTGCCCAGGGATGTGGTTGAGACCTCATCCCTGGAGACATTCAAGGACAAACTTCATGGGGCCTCAAGCAACCTGCTCTAGTTGGAGGTGTCCCTGCTGACTCCAGGGGGGTTGGGCAAGATTACTTTTGAGAGTCCTTTCCAACCTGAAGCATTTTGTGAAGACCCACAAAAGCAGGTCCACCAAATGCGAGCAGGCAGGAGTAAAAGATGCAGGTTTGCTTCACGGAGAAAAGGGGGAAAAAGGAAGAGGGCAGGACAAAAATCATAGAATCATCAGGTTAGATTGTCTGGAAGAGATCTTTAAGATCATCAAGTCCAACCATTAAAATCTTCTAGGGTATCAGGAATGCTGATACAAAGAGGCTACTGATGAGCTGCTCCAGAAGCCATTTGAAAGACGACAAGCAGCAAAATTTAGGCTTGGCACTGTTGGGAGATCTCAGCTGTGAGATCTCCATTATTAGATCTTTTTAGACAAGGAAGATGCTGGTTCTGCCTGGCCCAAGCAGACGAGCGGATGGCTGAAATGTGTTGGTAGTGACAAACATCCAACCCTCCCCTGGGAGGAAGCCTGCAGTCCTCCGGATTCAGACTCCACAGCCACAGCCCATTCAGCCCCCAGCAGCAGTGAGGGATTGTTTTTTGCCTATTCACAGTGAAAATCCAAGTGCTCAGAGATAGGAAGCTCTGGTTAATAATTTGTTGGCCTGCCCAGGAATGTGACACTCTTGGTGCTCCCTGCTCACAGCTCTGTTTCCTGACAAAGAGATCTGCTCCTCCGTCTGTCGGCTTGATTCATCTGGATGTCTCTGGTGAGCCTAAATAATTCACGACAAGAAAAGTTTATTTTTGTGCTGTCTCAGGGTGGTGATGAGGGCTTGTGGAAGCTGGCAGGATGCAGTGAGGTGCAGCTGCAGCCTCTGCATGGGTGATGTATTCCCAGCAATAGCAGGGCAGATGCCAGGTGGGCAGCAGAAGCGAGAGTTTCCTGCATGTTGCCCCATGGCAGAGCCTCTCCTCTGATCTCCAGGTGCCACTAAGGCCTCCTTCTCCTGAGCCAAGCTCAGGACATGGCTTGTTGTGGCTCTTCTCTGCATTATGGGTTAAGAGGTGTGGGTGGCCAGTGCATGAGGAAAATCAGGCTTCTTGTTCTCTATCTGCACTCGACTGAAAGCTGTTCCTTGGCCAGAAGCTTGATGTCAGTGAGCCTGAGAGAAAAACTGGGGACCTCCTAAACTCGAGTGACAAAATCTTCCACCTTGAGCCAAAGCAGCCAAGCTGTGGGGCAGGCTGGAGGGCTGGGTAGAGTCAGGAAGTACAGAAGGATCCTCACTGTGGTCAGCCAGCATCCACAGGGAACTTGCCCACAAAGTGACAGAACTGTTTAGGTTGGAAAAGACCTTTAAGAACATCATCGTCCAACCACTGACCCAGCACTGCCAAGGCCACTGCTAAACCACGTCCCTCAGCACCACACCTACATGACTTTTCAATCCCTCCAGAGATGATGATTCAACCACTGCCCCGGGCAGCCTGTTCCACTTGTCAACCCCTTTGGGGAAGAAATTGCTCCTCAAGCCCAATCTAAACCTCCCCTGGCATAACTTGATGCCATTTCCTGTTGTCCTATCAGTTGTGCCTTGTGAGAGAAGACCAACACCCACCTAGCTCCAATCTCCTTTCAGGGAGTCTCCTCTCAGCCTCCCCTTCTCCAGGAGATGTGACTGATTGTGACACAGCAAAGATGGGCTCCAGATGAAGAACACCCTAACAAAGCCTGTGCACTGGTCTCCCAGAGACCTGTTACCCACTGATGATGCTTAACCTCACTGTTTCTTTCTGAGAGACCTGTTCATATTCCTAAGTGATGCTGGGAACTAGAGCATGGGTGTGAGGAGTGGGTTGCCAGTCCCATACCTGCAGATGTTGCCTTGGCATCAAAACCACTTGTGAGGCAGAAATCAAATGTCCTGCTCAGTAGCAGTGACTCTTCATTGGCAAAGAACTTGTGTTTTTTAGGTCATCTTCACACTTTAAGTGGATCACTGGACATGGTGGGGGTGCCCCTATGGTATTTCTTGAAATGCAAGTTGCCGGGAAGTGAGTGGGAAATCTTTAGCCTGGTAGCCTTTGATACATGACAGCATCACAGCATCTCAGTATGGTGGGGACTGGAGATCATCCAGTCCAACCTACCCTGCTAAAGCAGCAGCTTGCCCAGGATCACAATGCCCATCTGGGGTGGGAAACTCTCCAAAGAAGGAGACTACACGACCTCTCTGGGCAGCCTGTTCCAGGCCTCCAGCACCTTCACGGCAAAAAATTTTATCCTCCTGGTCAGATAGAACCTCCTGAGTTCCAGTTTGTGCCTGCTGTTCCTTGTTCTGTCTGGCCCCATCCTCTTGCCCCCCACCTTTTAGGTCTTGCTAAGGATTGCTTAGATCACCTCTGGGGCTGCTTTTCTTCAGGCTAAACATCCCCAGGACCCTCTGCCTTTGCTCCTCACAGAGTTGCTCCAGGCCCCTCAGCAGCTTTGCAGCCTCTGCTTCACTCTCTGCAGTAGTTCCCTGTCTCTCTTGGACTGGGGAGCCCAATACTCCAGATGTGGCTTCATTAGGGCAGAGTACAAGGGAAGGAGAACCTTCCTTGACCTGCCAGCCACATCCTTCTTCATGCGCCCCAAGAACCTGGATGGGGAACGCTCCGTGACCCCTTTGCTACACTGTCCTGCACAGCCAGCCCTCTCATTACCTGTATATTCAGGAAAGCAGAGAGTCAGTGGAGATTTCTTAATTTTCTCCTCAAATATGTCCTTCTTGTTTAGGAAGAGAATGATGGAGGTGTCTGTGAACCATTTGTTGTTGCAGATGCTGTCAAAAAGCTTCAGCGATTCGTGCATGCGGTTCTGCAACAGAAAAGACAAGAGGTGACATCAGGGCAAAACCAGCCACTTGGAGAGTGTGTGTGGGGGTTGTTTAACATGAAGGGCATGCTAAGCCAACTAAATTAAGGAGGAGATACCAAATAAATAAACAAATAAATGATGAAAACAATGAGAAGCTACAATATACATAATAGATTTATGTATAGACACAGCTGAAGGGGTAGGTAGACAGATGCGGTCCCTAGCACGGTTGGCACACAGTAACCGAAGGGCACTGGACTATGCAGAGCTGTGGTGACTCTGTATTGTCACCTACAAGGGTCCCACCTCCCAGAAACCATCATGCACCATGCATGGATGGGAAGTTATTTTTGCCCTCTGAGCAGCTTTACGTGTCGGTGGAGCTCATGCAGGTTGTCTAAAGCCTTTTCCATTAAGGCTTTTCATCGCTTTCACAATCACTTTCATACGGCGTGCGTGTAGCACACAGACTGGTCTGGATGACATTAACCAAGGACTGGGAGATCCTTGAATTAATCTGGAGTTGGAAGCAGGCATCGAGGTGAACAGCACTTTGGCAGCGACCTTGCCGTGAGCTTTGCCTGGTGTTGTTATTTGGTTTAGTGCTGGCAGGCTTTTAATTTTGCTTTAATTATTATTTGGTGGTTTGGTTTTGTTTGGTTGGTTTGGTTGGGTTTGTTTTTTTTTTTAGTTAGATAAGATGGCTCATCAGAAGAGTGTCTGGCAGAGAGGAGGGGGAAAAAAGGGGAAAGGAAGAGAAGTAGTGTAAAAAAGGGGGGAAATGCAACAAAAGGTATCTAAGGAGGAGCAGGCAGCTAGCACTGATGTTAGCTCATGCCTCTAGAAGAGCGTTAGCCGCTTGCCAGCAGAACAACCATAGGTTCAAAGGCACACGGAGGAGGAGTCAGCTTTGTTGGTTAGAGATCATGCAAAAAAACTCTCAAAAAACATGGAGGAGGAGAGAGAGAAGAGAGAAGAACAAAACCCGGACGAGTTAAGAGACTTGCAAAGTCCGCCACGTGGTTTTATGATGGTGGAAAGGAGCTCACGGCAAAGTCAACCAAGTCGCGTTCTCTGCTGCTTTCAACTCTCAACTTGGGTTTTGGTTTCGTTCTTTTTGTTTGTTTGTTTTTTTTTTTTTTTTTTTTCTTTTGAATTTTTTTTTCTCAATTCAAGAGAAGCTTCATACCTGCCAAATTTGGTTGGTCTCTCAAATGCTCAGTTTTTTGGCCCTTGTTTGGCTTAGATAAGGTCAGTCGGCCGAGGCAAAGCTGTGACGTGCCGAGGCTGGCGATGCTGGAGCGGCCACGTCCCTCGGCCGGGCAGCGCGGAGAGGAGCCGGGCAGCGCAGGTGAGTGAGGACGAAGCACACCCGAGGCTCAAGGGGTGGTCACCAAGGGCACAGCGCGGTCCAGACCCGACCGGCTCCTCGGCTTTTTGTGTGGTTTTTTTTTTTTCCCCCAACGGCAATCTCTTGGCGGCCTCCCCAAGGCCGCTACTGCTGCGCACACACTCAATAATGGTTACGGCGACCGCCTGGAAAGAGGTGCGACGGGGCAGAGAGCAGCGGCTGGCTGCGGAGGGGCCTTGGGCTGGGGGGAAGGGTGGCTCTGCCCCCCCCACACCGTCATTTGGAAACTAGAAGTGGTGTAGAAGACAGCTGCCATCTCTGTGCCACAGCAGCAGCAGCAGCAGCAGCAGCAGCAGCGAGACCAGCGCTCTGTGTGTTAAAGCTTTTCCTTGGTGGTGCTTTAGCTGCTGCTGGGTGTTTCGCTTAGACGAAAGTGGCTCCGTGGATGAAGTTTTCCTTCAATTTCAGATCCGACCCGGGGTGAAAGGAGACGTGCGAGGCTTGCTGTACCATACACCACAGGCCCTGCTACCGAGCACCTCCCCACCGCGCATCCTACCAACGCACCATGGGCAGGGGTAAACCCACATGGGTTCGCTGGGTCTCAGCTGCCAAGGCGCTGCTGAGCTGCATCACCCTGTGCCTTGGCGCAGGGTTTTGGCAACCCGTTTTTTTTTTTGTGCTGGCTGATGTGGGAAGCCCGGGAGCAAAGCTCCTCTTTTGCTACTTGTGCTGTTAAAACTGTAACCACGTAGAAAGCTGTGAAAGTTTTGTACAGAAGCTTCTTGGCTACCCCAAAGCCTTTGGGAGGAGAGAAAAAGGTGAAGGGTGGTCAGGGGAACAGAAAGCAAAGATAATTAACTTTTTTAAAGCAGAGTCCCTCACAGAACAGTTTTCATGACATTTTCATCATCACCCTTGCTGATTTAAAATACAAGCAGAGAGAAATGTGAGCACTGCTCATGGGTTAAACCACCTGCAGCAGGCATCAAGCCAGAGGTCACCATACTTACCATGCCAGCCCCACAATACACTGCCCAGCCTCAGCACGGGGCAGAGGCATGCAGCTGTGCCTTGTGGCACAGAGAACACCACGGATGACATCAGGTTTGGGTAAGAAATAGAAGCTGAGAACTTCTTACGAGCTGGGCTCTGCTGTGAAGTTAACCTTCCTACAGCAGCACAGAAACCCTTCCACTTCTCTTATCTAGTTTGATTCATTGTGGTAGTAGCTGTTAGAGAATGAGGGTGTTTTCCCAAGGGATAGTGACTCTTGGCATGCAGTGAGACCAGAATATACACCCTGTAGAAAATGAGAGCCACAAATAAAACATCCTCCATTCCTCTCAGATTCCAGAAGCAAGGCTCAAACCTTCCCAAGGCCTCCTGCCCTGGCTTTCTGAGCTCTGCACAGTGATATCCCCCCCATCTCAGCCAGTTAACTGAGCAAATACAACCTCTGCTCTGCCCACTCATTCACCTGGGGAAAGTTCTGGCCTTTTCCTTCCTCATCACTAAGGAGAATACATTCAAACAGTGCTCTGTGTGTGTGGCACAGGTGCTCCTGGTGAGCAGAGAGGGATGCTGGTGTTGCTGTACCTGGGAAATGCATCCCAGGATGGCTCCCAGAAGCTCACACATGGACGTAAGCTGTGCTAGTGTTGGCTAACACTGGGACCGTCTCACTGCCTCCCTTTCTTTCCCAACTGCTATTCATTCAACAGATGTTTGTAGGAGACCTCCAGCCTTGCTGAGGCATGAGAATGGGGAGGCAGCCTCTGGGTGCCACCCTTGAGAAGACAGGCTGCTGCTAGAGGAGAAGTGAGCAATTAAACCCCTCAAACCAACCCCTTCCTACCAGTTAATCCACAACAAAAGCCCCTTGTAGACCCTTAACGCTTCCCCAGAACCTCTTTCAGGAGCACCCATGCTGCTGTGATGGGCCAGGTGACCTTCAAGATGACACTTCTCATGCATTGATAGAAATTCCTTCACCTGCCTTTGGACCCCTTGTGCTGCTGCTTCCTACTGGCTGCTGGCTCTGCCGTTAAGGGAAGGACCTTGAAACATTAGCTTCCTTGTGGCACTTTCAAACTCAGCATTTTAAGTCCTGCAACCCCTTGTGGAGCAGCCTCACCAGCCACCTGGCAGAGCAGTAACCACTTGCCCAGCCCAGTTAAAACTCCAGGTCACCTTTCCTGCACAGGGCAAGAGGCAGAACTGTGCACTACTGACTTCAGCTATCCTTGCACAACCATGGTCACATCACTGCTAGGAAGATCAAACAGCTTGCTTATGAGTGTGGGCAAGGCTCTGCCCAGGCAGAAGCACACTCCTGGTGTTCAGCAAAGCATAGGAGGGGACCTGGTTCTTTCTGCAGCACACAGCAGAGTCAATCACCTTTTCTGTGCTCTTTGGTGATTAAGTGCTGGCTGTCACGCGAGCTAGAAGGACACTGATGATTATCCCAGGTACAGTGACTCCACGTTCCCCCCTTCTGCTTTTCTGTCTTCCTGAGGTGCCCAAGCCACTTTGCTTTGCTTTGTCACTCCTCAGGCAATTTCTGAGCTCTGCAATTCAATTTCCCTTGCCCAATGGCAGCAGAGGCAGCGTGCTAACCGGGGCATGCAGCGAGATGGGAACCAACAGGCTGACACTAATGCACACCAAGGGTCACCAGCACAGCATCTCCAACCCATCCCAGGCTCAGCAATGGGGATGTGAACAATACTGGGGGTTCTCAGATGGCCTAAATATCTTTCTTTAACAGGCAGCAATGTGCAGCATGACACCCCCCCCACCCCCCCACCCCCCTTGCCACGACTCCTTGGAATTTGTGGGGAATAAGGCACGAAGGATAGTGTTGGTTCTCATGATAGGTCCCATGCCATTGTTGGCTTTCTGAGAATTTTATTAGGGATTCCATTTAGAAGGAAAAAAGATCATAGAATGGTTTGGGTTGGCAGGGGCCTAAAGCTCATCTAGTCCGAGCTCCCTGCAGTCAGCAGGGACTTCTGCAGCTAGAGCAGATTGTTCACAGCCCCAACCAACCTGACCTGCAATGGTTCCAGGGATGGGGCATCTCCCACCAACCTGGGCAACCTGGGCCAGGGTCTCGCTACCCTCAGTGCCAAACATTTCTTCCTTCACTCTGAATCTCCCTCTTTCAGTTCAAACCATCACTCCTTGTCCTGTCACAACAGGTCCTGGTCAAAACTCTGTCTCCAGCTTTCTGAGAGGCCTCTTTCAGCACTGAAAGGCCATCAGAAGGTCCCCCTAGAGCCTTCTCTTCTCCAGGCTGAACAAGCCCAACATCTACCTTTGATAGTTGTCCTCTCCAGTTTTACTGGTTGGTAGGACTGCTGTCCCTCTCTCCTCCCAGATTATAGGTCTGAGGCTTTTCCTCCTGCTGCCTCAGATTATGGAACACAAAGTCCTGAATGGGATGAAATAGCCTCGATCTGCAAAGACAAGACCCATGGGGCTGTTGGGTCAGTTAAAGCAGGACAAATACAGCAGAGAGCTCCTGGTGATGGACTTGGTCAAGGCAGATGCAGAAGCAGCTGTAACACCTTGTGTATTGGCTAGGCTGGGCAGAGGGTGCAAATTTTGCTTTGTAAGCCCTAACTGTGGGCTGGGGCTGGCAACAGTGGGACTGATGAAGGGACTGCTTCAAGTTCTCTGTAGGTTTACTCCTCTCCCCTGGGATCTGGCCACACAGGGAAGCACTTTAGATCTGCCAACATCAGCATTAGAAGGTGTTAGGGACAATGGGAGAGGCTGGATTCAACAGCACCAGGGGATTCTACGCCAAGTGTGGGTTTTCTGGGTGGATGTGCTTAGAAACCACAGGTGCTGAAAGTTCTGTTTATTTAGTTTCTGACTTTATGATCTGGACATAGGGAAATGCTGTTTTCCCTCAGCTCCTGCTGTGTTGCTCTATTTTTGTAGGGCATTGGAGAGAAAATGTGTCCCTTAGAAAAGACTACCTGCTCTGGGGCTTCCCACACAACAGTCCCTGCTTTAGCTGCTGCAGGAGGATTGGTGCTTAGTCTTTTGAAACAAAAAGCACATGGAGGAGGACCTTGAAGTCCTGGTGGACAGTAGGTTATTCAGGGGATAGTAATGTGCTCTTCTGGCCAAGAAGGCCAATGATATCTGGGAGTGCATCAAGAGTGTGATCAGCAGGTCAAGGGGGGTCCTCCTCCCCCTCTGCACTAGTCCACATCTGGGGCATTGCATCCAGTTCTGGGCTCTCCAGCTCAAGAGGAACAGGGATATAGTGGAGAGTGTCCAGTAGAGGCTATGAGGCTGGTGAAGGGACTGGAGCATCTGTCTGAGGAGGAAAGGCTGTTTAGCCTGGAGAAGAGAAAGCTTAGACCAGGTCTTATGAATAAAAATGCCTTAAGGGTGGGTGTCAACAAGAAGGGACCAGGCTCTTTTCAGTGCTGTCCAGTGGTAGGACAGGGGCAATGGATACAAACTGGACCCCAGGAAGTTCCAGCTTAATGTGAGGTAAAACTTCATTGCTGTGAGGGTGCTGGAGCCCTGGAGCAGGCTGCCTAGAGAGGTTGTACAGTGTCCTTCTCTGGAGACTTTCAAACCCCACTTGGATGTGTTTCTGTGTGACCTGCCCTGGGTGATCCTGCTTTGGCAGGGGGAAGTTGGACTGGGTGGTCCCTGGTGGTCCCTTCCTACTCCTACCACTCTGTGATTCTATGAATAAACCTCAAAAGTACTTTACAGGTCCAGAGCTGTGCTCTGATTTTAAGGGCAGGGAAGCTCAGGGCATGTTTCAACCGGCCTTACTTAACCAGCTTTTTGCTCAGTCTCATCTGTAAGGACTCACAGCAAACCTGTTGTCTTTTTTTTCAGTGGACAAGGTAACCCCACAATGACACTGGTCCCAACAATGTTTGAGCACGGGGAGCCCCTGCTCCCTGTTAGGCTGACTTGGTCTAAACTGCACTTTCATCTCTGTGAAGTGGGGTTTCATAGAATCCTAGAATCATGGAGTGGTTTGGGTTGACAAGGACATTTATAGCTTGTCCAGGTAAACTTCCCTGGAGTCAGCAGGGACAGCTGCAACTAGAGCAGGTTGCTCAGAGCCCCGAACATCCTGACCTGGAATGGATCCAGAGATGAGACATCTACCACCCTTCTGGGCAACCTGGGCCAGGGTCTATCACCCTCAGTGTCAAATGTTTCTTCTTCTGCCTAGGCTAAACCTCCTTCTTTCAGTTCAAACCCACCACCCTTTGTCCTGGCACAGCAGGCCCTACTAAAAAGTTTGCCTTCAGCTTCCTCAGAGGCCCCAGGAAGGGCTGTCTTAGAGAAATGCAAAAAAAAAGCTCCTGTGAAACTGTGGGAGAACCTCTTCTCCCTATGCACCCAGCTTTGCAAACAGATTTCTGGGCACTCGAGATGCAGCAGGGCTTCTTTCTTCTCAGGGCTTCATGCCAGGAAAGCTTTGCAAGGCTTTCCATGCTCACACAGACATCTGTACAGCCCCCAGACCTTCCAAGGCTTAGCACAGCTTGGAGAGGCCTGGACCACAGCAAGCATCTCTTAGGAAAAACGGGAGCTGGGGGAGCAGCTCCCAGCTCGCTGCCTCCTCTTTGTTTTTCCTAAGTGAGAAGCAATAAAAGCTGATTTACGTCATTAGAACAGCAGCTGTGACGGATGCAGGCCGACAGCAAAGCAGCTGACTGGGGAGATGCTACTTCTGCTGCTGGACCACGGCAGCAGGGAGGAGACAGAATGCCTGGGGGTGGGGTGGGGGTCGGCTGAGAGAGGATTGGGTCAGTGGGTGCCAGGGCAGACAGGACCCGACACCATCATGTTTTCCTCTCTGCTCAGGGTTGTTTGTTTGGGCTGGGCGGGAGCGTCTCGCTGGGGCTGCCGAATCCTTTCGCCCCGCGGTCCTCCGAACGCGTAAATGAAGAGCAGCTGCCTCTGCCCTCCTGTTGCTCAGCATCCCCCAAAAGGCTTTGTGCAGAGGGATTGAAACAGCAAGCGAATGCCTGCGCTGTGGCAGAGCAGGACAAGCCTGCTTTTCCGATGGAAATGGGAAGCTGGAGCTGCATAGATCCCACTTTCTGCAGCGGGGGACTTCAGGGGGGCAAGTTGAGCTGGCACCCTGCTCGTCACTGGGGCACTGCTGGGTAACAGGCAGTGCCTGGCAGAGCTCAGCATTCCCAGCAGGGATGCTGTAAGCTCCATCTCAGAGGAGCTGAGCTAAGGCTGATGTTTAAAAGGTGGCATTGGCATCCAGTCCCTTCCATTTTGTACTCTGGCCTGTGAAGGTTGGCACCCCGAAGGTGACCTGTATCAAAGGCTGGCTTTGGCATCATGGTTTGGCTGCCACAGCCCAAGTTACACCTACGGAGCCCCTTGCTCCCTGCTCAGATCACAGATTTGCTCCCTTTCCCCTGGATCTGTCCTCTCTTTGCTCATTCCCTTTGATCTCCCTGATGTGTTTCTCCTGCTCAGCTGCAGGGCTCAGTGGGATTGAGCTAATGGCTGAGGTTTTCAAGTCACCTCAAGAGATTTCGGGTGCTTCCCAGTAAATCCTACAAGGCCGAGCATCCTTCAGCATACCAGGGGCAGAGGGAGATGATGACTGAGGATTAGAAAGAAGTGGACCTGAAAGGGTGTAGTGTCTCACTCTGGAGTGACATAGTCGTGATGTTAATAACACCCCAAATTCTGGCATCAGTGTGACCCAACCAACCAGGTGCTTGCAGCCTACAAGCCAACTATGTCCTAGGCTGTATCAAAAGCAGTGTGGTCAGCAGGGCCACACTATGGTGTTTCTGTGAGGTGATTCTGCCCCTCTGCTCTGCTCTGCTCTGCTTTGCTCTGCTCTGCTGAGACTC
This sequence comes from Eubucco bourcierii, assembly GCA_013396675.1. Taxonomy (NCBI): domain Eukaryota; kingdom Metazoa; phylum Chordata; class Aves; order Piciformes; family Ramphastidae; genus Eubucco; species Eubucco bourcierii. The sequence goes on along the minus strand of VWZE01024082.1, from coordinate 188,636 downwards.
TTGCTAGAACACTGTGTCCTGTTCTGGTGCACCCCCCACAAGGAGGACATGTTGAAGAGGGTCCAGTTGGAGGCTCCCCAGGCTTGGAGAGTTGGGGTTGTTCAGCCTGGAGAAGGGAAGGCTCCAGTGAGACCTTTGAGCAGCCTTCCAGTATCTGAAAGGAGCTTCAGGAGAGCTGGGGAAGGACTTTGGATAAGGGCTGGGAGTGGCAGAATGAGGGACAATGGTTTTGAGCTGGGAGAGGGGAGACTGAGACTGGAGATGAGGAAGAAATTCTTGCCAGTGAGGGTGGTGAGACACTGGCACAGGTTGCCCAGGGAGGTTGTGGATGCTCCCTCCTTGGAGGTGTTCAAGTCCAGGCTGGATAAGGTCTTGAGCAGCCTGAGCTGGTGGGAGGTGTCCCTGCCCATGGCAGGGGGGTTGGAACTGGATGATCTTTAAGAGGTCTTCCCATCTAACCCATTCTGATTCTATGATATTTCACACAGTTTTCTAGAGGTCATAAACCTGACTCAAAGAGGCCAGAAACCACAGCCCCCCC
>VWZE01024082.1:145463-176294 GCA_013396675.1 Eubucco bourcierii | reverse complement strand
TCCCCACCCCTGCAATGAAGCAGGGCTGTACTGGGCTTGTCCATCAACATCAACTTGACAAGTTGATATTAATACTAATGGTAGGCAGGAGAGGTGAACAAAAGCAGGTTGGAGTTTAGCTGCCCTAGTTAGACTCAGAGCTTTGGGAGGCATGACTGGATCCAGGAGAATTTTTAGCATCACACGCAGCGGAGCAGAGCACAGCAAGCGTGTGACACAGGTATGCTGCGGCGTGAAAGGTCTCCAGGCACAAGGTGCAGACTGACTCTCTTCATGGGTGGGGGACTGCTCCGGTTTGGTCAGCAGCTCTTCCCACCTGCCTGGCCATGGACCTCCCATGTCAGGTTTCATAGAATCACCACAGCATGGCTTGAGTTGGAAGGGACCTTAAAAAAACCCTAACCTCCCTGCCATGGGCAGGGGCATCTTCTGTTAACCCAGGTTGCTCAAAGCCTCATCCACCCTGGTCTTGAACACTTCCAGGGGTGAGGCATCCTCTGGGCAACCTGTTCCACTGTCTCACCACTCTCACAGTGAAGAAATATCATCCAGTTCCAACCCTGCTGCTGTGGGCAGGGACACCTCCCACCAGCCCAGGTTGCTCAAGACCCCATCCAACCTGGCCTTTAACACCTCCATGTAGGGGGCAGCCACAACCTCCCTGGGCAACCTGTGTCAGTGTCTCCCCACCCTCACTGCCAAGAATTTCTTCCTCATCTCCAGTCTCAATCTGCCTTCCTCAAGCTTCAGTCCATTGCCTCTCATCCTGTCACACCAAGCCCTTGTCAGAAGTCCCTCCCCAACTCTCCTGTAGCCCCCTTCACGTTGCTCTAAGGTCTCCCTGGAGCCTTCTCTTCTCCAGGCTGAACACTTGCTTTCGGAGAAATGTAAGCATTAAGGGGATAGGACACAACAGGCAGTTGGAAGTCAGTTTGTGTTCCCTAAGTAGCAGTCAGGAGCTTTAACCACAGTACCTCTCCATACCGAGCTGTTTAACCCTGAAGCAATATCCTTCCATGCTTCCAACAGGGCTTTTGCCCATGCAGTGGCAGATACTGCAAAAGGCTGCACTTTTACCATACTTCAGTGGTTGGACTTCGTGATCTTAAAGATCTCTGAGATGATCTTAAAGGTCTCTTCCAACCCAAGTGATTTTGTGATTCAATGGCTCTAAGGCCAGTAGAAATTTGCTGGCCTATTAGAAGACAGAGATGTCCTCTCCTCCATCAAGAGCAGCCTACAAAAGGGTGCTACAATTGATGATTAAAGCCTAAGTCAAGCCAAGAACTTGAAAGAGAGCTCAATGTGGGCTGGGTTCTCTTTTTGTGAGCAAAAGAGGCTGAAAATGGATGTATGTGGTGTACTTTCCTGCTCCATCCAACGTGATTTCATGCGTCCCTACATGGATTTTGATGAGCCCTGCAGATCAATAGTGCTGCATTTAAACACAGGCTAAGCAGTAATTACAGATGCAGGCAAGATGTATTCAGCTGGTGGCACTGCACCAGCTGCTGGAAGGATCAGTCCTATCAAATCAATGTTGGAAGCTTCTCAAAAAAAAAAAGGAGCTTTTTGGCTCTCATTGCAGAAGTGAAAATAGAAATTACCCCCTGAATCCCAAGAGTGTCCCACTAGGTCCATGCTGGAAAGGCTGTGGGATAGGTTTGGGTCATCACATGGTGGGAGCTGGAAGGTGTCTCTGGAGATCATCCAGTCCAATCCCCCTGCTAAAGCAGGGCACCCACAGCAGCTCGCCCAGGATCACAATGGCCAGGAGGGGTTGGAATCTCCTCAGACAAGGAGACTCCACAACTTCTCTGGGCAGCCTGCTCCAGCACACTCACACCAAAGCAGTTTTTCCTCCTGGTCAGATGGAACCTGTTGGGCTCCAGTTTGTGCCCATTGTGCCTTGTCCTGTCCTTGTGCGCCACTGAGAAGAGTCTGGCCCCATCCTTTTGCCCCCCACTCTTTAGGTCTTGCTGAGCATTGCTCAGATCCCCTCTGGGGCTGCTCTTCTCCAGGCTCTCAGCCCTTCCTCCTCACAGAGCTGCTCCAGGCCCCTCATGTCAGCAGCTTTGCAGCCCTCATGTCTGCACTGTTGCTGTTTCGCAGACCCATGCACCTTGTCCACTTTCAGTCTTTGTGCTCTCACCGGGTGACCTGCTTGTACCTGGGGCTGAGGGCTGGTGAATTTCATGGCATTAAGTGGGAAAAACAGAGGAGGAGGAGCAGTATGGAGGAAGGAGCCAGGGAGCAGGCAGACAGTGCTCCCCAGGGTCATCTCCCAGGTGCTGGAGGGCACTGAGGCTTGGCATGCACAGGCGTGGTGCCAGCGTGATGTGCCACAGCTCAGAGGGAGCAGCTGGAGGCAGCAGACAAAGCCAGGGAGGTGTGTAATGTGGCTCTGTCGTTCTGGGAACACGTGGCTGAGGCTGCAGGGTTGCCTTCAAAGGCAGGGACTGGACTGAATCCCATTTTTCCTCAGTTTTCCCCTACTGATGTGGACTGTGTGTCTGCATAGGAGCTCTTCTCTGGACAAAGCTGCTTGCTCTTCACTCATCCTGGTTTGAGCTGGGGCAGAATGAATGCTGTTCTGTTCTGAATTCTCAGCTCAGTCTCTTCTCAGTGGTGGCACTTTCTGAAGCTCAGGGCATGTTCTCACAGCCAGTGACTGCTTCTAGCAGTGACAGTGTTTGCTGTTTAGAGTTGCTGCCAAGGGTCGTGGTGCAGAAAGGTTCTTGCCTGGACCTGCTTCTGTGGTGCCCAGGGTCACTGCACCACCTCAGGGTGCAGTAAGTGAAGGACTGGACAAAACAGGTGACCATAGGCCAACAACAAGGGATTCCATTTCATCTGTGTCCTGTCCAGGATAAAGCTGAAGGATCACAGGATCAGAGCTGGTAGGGGCTGTGGAGAATAGCAAGAAACCCAAACTGAATGCAACCAAAAACCCAACCCCAGCCCTCGGTGGCAGTCTGCCAGCTCCATCTGGTTTCATAAGCATTCTTCAGCCTAAAAATACACAAACACTCAGCCAGAAGAGAGTCAAATCTTCCTGCACCGCATCTGACACCCACAGCCCTGTGCAAGCAGGGAGAAATCCCTGTTGGGTCTGTCAGTTGGTGATGAGAACAGCTGGTCCAGGGTTCAGGAGGTTTCCTCAGGGGTGACTGCCCTGTGCTGTGCTTCTCAGTGCTGCTGGCTCTAAGCAAAGAGTGGAAGGAGAAGAGGTGGTTCCCCAATTCTGATAGTGCCTCCTCTTCCTCCTCCAGGCAGCATCAGCTACTGCCCAGCTCCTTCTCTTTTGGGGAGGAGCTTTGCCAAAAATGGGACAGTCCTGACCTCTGGGGTGGTCATTAAATAGCAGTTTGCTTAGCCAAGATGCCCAGATTTTACTCATCCCCAGGCCTGGAGATACTGCCACATCCTGGTCCCTGGGGGAAGTGATTGTCCATCTGTACTCAGCACTGATGAAGCCACACAGCAAGTACTAGGTTCAGTTTCTGGCCACTCACTCCAAGAAGGACATTGAAGTGCTGGAGTGGATCCAGAGACAAGAGCAACCAAGCTGAGGAAGGATCTTCAACACAAATCTTGTGGGGAACAGCTGATGGAGCTGGGGTTTAGTCTGCAGAAGAGGAGGCTGAGGGCAGCCCTCATTGCTCTCTACAGCTCCTGGGAGGAGGTTGGAGTGAGCCCCGTGGGGGTTGGTCTCCTCTCACATGCAACAAGTGACAGGACAAGAAGACACAGCCTCGAGCTGTGCCAGGGGAGGTTTGGGTTGGGTATTAGGAAAAATGTCTTCCCAGAAAGGGTTCTCAGGCTGCCCAGGGAGGTGGTGGAGTCATCACCCCTGGAGGTATTTAAAAGCCTCATGGATGTGGTGCTGAGGGAGGTGGTTTGGTGGCAGTGGCTTAGCAGCAGTGGTGGGACTGTGAGCTCTGGGTGAGTGATCTTGATGATCCCTTCCAACCTCCACAGTTCTGTGCTTCTATGATTCTGTGGCAACTTCTCTGCTCCCCCTTGCAACAGAGGCTGAGTTATCTCCTGTGTCTCTTCAGACTGATCTTAAAGGAATTATTTTGCGGGGGTGAAGGAGGATTAGGAGGAGGGGAAGTGACAACACTCTACTACCAGTTTTCACCTGCAAGATCCACATCCAAAGAGGTGCTGAGTTTTTAGTGGAGCTGGCTGCAGAATTTGCTATTTCAGATGGAAAGGCAGAGAGGAAAGTGTCAGAGCCCTGGTTCAGCTGGTGAACACTTCTCTGGGTGTTCTTACACCCCTGGCTGCTGCCACAAGCTTTCTTTTAAGCCCAGCTCTGTATCTTCTCAACTGCACTCAAGTTGAGAGTGTGATGGCATCTCAGATACCTTCACGCAGACCAAGAGGGGACATAGTCCTCCAGAAACCAGGTGTAGACAAGGGACAGGACCTTCTGCTTTCTCTCCTCCTTCATTTTCTTTGAAGTCTGCATGAGCTTCAGCCAGGAGATGTCTCTTAAGACAGCTCCACCTTTCACTGATGACGTGCAGGTGTGGCTTGGAAAGGGTAAAGAGAAGAACACGGCTCTGGGACCAAGCTTCTTGGTGGCCTCTACTCTCTGCAGAGAGGCTGTGCTCTAGAAGAGAGTGGATCTGGATCTGGCTCTCCTCCATGCTGGTGTCTGAGAGGAGCTGAGTAGGGTGGGGACACTATAAGAAATGGCAATGTCTTATGATGTCTCTCTGTGTCATGCAGAGTCCTGAAGGTCCCTGCTCAAGGCATCCTGGTCAGCAGGACAAGAGAAGTCCTTCTGTCTCTGTACTCAGCACTGATCAGGCCACACCTTGAGTCCTTTGTCCAGTTCTGGGCCCCTCAGTTTAAGAAAGATGTTGAGGTACTGGAATGTATCTAGAGAAGGGCACCAAGGCTTGATCACCAAAGATCACATTTGGTGCTTCTGTGCTCCACAACCTCTCTGGGCAACCTGTGCCAGTGTCTCACCACCCTCACTGCAAACAACTTCCTCCTAACATCCACTTTCAATCTCCCCTCTGCCACTTCAAACCCATTGCCCCTTGTCCTGGCATTACCAGACCTTGTCAATAGTCCCTCCCCAGCCTTCCTGTAGCCCTCTTCAGATCCTGCAAGGCCACTCCGAGGTCTCCTGGAAGCCTTCTCCTCTCCAGGCTGGAGAGCCCCAACTCTCTCAGTCTGTCCTCAGAGCAGAGCTGCTGCAGCGCTCTCAGCATCTTGTTCCAACACTTTTTAAGAGCTCTTTTGTTTTGCTTATCATAGGGTGAACTTAATTATTCAAAGCTGGTGGAGATATTTACCTATGGAGGGGTGGGAGAGGGGGTAAATTTAACCATAAATCCAGACAAATGTATCTGCATCTGCTTTCGTGATGTGTTCTCCCTTTCTGCTTCCTCGCTGCTGGGGCTCCAGGGTGCAAGAGGTGGGTTGCTCACTAAACAACCCAAAGCAAGTCATCCCAATTAATTGGATTGTTCTATTTATGCTGCTGCTGCTGCTGCCTCCAAATTAAAGGCAAAGGAGGGTGCAAGTGACAGCCAGGGGCAAGAGGGGCAGGCAGCAGAGTGCGTTCTGATGCCAAAGCCGTGAGGAGAAAAATGGAGTCTGGGCACCTGATGGGAATATTAATGCAAAACCTTGACCTGTAATCCTTCTTTCTTCAGGCAGAGAGAGCCAGCAACAATTGCAGCTCATTAAAATGGGCCATGCCCTGACAGTCATGCGTAGTGCCCACGTCCCACCGGTCCCCTGGTCTAAAAGTTTGCCTTGATGGCGAAGCCTAAAAGCTTTAGACCAGGGAACTGGTGGGACGTGGGCTGTAGAGCTGCACGGTCACAGCCAAACCTGGAACCCCCCCACTCCCCTTTTAAACCCAGTCTTAAGAGAGAAAGAGCTCAGAAGCGCCAGTTTGGACCGGCTGGAGTTCATCTGCACCACCTCCCTGCTCAAAGCAGGGCCAACTGCCAGGTGAAATTCACTTTGGAAGTCAGCTCAGGTGGCTCAGTGTGGAGTGTTTCCAAGGCTGGAGGTTTCACAGCCTCTCCAGGCAGCCTGTTTCAGAGTCTGTTCACCACAGCCCAATGATGTCTGGCTCTGCTCCCGTAACTGTTTTCTTGATGCAAACCGCGTGTTGGCATGTGGGATGCAACAGGGAAGGTGATACCACTGTGCAAAGACAATTCCTTTGCTAGGAAAAGACATCAGGAAACAGTCCCACATGAGAGAGGATGAGAAGGAAGGCACTGTGATGTTTTATGCTGGACTGGATGCCAGAGGAGTTTGGAGTTCTCAAAGTGCTGTCTAGTTTGGGCTCGGTGTTTGGCACAGCCTTGAGATGGCAGGGCTGTGGTTAGCTGTGGTATGGCAGCAATTCACAGAATCATAGAACTGTCAGAGCTGGAAGGGACCTCAAGGATCATCCAGTTCCAGCACCCCTGCCACATGCAAGGACACCTCACACTCGAGCAGGTTGCTCAGAGCCACATCCAGCCTGGCCTTAAACACCTCCAGGGATGAGGCTTCCACCACCTCCATGGGAAACCTGTGCCAGTGTCTCACCAACTTCATGCTGAAGAACTTCTTCTTCCTAGCATCCAATCTGAATCTACCCATTTCTAGTTTTTCTCCACTGCCCCCAGTGCTATCACTACCTGACACCCTAAGAAGTCCCTCCACATCTTTTCTGTATCCCCTCAGAGCCTTCTCTTCTCCAGACTGAACAGCTCTAACTCTCTCAACCTGTCCCCACAGCAGAGCATCTGCAGCCCTCTGATCATCCTCGTGGTCCTTCTCTGGGCACATTCTAGCACCTAAAGGTCTTTCCTCTCACAAAGGCCCCAGAACTGGGCACAGTGGAGAGGTGAGGTCTCACCAGAGCAGTGCAGAGGGGCAGAATCCCCTCCCTCACCCTGCTGCCCACACTGCTCTTGCTGCAGCCCAGGGTCTGGTTGGCTCTCTGGGCTGCAACTGCCCACTGGTGGCTCACATTGAGCTTCTCATTCACCAACACCCCCAAATCCCTCTCCCCAGGGCTGCTCTTAAGCCAGGCACTGCCCAGCCTGTATTGGTGTTTGTGATTGCCCCAGCCTAGCTGCAGGACTTTGCGCTTGGTCTTGTTGAGGTTTGCTTGGGCCCAGCTCTGCAGCCTGTCCAGGTCCCTCTGGATGGGTCCTTCTCTCCAGCTGTCAGCTGCACCACACAGCTTGGCGTGCTCAGCGAACTTGCTGAGGCTGCTCTCAATTGCAGCTCTCTTCCTCCACTGAGCAGTGAGGTCTGCATCCCTCCCTGAAGGCATCTCTCCCTCCCTTCACTCCTTACAGAGAGAGCCAAAGGCAGCAAGCTCCCTAGCCCTGACACCTCCACGATGTGTGAAGATGGGATGGGTTGAATGCAGCCCTAAGACATTTCCCATTCTCACGGTGGTTTCACAGCCCTGGCGTCACCAAACGATCTTTCAAAGTGTACTTGGAAACAGGAGGAGAAGAAGTGGGGATGGATTCTGGCTTTCGTGTCTGTGTACTTGCAAACTGTCTCTGCCTACGCATCTTGCAGGGCCTGTGAGTGTTTGGCTGTGCAGGCGCGAAAGCGGCGCCCAGTGTAGATGCTCCGTCTGCTCTGCTCCCCACCGGTGGCTTTGGAGGCCATTCAAAGCAGGTCTCCAGCCCTGGGTGGTGCAGATCAGACCTGCCTTACGTGCTGCACTCCACTGACCAGGCTAGTGAAGAACTGGAGGCTAGGAACCACGAGAGAGTTTTAAAATCTGAACAAAGAGCAGGAGATTAAGGAAACCAGCTGGAAACCTCTGTTTTGCCGATTTTGAAAGCCAAATGTGGGTCGCAGATGTGCTGCCACTGACAAGAAGCTGGCTAGAGAAGAAAAAGACATCAGCAATGCCAGGACTCTTTGATGATCAGAGGTCGATTTAGCTCCTAGGCACAGGGACAAGAAAGGAAGAGGAGATGAAGTAGGAATAAAAACATAATCAAGAGATTAGGAATGTGGAACTCAACCCACCCAGAAATTTGCCTTAGGGAACGCTGAAAAAAATGCAGTAATGAAAAAAGATGAAACCAAGTGCTGCATTTTACTCTCTTCCCTTCTCTTCCTGGCCTCATGGTTTTACTTTGTGCTATCCAAGACACAGGAGGCCTGCCACAGCACCTCCCCTCTTCCCCACTCACATCCTTCCTTTGCTGTTTTCTGTTCACTGAACCACCATTAAGGCTGGAAAAGCCCTCTAAGACCACCCAGTCCCACCAGCAACCCAACACCACCATGCCCACTAAGCCATGTCCCCAAGTGTCATGTTTACTTTTTTTCTTTAGCATCTCCAGGGATGGTGACTCCAGCACCAACCTGGGCAGCCTGTGCCAATCCCTGACCACTCTTGCAGCAAAGAAATTTTTCCTCATCTCCAACCTAAGCCTTCCCTGGCATAATTTCAGGCCATTCCCTCTCCTCATCTGAGACTAGGGAGAAGAGCCCAACTCCACCTCACTGCAACCTCCTTTCAGGGAGCTGCAGAGAGGAATGAGGTCTCTCCTCAGCCTCCAGGTGCCTCAGTTACTCTTCATAAGACCTGTGCTTTACACCCCTCACCAGCTTTGTTGCCCTTCTCTGGACACACTCCAGCCTCTCAATGTCCTCTTTGAAGTGAGAGGCCCAAAACTGAGCCCAGGATTGGAGGTGCAGCCTCACCAGTGCCCAGTACAGGAGCATGATGCCTGCCTTACTCCTGCTGGTCACACTATTGCTGATCCAGGCCAGGTTGCTGGTGGCTTTTTGGCCACCTAGGCACAGTCTGACTCATGTTCAGCTGCTGTCAACCAACAACCCCCAGTTCCTTTCCTGCTGTTGTTCCTTCACAGTGGCTGTGAAACCCTTGCTAAGGACAGGCAGGCTTTAGAGCCTGAAAAGAAGCAAAGCTTTGCAGGGAAGTCCACCCACTGGGCAGGCAGGTATGGGAGAGAAGAAAGCAAGGTGCTCCTGCCCATCTTTGTTGGAAGAGCTTCTACTCCTTGTTCAGGCTGATACAAAGCATTACATCCACTTTCCAGGGAAGCTATCAATAACAGCCATGCTGCTGGCTCTTGCAGGCTGTTGATCAGCCTGTGCCGTGGTCTCCAGGGGCTGTAACAGAAGGTCTCTTGTTGGAACCATTTAAAAATACCTCTCTGGAAGAGCTGTGCAGGATAACAGCAGCACTGACTTTGAGAAGCCCAAGTGGTGGCTCTTTATAGACAGCCCAGCAGTGGAGGGGTGGGCTCTGAAAAGCATGCAGAGCTTTCAGCAGCTGCTTTCTGGGATAAAGAGAAGTGCCTGGACCACCCTTGAAGGTCCCACCTTTGCTGGCCACCACAGGACTTGGTGCCTTCAGGCTTTGGGACATGTGTGAGTGGCTGTGGATCTCTGACTGCTCTACAGAAAACTCTCCTCTTGTCATCAAAAGGCCACAGAACCACAGAACTCTTTTGGTTGGAAAAGGCCTCTAAGATCATTGAGTTCAGCCATCAACCCAAAGCCACTGTGGCCATGAAACCATGTCCCTGCTCACAGCAAGAGAAGCCTGAAACAAGAGCAATGCTCAACCCAGCTTGCTGCCCACCACTGCTTTGCAAACTTTGAGGAACTTCAGAATCAGTTCTTGTCTGGAATTTATTTCTCTCTGACCTAAGGAGCCCAAATTTTGTAGTTTTACACCCAGCATCAGTGTCAATAAAGAGAAGCCCTTTTTTTTTTTGGGGGGGGGGGGGGGAAAGGGGGCAGAAAATATAGAAAACTGTCTCAAGTCTTTCACTCATGCAGAAAAAAAAACAACCCCACCCCCAAAGCAGTGAAGGATGAAATGAGTAATATGCCTCTCTTCACTGGGAGTCCACTGGGCGTGAATAAGTGCCAACTGAGCTCTCACTTGCATCACCATCTGGTGTGATGGCACCAGGGCCTGGAGGGGCAGCAGGATGTGTGGCACTGCCCCTGCCCTGTGACAGCATCTCTGCTCCTGCTGATGGAACCACCAGAGGCTCCCAAAGGGCAGCAGGTCCATAAATGCCAAAGGACTTCAAGCTTCACATCTGACCTAGCCTGGAGGAAAGAAGCCACAGCAGGATTCACAGCATGGCTGAGCACAGAGAGCGGCAGCACAACCCACCCTGGGCAAGGAGGAGAATGCAGCCTCCTCTGGAGAGATTTGTGTTCAAGAGGCTGTTTCCAGGGGCCTGCAGTGACAGGGCAAGGGGCAATGACTGCAAACTAGAGCAGAGCAGATTTAGATTGGACGTGAGCAACAAGTTCTGCACCATAAGGGTGCTGAACAGGTTGTCCAGGGGAGGTAGTTGAGGCCCCATCCCTGGAGATATTCAAGGTCCATCCCTGGAGATATTCAGGCTGAAGCTTGACAGGGCTTTGGGCAGCCTAATCTAGTGGAGGATGTCCCTGCTGACTGCAGAGAGGGTTGGACTGGTGATCTTTGCAGGTCACTTCCAATCCAGACCATTCTGTTACTCTCTAAAATTCATTTTGCTGGGCTCCAACCACACGTTAGATGTTATGAATACCAGAGCCCAGAGGCTGCTGCCTGTGGTTTCTGAGCTGTGCCTGATGAATTGTCCAGCAGCTGGCCACATTTGGAAGGGCTGAGCTTTTTTATTTGCAGTTGCTGTCTTACAGAGAAGGAAAAAAATCAAAATGCTTTCCTCCAGGTAATTGACTTTAAAACAATTGAAGAATTTTCCACAAGGTTATAATGCAATTAGGAGCAGCATTTGCTGTAATTCCTGTCTCTGAAGGTATGTTTCTGCCACAGACCTTTCTCTTGTGATAAAAATAAAAGACAAGGCAATTGCTGCCAGGAGAAGGCTGATCTTGCTGTTACAGGCAATGAAATATGGATTACACAAGAGTGTCCAACTAGTAGTGATTAAAAGGCAGCATAATGTCAGGATCCTCTTCAGCATGGAGGAGAGAAGGCTCCAATGAGACCTTCCTCTGGTCTTCCAATACTTGAAGCGGGCTCCAGGAGAGGTGAGAAGAGGTTTTTGATCAAAGCTTGTAGTGACAGGACAAGAGGAAATGGGTTGAAGCTGGAAGAGGGGAGATTGAGACTGGAGATGAGGAAGAAATTCTTGGCAGCGAGGGTGGGGAGACGCTGGCACAGGTTGCCCAGGGAGGCTGTGGATGTTCCCTGTTCAAGGCCAGGTTGGATGAGGGCTTGAGCAACCTGGGCTGGGGGGAGGTATCCCTGCCCATGGCAAGACCTAGATAGGGTTGGAACTGGATGATTTTTAAGGTGTCTTCCAGCTCAAACCATTCTGTGATTCTGTGATTATTGCTAAGATGGTGAGAAACAGTTGGGTAGGTTGCTGTAACACCAACCACACATCTGCAGGTTGTCCACTTCTTTTTTGGTCAGTGCCAAGTGGTGTGTCACCAGCTGCCTTCTGCTGCAGCACTACAAGAGCAGAAATAGTCACAGAATCACACAACTTTAGAAGCTGGAAGGGACCTCCAGAGATCATCGAGTCCAACTGCCCTGCCAAAGCAGGATCACTCAGGGTAGTTTGCACAGGAATGCATCCAGGGGGGGTTGAAAGTCTCCAGGGAAGGAGAGTCTACAATTTCCCTGGGCAGCCTGCTTCAGGGCTCTGTCATCCTCACTATAAAGGAGTTTCTCCTCATGTTGAGGTGAAACCTCCTCTGTTCCTGTTTGTAGCTGTTGCTCCTTGTCTTATTGCTGTGCACCACCGAGAAGAGATTGGCCCCAGCCACTTGATCCCCATCCCTCAGATATTTACAGACATTGATGAGATCTCCTCTCAGCCTTCTCTTCTCCAGGCTAAACAGCCCCAGGGCTCTCAGTCTCTCTTCACAGAGTAGATGCTCAAGTTCCCCAGTCACTCTCGCGGCTCTCAGCTGGACTTTCTCCAGCAGGTCCCTGTTTCTCTTGAACTGGGGAACCCAAAACTGGACACAGTATTGCAGGTGTGGTCTCACCAGGGCAGAGCAGTCCTGCACTCCCTAAGTGCCCTGACAGCTTGGCTGGGAGGAGCTACTGCAGACTGGGCATGGCCAGGCACAGCAGACACAACAAACCCATCAGCTTGGGCCCCTGTTTCGACAGAGATCAGCAGATGTGCCAGGTAGTCCACTCCAGCAGTGCAAGGCTCAGCTGGTCAGCTCGTTGACAGGAGACATTGTGAAAGCCAAAATTCCCCTGCCACCATTTGGAGAAGCCTCCTATTGCCCTGACTGCCAAAAGCTCCAGGGGCAGGAGTTGGGAAATGGTGACACTGTGCTTGTTTGCTCCTTGTGCTTACGTTTCACCACATTTTATTGACCACAATGCCTGACTGCAGCAGCTGCTGCAACTGAAACTATGGGATAAAAAGCTTTGGCCTCCTTGCTGAGCTGGAGGTTGGATGACTGCGTATTAGAAATGGGTCTGAACTGCAACTGGGGAGGCACCCAAGGTGTCTTCTGAGACACAGCAGCCATTTATGGGTTGATGTCTTGTGTTTATGGTGAGGTCAACCAAAGCCATGGGTTCATTAAAAACCACACTTGGATGATGATGATCTCAGAGGTCTTTTCCAGCCTTAGTGACTCTGTAGTTCTGTGGATATGGTCCCTAAGGGGAGAGATGCCACCAGCTGTATTATGAGCTGTATTATGAGACACTGTATAAGCAAAGCTGTCCCTGCCCCTTTGCTGGAACTCAGCTGTTTATCAGCATGACAGTCAGAGAAGCAAACCCAAGAGCTGTGCTGCCACACAAAGCAGGTGGTCACACTCTTCTGTCACATGCTAGACAGACAAGGAAGCCTTCAGACATGTCCACAGGTTGATCTGTCTCTGCTCACAGGCTCACAGGATGTCAGGGGTTGGAAGGGACCCAAAGAGACCATCCAGTCCAACTCCCCTGCCAGAGCAGGAGCAGACAATCTAGCTCAGGTCACACAGGAATGCATCCAGACAGGCCTTGAAAGTCTCCAGAGGAAGAGACTCCACAACCTCTCTGGGGAGCCTGTGCCAGTGCTCTGGGACCCTTACAGTAAAGAAGTTCTCCCTTGTGCTGAGGTGGAACCTCCTGTGCTGCAGCTTACATCCAGTGCTCCTTGTTCCATCACAGGGAGCAAGTGAGCAGAGCCTGTCCCCCGCTCCTGACCCCCAGCCCTCAGATATTTTAAACATTTATGAAATCCCCTCTCAGCCTTCTCTTCTGCAGACTAAGCAGCCCCAGGTCCCTCAGCCTGTCCTCATCAGGCAGTGCTGCAGTCCCCTAATCACCCTCACAGCTCTCTGCTGGACCTTCTCATCCCCTGTCCCTCTTCAACTAGGGAGCCCAAAACTGAACACAGTGCTCAAGATGAGGTCTCACCAGGGCAGAGTAGAGGGGGAGGAGAACCTCCCTTGATTTGCTGGACACACTCTTCTTAATGCCCCCCAGGATCCCATTGGCTCTCTTGGCCACCAGGGCACATTGCTGTGCCATGGATGTTCTCCACCAGCACTCCCAGGTCCCTCTCCACAGGGCTGCTCTCCAGCAGATCACTAGAGCTCACCAGATCTGTGTTCAGAGAAGCCTGCCTTGAGTTGCTGGGGAACAGGTCAGACCTCAGACTGTTCAGAGGGGACATGAATGCTCTACTTGATCCTTTCTGTCTTGCAGCAGCCTGTGACTGCTGTGAGGTCATTCACTTTAGTTGAAACTTGAACAGGCCCAGAGGCAGCTTCTTAACATGCAAGACAAAGGGCAGGGATACTCACTATTGGGCCGAGTCGTTAAGCTGGTATTCCCGGGAACGGTTGAAGCATTCCTGGATCCCAGAGTCTGCCCAGAGCCTCATCATAGCTGACAGCAGCTCTGGAGAGAAGGGCTCTGTGTCCTCCATCCGACTTACGACATCGCAGACCATCTTGGCATCAGCCTGCAGGGGAAAGAAACAAGAGGTCAAAAGGGGGCTAAAGGCAGAACTGAGAGCCAGAGATTTGGCCCTGGTTGCCATGGAGTTGATGATCTTAGAGGTCTTTTGCAACCCAAACGATTCTATGGTTCTGTGGTTTAGTGTTTGCAGCCCAGAAGGCCAATGGCATCCTGGGCTGCATCCAAAGCTGTGTTGCCAGCAGATCTAGGGAGCTGATTCTGCCTCTTTGCTCTCCTCTGCTGAGACCTCACCTGCAGGGCTGTGTCCACCTCTGGAGCCCTCAATATAGGGAGGACATGGACCTGATGGAACAGGTTCAGAGGAGGCCATGAAAATGATCACGGGTTTGGAGCAGCTCTACTACGAGGACAGGCTGAGGGAGCTGGGGGTGTTCAGCCTGGAGATGGCTCCAGGGAGACCTAATAGCTGCCTTACAGTACCTGAAGGGGCTACAAGAAGGATGGAGAGAGACTGTTTACAAAGGCCTGTGGGGATAGGACAAGAGGCAATGGCTTCAAATTAGAGCAGACCAGATCTAGATTGGTTGTTAGGAACAGGTTCTTTACTATGAGGGTGCTGGAACACTGCCACAGGTTGCCCAGGGAGATGGTTGAGACCCCACACCTGGAGAAATTCAAGGTGAGGCTCAACAGGGCTCCAGGCAACCTGATCTAGGTGAGGATGACTCTGCTGAGTGCAGGAGAGGTTGGACTGGATGACCTTTGGCCCAGACCTTTGGCCCAGCCCAGGCCATTCTGTGATTCTCTGATGCTATGATTCTATGGTTCTGTTTCAGAAACTGTTCACCAGTGGTCAGGAGCAAGGAGGCTGCAATGCTGGGGATGGGGCTTTAGGATTCACACTGTACAATCCAGCAGAAAGAGGAGGAGGAGGAGGATGGAGTAAGGAAGCCACAAGGAAAGAGGTTATTTGTGCCAAAATATTCCTCTCCAGCAGACAAACCACGCAGCACTGTGTGTGTGTGTAGCTTCTTGGGGACAGAAGGAAATTGATCTTTGTGTTGTGAGCAGAGGGAAGCAGAAGCTGCAGCCACCTGTGTAACCTTGCTGAAGCAGCTTCGTAGCAGAAACAGCAGCAGGAAGCTTCCAGAAACGCATTTTCTTTTTTCTGTTTTTTTTTTGGCTGCTGGCTTATTGCTTTGGCTGAATCCTTGTTCTTTGCTATGAGCCCAGGCTAGAGAGGCTAACTCCTGGCAGCCCACCTTGGCTGGCTGGCTCTGTGACTCAGGGGGAGAGGAATCTCCTGTGGTTATGGAGTATGGCAGCGAGGGCAGGGCCAGCTGGCTGTCCTTGGATGGAATCTGTTCCAGTGGGAAAAATGTGATTCGCAGCAGCTTTTCCCAGAGGATGGTCTTCTGACACAGCTTGGGTCAGGAAGATGTCTCACATTTAGGATGGGAATGTCTAGACAGCCTGGGAACGGCTGAGTTCACCCCTACTCTAACAGCACATGGTGGCTGGTGCTTCAGGACACCCAAATTCACCACCCCTTCACTTGTTTTGCAGCATGTGGATCTCCTACACCCTCCCCAAACTCCTCAAAGCCAGCCCAGAGGTACTGGCTCATCTGCAGAGGTTTCCTTTCATCACTTTGAAGAGTTTGGATGCCCTCTCCCTGGAGGTGTTCAAGGCCAGGCTGGATGAGGCCTTTGAGCAGCCTGGCAGGGGGGGTTGGAACTGGATGATCTTTAAGGTCCCTTCCAACCCAAACCATTCTAGGAATCTATGAAAAGCCTCACGCTTCCCCCAGCTGAAACAAACACAATTCATTGTTGGAAGGAATTAGAAGAGAGAAGCTCTTAAGCCTTTTTGTGTGCCTACAGCAAGCTAGTGAGGACAACTTCCTTGCTTTATTTCCTTTTCTCTTTGCTAGATTCTTGGACAAACCCAGTTGTAAGCCTTTTTCTTCCAAGTTGTTTGGTCCAAATCAGCAAAGGCTGCACAGAAATGTGAGCTCTGGGGGGAGTGCAGGCGGTGCCCATGCTTTACTGTCACTGTCCCATGGACAAACAACCCCTCACAGTGATCTGTCTCGGGAACACAGAAGCACCCACAGCTGAGCAGGCAGCTCCTAAGGTCATCTGCTACTGGAGATACCTTACATGCTCTACAGCTGGGGCTCTTCAGTCTGGAGAAGAGAAGGCTCTGAGGAGATCCTATTGTGGTCTTCCAGTATCTGAAGTGGGCTACAGGAAAGCTGGGGGGGGGGGGTACTTTTTAGGCTGTCAGGTAGTGATAGGACCAGGGGGAACAGAGCAGAACTAGAAGTGGGTAGATTCAGACTGGATGTTAGGAAGAAGTTCTTCAGCATGAGGATGATGAGACACTGGCACAGGTTGCCCAGGGAGGTGGTGGAAGCCTCATCCCTGGAGGTGTTTAAAGCCAGGCTGGATGTGGCTCTGAGCAACCTGATCTAGTGTGAGGTATCCTTGCACGTGGCAGGGGTGTTGGAGCTGGATGATCCCTGAGGTCCCTTCCAGCCCTGACAATTATGTGATTGTACATCTCTGCTCTGCCAGGTGCTGCTGCTGAGAGGAGTCACTGAGAGAACTGACTGACAGGGGCTGATGTCACTGACATCCACACTGACAGGAGTCTCATGCTTGGATTTAGCAGCTATGCTGGGAACAGCCCAGCTGCAGCCTGGGTTGCTCACCCTGGGCACCACCGGAGCTCTGGGGACAAAGTGTTACAGGTTTTGTGACAAAGCATGCAGATAATTTCAGGCTACAACACTGAAGTACACCACAGTAACCTCAGTGCATGGGTGGGAATGACACAAGGTATGACATGACCTGCCAGGACCACAACCCTTCTGCAGCCTCTCTTTATTGAGCACTGTACTTGCTGCAAATCACAGGGCACCAAGCCACCAGCACTGGAAACTGAAGCTGCTGGAGCTTTCAGTGCTCTGAGAAAGAGCCCCAAGTGCCCTGACCATCCAGGCTCTATGGGCTGAAGGAGTCACAGAATCACCCAGGCTGGAAAAGACCTCTGAGACCATCAAGTCCAGCCTGTGACCTAACACCACCACATCAGCTAAACCATGCCACCAAGAGCCACATCCAATCTTTCTTTACAGACTTCCAGGGATGGTGACACCACCTCCCTGGGCGGTCCAAGTGCCTAATCATTCTTGCTGTGAGGAAGTGCTACCTGACATCCAACCTAAGCCTTCCCTGGCACAGCTTCAGGCCATGCCCTCTTGTCCTGTCACAAGCTGCCTGGGAGCAGAGCCTAACCCCTACCTGACTACAAATTCCCTTCAGGTAGTTGTAGAGAGTGATAAGGTCCCCTCTAAGTCTCCTCTTCTCCAGGACGAACCCCTCCCTCAGCCCCCTCAGCCTCTCCTCATCAGCCTTCCCCTCCAGTCCCCTCACCAGTCTCATTGCTCTCCTCTGGCCCCACTCCAGCACCTCAATATTCTTCTTGCAGCGAGGGGCCCAGAGCTGCACACAGTGTTTGAGGTGAGGCCTCACCAGTGCCAGCAGGGGAGCAGAATTGCATCCCTAGTGCTGTTGGCCACACTATCCCTGGTACGAGGCAGGATGCTAGCTGGGCACACTGCTGGCTCAAGAGTCTCACCACTCTGTGGAGCCCCCATCTCATCCCTAACAGGTAGGCTTTGAAGACTTCATGAGCATAAAGTCTTTAGCTCTGTGAACATCAGGTCTTTCCCACGGGATGCTGCACCTCCTGTTTTAGTGCCCAGGCATCCTGTGCACCGATCCCGCTCGGTATGGAGCAGTAGTCTCGGTGACTCCCACCTCAAAGCCATGACAAATGAAAGAACCTTGACGAGCGGAGTTAATTTCAAAGCCTTGCTTTCTGCCCCGGAGTGCTGCGGGAGCTCAGTGAATATTCATACATCGGCAGCACGGTTTGCTGGCCCTGCTGGGGGCTGCCACTCTCCTCTTTTTAGGGACTCTAAATAACATAGAACCTGCTAATGGCTGCTCTGCTCGGGGCTGTGCTCTGCTCTGGCCCAGATATTTCTGCATGGGTGAAAAGCATCCGTGCTTTCAGGCGGGTAGGGAGAAGGACTTTTGTGTGTGAGCTTGACTGCTGGGGGTGGGGTGGTATTACAGGTTGTGGTGAGTTAAGGAACTTCTCCCCCCCCCACACTATTGAAGTTTACCACATCAGCTCAGATGGGTTGGAAGCTCTATTTACAGCAAAGCTGAATTTACAAGCATATATACACAAAATATTGACAGGTGTTTATGAATTAGAAAATAATACAGAAATCCAAATTCCCTCCTGGACAAAGAAACTGCCCAGAAGGGGCTCAAAGCCATCCTCCCTCTCTCCCTCTCTTTCCCAGGCAGAAAACACAACAACCAGCAAAGCTTACTCTGTTACTGGGGTTAGTGGAAGAGGTTAGAGGGAGGAGATCCAATGCTTTTAAATCCCTTTTAGCAACCAAATGAATGCTACAGGGAGGTGGTGGAGTTGCTATCTATAGAGCTGTTCAAGAAAAGACTGGATGAGGCACCTAGTGCCATGGTCCAGTTGACTGGATAGGGCTGAGTGATAGGTTGGACTGGATGATCTTGGAGGTCTCTTCCAACCTGGCTGATTGCCTTGCCTTGCTTTGCCTTGCTTTGCCTTGCCTTGCCTTGCCTTGCCTTGCTTTGCCTTGCCTTGCTTTGCCTTGCCTTGCCTTGCCTTCCCTCCTATTCTTTTACAACCAGTGATCTGATTTCTCTCATTAGAACATTCCAATTAGCACAGAGGTTGCAAGGCACAGATCTGTCCACCTGCCTGTGATGGCAAAGCATACTTGAAGCTCTCTAGCTGCTACGGATAAGGTCTGGGCTTCTTGTGAGCGTTGTGGATTTAACTGGAGGTTGCTTTCTGCATCAGAGGGAGCAGCACAGCTGTTACCTTTTCTGTGCTGGGAAGCAGCTGCCTCACCTTTTCCACTGCTGAGGCTTGTGACAGTCCCCTGTGATTTAAGACCCAACACAAGGGGGCTTGAGGAGAAGACCATGCAGGAAAGGAGAAGACCATGCAGAACAGGAGTGACCAGGGGCAGGTATCTCTGGCTGCACTCAGCAGGTCTGCCTGGGCCGGGGGGCAGGGCCGAGCTCTTAGGGCAGGGGATTATTTTGGTACATGCCTCTCTGCAGTCACGGGAGGTCCCTTCTGGAAGAGGCTGTTTGCAGCAGGGCAAGAGAGCAGCTGGCAGGAGTTTGTGGCTCCTGCCGAATGGCAATAAAAGGATTCCAGACCTGGTTTGGTTTTGCAGAGCAAACCATTGAACTGCCTGTTTTATAGACCCAGAAGAAGCAGGCAGAAGGAGTGTTTTTAAAAGCACTCCTCCCCCCTGCCAAGGCTGAAGCCCCTCTGGCAAGGCCATCCAGGAGCTGAGGCATTTGTTAGATGATTTAATGAGCAATTAAGGATCCAAGAAGAGAAGATCCCCTTTTCTGGCTCTCCAGGCATCACCTCAAGCTGGGAATGACATTAAAATCTCCAGCCCCCCCTGGGCTCAGCAGGTAGATTCTGAAATGCTGCCTGATTGACTTTTCCCTTCCCACCTCCCCTGGGGTCTGGCGCTCCCACTTTTCCCAAGGTGAGAGGAGCTGAGCCTCCTGCCACACTGCCTCTCTACTGAAACCAGCAATTAAACCAAGGAAAACAAACCAGACCAACCAAGCCTTGAGTGCCACCCTGCCAGCCTAGCTGTTCCCATCTGATGGGCCTTTGGCTAATGAATATCAAGGTGGCATTTCAGCTACCCCAGGAGCTAAAAATAGGCAGCTCTCTGCCCTGGGATTGCTGGAAGGAGCCACAAAATGGTGTGTCCTCCACTGCTGCCTCTGCTCCCCAGCTGCTCAGCCTCCCCTCCCCTGGGCTGTCTTCCTTCAGGATGGTTCTTAAGTGGTAGGAGCATCCCAGACTATGTCCTCTCAGCCTCCCTGTGCAACCCACTGCCCTTTCCCAATAGTGTTTGCCACGGGAGGTCGAAACTGAACCCCTGATCACAGAATTAAGCAGCTTGGAAAAGACCTCTAGGATCATCGAGTCCAACCTGACACCTAACCCTTCTAATTAACTAACCCATGGCTCTAAGTGCCTCAGCCAGCCTCCTCTCAAACACCCCCAGGGATGGTGACTCCACCACCTCCCTGGGCAGCCCATTCCAATGGGCGATCACTCCTTCGGTGTAGAACTTCTTCCTGGTGTCTTTGAGTTGTTTGTTATTGAGAGCAGGGTTTGTTCAGCTCTGTGTCACCCCTAAACACTGAATGTGTCCAGCTGCAGCAAGATCACAGAGCTACAGAATGGGTTTGGTTGGGAAAGACCTTTAAGATCATTGAGCCCAATCATTAATGCAGCACTGCCAGGTCATCACTAAACCACCTCCCTCAGCACCACATCTCTCTATATTTTAAACACCCCCAGGGATGGAGATTCAAGCACCTCCCTGAGGAGCCTGTTCCAGCCCTGGGGAGCCTGTTCCAGCCCTGGAGAACCCTTTCAAGTCATGGAGTTTCTTCTAATATCCAATCTAGAGGCTGTTTCCTCTAAGTCCTGTTGCTTGTTCCTTGGGAGGACAGACCAACATCCACGGGCTCCAACCTCCTGTCAGGGAGCAGCTTGCCCAGAATCACAGTGGCCAGGTAGAATTGGAATCTCTCCAGAAGAGACTCAGCAACCCCCCTGGGCAGCTTGCTGCAGGGCTCACAGCAAGTAAGTTTTAATTTGTGTTCAGATGGAACCTTCCAAGGAGAGGCTGAGGGAGATGAGGTTCTTTAGCATGGAGAGGAGGAGCCTGAGATGTGACCTCGTCCATGTTGATAAAGATGTGCAGGGTGAGTGCCAAGAGGACAGAGCCAGGCTCTGCTGGGTGATGCCCAAAAGCAGCACATGGGGCAATGGGTGGGAGCTGAGGCATAGAAAGTTTCTCCGAAACATGAGAAGGAATTTTTTTCCCTGTGAGCATGACAGAACCCTGGAACAGGCTGCCATGGGGAGTTGCAGAGTCTCCCTCTCTGCAGACATTCAAGACCAGCCTGGATACGTTCCTGTGCGATCTGATAGAGGTGATCCTGCTCTGGCAGAGGGGTTGGACTGGATAAGTCTTCAAGGTGCATGTAGAGATCAGTGAGGTCTCCCCTTTGCCTCCTCTTCTCCAGGCTAAACACCCCCAATTCCCACAGCTGCTCCTCACAAGCCCTTTTCTCCAGACCCTTCACCAGCTTTGCTGCCCTTCCCAGGACCCACTCCAGCACCACAGTATCTTTCTCTTAATGAGGATCCCCAAACTGACCAAGATTCTGAGGTGATCACCAGTGTCCCATACAAGGGGACAACCAGGATAGATCCAGGCTTTAGCCACCAAGATAGAAGACCAAATGACCCTTGGTGAAAGGACAGACGTCCTTGGGCACTGGAGAGGACTCTGTAGAGGCAGGGCAGAGTTGGGTTTCTTACTGCAGTGAAAGCCAGGGGCAGACGTGGAGAAGAAGTTACCTCTGTCTCACCCTGGTTTGTCTGTCTACCTTTGCCCCAGCCCCATGCTGTAAATCCAGTTCATAAGGGGATCTGTTTTATCCCTAACCTGGACATAACCACTGTTATTTATTTGCCTCCCATATGTCACTGTCACCAAGCACACAGGTTGTGCTCAGCAAGCAGATCTGGGACTCTGATTTCTGACAGCCGCAGTGCCAAATAATTTGTTAGCTTGTTGGAAGGGAGAGAGGCTCTTCCTAGCAGCCTGGCCTCAGTGGCTGCCACGTTTGTCTCTGCAAGCAAGTTATTTGTCATCATGCCAATATAGACCACCCCTGACTGTTCCTCGCCACAGAATCAGAGAATGATTGATATTGGAAGGGACCTCCTTAGACCACCAAGTCCAACTGCCCTGCCAAGCCAGGATCACCCAGAGCAGGTCATGCTGGAACACATCCAGATGTGGCCTGAAAGCCTCCAGAGAAGGAGACTCCACAGCCTCTCTGGCCAGCCTGCGCCAGGGCTCCAGCACCCTCACAGGAAAGAACTTTCTCCTCATGTTGAGGTGGAAGTTCCTGGGTTCCAGTTTGTATCCACTGCCTCTTGTCCTATCACATGACACCACTGAGAAGAGCCTGGCCCCTTCCTCTTGACCCCCACCCTTCAGATATTTGCAGACATTGATCAGGTCTCCTCTCAGCCTTCTCTTCTCCAAGCTAAACAGTCCCAGGGCTCTCAGCCCTTCCTCATCACACAGAAGTTCCAGTCCCTTCATCATCCTTGCAGCCTCTGTTAGACTCTCCCCTGTCCTTCTTGAACTGTCCTTCTTGAACTGGGGACACCATAACTCTGTCTACCAGTACTGCAAGGTCCTTCTCCAGGGAGTTGCATTCCAGCAGATCAACCCCTAACTGTACTGTGGTCCTGATCTATGCCTAGGAGCTGTCTACAGGAGAGTTCCACTGGACCAAGGCTGCCATCTGTCTGAACATCCCAGGGTGAATCCTGGCTCTGATCTTTCAGAGTTGCCTGGACACTAACTAGGGGACTCTTTCCCCTCCTGAAGGGGCAGGCAGGGGTGTTGGAGCTTCACACAGAAAGCTATGTGTGAAGCTATATGGGACACATTTGCAGAGCTGCTCTGATGCAGGTCCAACCAGTGCACCACCTCGTACCCTGCTTCCATTTTGGGGGACTAAATCCCAGTAAATATATATATTTGTTTTGCTGTTATTTACTTTGATCAATCATGCTTCTCACTCAGCCTGTCTAAAAGGTTAACCCTGGGGCATTTTTTTCCTCTGGTAGCTGCTTGTGCTCAAAGCTGCATCTCAGGACTTGTTTAGAAAATCCATGCGCTGCCGCTGGTGGTGCTGAAGATAAGCAAAAACAAAAACCAGAGGCATGATGCAACCTCGTGGGGAAAAAACCAAAAAAGTAGTGCCCACCACCAGGCAGGACCTTGGGGGAAATCAAAATGATGTCTTGAAAGCAGCCAGCATCTACACAAGGATGCTGTAGTGTCTCCTACTCTGCAGAGATCCAAAATCTGCCTGGATGTGCAGCAATCTGACCCAGCTTTTAGCAGAGAGATTGGACATGACGATCTCCGGAGAACCCATCCTGAGATCTTTCTTGGGGGACCCAGACTCTGACCTCAGGGCACAGCATTAGGTGCCTCTGCTGTTTCAGTGAGAAGCAATCTACCTGTAAGCTGGGGCCCAGAATGAGACTCATAAACTGCTCCTCCTCCTCCTCCCAGAGTATCTCAGAAATGGGGACCCAGCTGACCAGCTGAAATGTAGCTGCATCCCAGCAAAAAGCAGTTATTTTCATGGCATTTGCAGCCTGAATGAGTTCTGGAACCAAAGCAGGGCTGGTAAATACGCCTCTTCCAGAGACATCCAGGGCCCAGCTCCAAGCCCAGAGAGGAGTTTTTGCAGACACTGAATAAATAGCTCCATGCAATGCTCTCCCCCTCACTCTCCCTCTCTTTCTCACACATCTGTGTTTCACAGCTGACCTCTGAATCTGTCTGGCATCAAGCAGCTGCTGTGCATCGCAGAAGAGACAAACTTCCCCCTTCCTCCTCCACTCTTCCATCCACCTTCAGAACATTTCAGTGAGCCCTCCCACCTCTGCTTGGCATCTGGCTTGCTGAGAAACCCTGGAAGGTGCTGAGCTGGTGAAAAAAACCTCTGCAGTGTCTTATTTGAACCTGACCTTTGGAAAATACCTTGAGGTGGGCAAGCAAACTACATCCTTTCTGCACTCTGGTTAGTTGGAGGTGGGTCTGGAAAGCTCCAGAGGTCTGGGAAAGATCACAGACTCATGGAATTGTCAGGGCTGGAAGAGATTCCAAGGATCACCCAGCTCCAACACCCCTGCCATGTGGAAGGACACCTCACACCAGAGCAGGTTGCTCAGAGCCACATCCAGCCTGGCCTTAAAGACCTCCAGGGATGAGGCTTCCACCACCTCCCTGGGCAACCTGTGCCAGTGTCTCATCACACTCATGCTGAACTTCTTCCTAACATTCAATCTGAATCTACCCACTTCTGCTCTGTTCCCCTTGGTTCTATCACTACATGACAGCCTAAAAAGTCCCTCCCCAGCTTTCCTGTAGCCCCCTTCAGACACTGTAAGGCCACACTAGGATCTCCTCAGAGCCTTCCCTTCTCCAGCCTGAACAGTTCCAACTCTCTCAGCCCATAGCAGAGCAGCTGCAGCCCTCTGATCATCCTCGTGGCCCTTCTCTGGACACCTTCCAGCACCTCCAGACCTTTCCTGTCACAGTGGCTCCAGAACTGGGCACAGTGCTCCAGGCAGGGTCTCATCAGAGGGGCAGAATCCCCTCCCTTGCCCTGCTGCCCACAATTCTTTTGAAATGCTCTGTTGCCTGTCTAACATCCAGACTGACTCTACCCATGTGTAGTTTTGCTCCGTGGGTCCCAAGGTGGGTTCACGCTGCTGTGAAGTTCAGCCTGAGGCTCTCTAGTGGTTTGCTATCACCCTCCAAAAGCTAAGCCTAACAAATTAGGTTAGAGGTGGGTGGCTTGGCAGAGTGTCATGATGGCTGTTTTCTACCCTGCTCCTGCAGGACAGCTGTCAAAAAGGTTAGCTACAGCACCCAAAGGGCTGGTGTGGGATGTGAGCAGACAGGTGATGTTGGACAGCAAATAGAGCCAAACAGCCACAGGGGGCAACAGTTGCAAACAGGAACCCAGGAGGTTCCATCTGACCGTGAGAAAAAAACTCCTTGCTGTGAGGGAGCTGGAGCCCTGCAGCAGGCTGCCCAGAGAGGTTGTGGAGTCTCCTTCTCCGGAGAGATTCTAAACCCACCCTGATATTATGATCCTGGTCAAGCTGCAGGGGTTTGGACTGGATGAGCTTCAGAAGGTCCTTTCTAACCCCTACCATTCTCTAAGACCCAGCATTCACTGTCCCTGTTACTGCTGATTCAAGAAGATGTTAACCCTGAGAGTAAGACAGCTCCTGTGAGCCCCCACAACAGCCCTCTGAGGGCAGCATGTCCCTGTGGGACAGCCACTGTGAGCCCCACAACAGCCCTCTGAGGGCAGCATGTCCCTGTGGGACAGCCACTGTGAGCCCCCCAGCAGCCCTCTGAGGGCAGCATGTCCCTGTGGGACAGCCACTGGGAGCCCCCCAGCAGCCCTCTGAGGGCAGCATGTTTTGATGGCTGCTCTGTCCTACAAGATCTGAGCAGAAGTGTGGGACTTGTAAGCTCAAACCTTATCCCTCTGTGATGACTTTCAGGCCAGGCAGGCACAGGCAGTGCTGCCCACCAGGGAGAGGATGCCAGAGAGAGTGGCAGATGGGGACATTAGCCGCGTGGCTTCATGCTCTGCAGGGAAGTGCTCTGCCATGGCACTGGAAGCATGGAGAGGCGAGAGAACAAAAATCCTTGCAGCCCACACTGCCTTTCTTCTCTGCAAACCCCCTCTTTGCTGGTTAAGAGTCCGTCAGATGTGATGGCAGCAGCGTGTTTGTGTTGTAGTGGATGTGCACGGGGAAATGCCCGATGAGCAGAGAGCATGGGGAAGCAGCATCAGCTCCCACATCCCTCACACAGCAGGTGGCTAAGGACCAGCTGAGAGGGAGCAATGGGAGTGATGGGCTGGGCTTGGAAATTCCTGATGGCTTTAGCCTCCACATCTGCCACTTTTCAAATGCCTTTAAATATTTTCACAGAATTCCAGCATGGCAAGGTTTGGAAGAGACCTCTGGAGATCATCCAGTCCAACTCCCCTGCTAAAGCAGGGCACCCACAGCAGCTTGCCCAGGATCATAATGCCCAGGTGGGGATGTAAGCTGTGCAGAGGAGACTGGGCAGCCTGCTCCAGCCTCTCTGGACAGCCTGCTCCAGGCCTCCAGCACCCTCATGCCAAGCAAGTTTCTCCTCATCTTCAGATGGAATCTTTTGGGTTCCAGTTTGTGCCTGTTGCTGGGCATCACTGAGAAGAGTCTGGCCCCATCCTCTTGCCCCCCACCCTTTAGCTCTTGCTTTGAGAAGGTTCCCTCCACGGCTGCTCTTCCCCTGGCTCAATAGCCCCAGCTCTCAGCCTTTACTCCTCACAGAGCTGCTCCAGGCCCCTCAGCATGTTCATAGCCCTCTCTACACTGTCACTCCTCTACATTGCGTAAGAGTGGCAGGGCAGAGGGGACATGGCTTTGCTACAAGCTTTCCCACCACAAAGAATGAAATAGACTTTGTCTTGGGAACAGAAAGGGAAAGCAGCCCCTAGGGTGGGAGAATTCCCAGGACAAAGCTGAATTTCTGGTACCATCTCTGGCTAAATGCCTCTTGGGTGTGATGATTTATAGGGCAGAGCTTTCCTGCGAGGAAGCCCTGCAGAGCTGGAACCTCCTAATTAGTTAATGCTCAGGACCTGCTGCTGAACAGGGGGTGCTGATCTCCACTCCACAATCAATCTGTGCCTGGTACACTGAAGGGCTGACAATCACCTGTACCTGAAGGAAGGGTTGGTGCTTCACTCAGAAAGAACCTTGCTTTGTTTCACAGGATCAGAGGATGCTAGGGGTTGGAAGGGACCTCCATAGATCATCAAGTCCAACCCCCCCTCCCCTGCCAGAACAGGACCATAGAATCTAGCATAGGTCACACAGGAAGGCTTCCAGAGAAGGAGACTCCACAACCTCTTTCATAGTCCTGTTTTACTTGGTGGTCTATGTTGAAGAAAGACATATAAAGAACAAGGTGAAGAGGAAAACTCTCCCCCACCCCAGTCCTGCTCAATGGCAGCTCCTTGTTGCCTCACCAACTACCAGGGCATGGTGTCAGGCAACAAGGGCACTGTGAGAGCTGGGTTCCTTCACAAACTTGAACAGGTTCCCCTGATTTGCTTAAAGAAGAAGGACTCTGGGAAGAGAGACCTCCCAAAAGATGGGAAAGCTTTGCTTTTGCCAGCTTTCCCTGCTGCACATCAATATTTCCTGGAGCAGCTCTGCAAAAAGAGATGTGGGAAGTGTGCAAATGGAAGGGTGCAAACCTGTGGGTGTTTTAGGACTGTTGCTGGCAGCAGTTCCCCCTCCACAGACCCATGCATATGCTTCCTGCCTTTGCCTGCACTGCTCTGATAACTTTGATTGCTGATCTCCAGCTCCCCACACCCATGGACGGAGCCACAGGGTGATCCTGGAGACCCCTGTGGTCTCCAAAAGTGTCATATTAGCACCATGAAAGGGATGGGCTGCAACAAGCTTGGGGCAGAATTTCTGGAAAGCTGCCCAGCAGAAAAGGACCTGGGGGTGCTGGTTGACAGCAGCTGAAGATGAGCCAGGGTGTGCCCAGGTGGCCAAGAAGGCTACCAGCATCCTGGCATGGATCAGCAATGCTGTGGCCAGTAGGAGCAGGGCAGGGATAGTGCCCCACTGGTGAGGCCACACCTCAAATACTGTGTTCAGTTTGGGGCCTCTCACTCCAAGAAGGACATTGAGGGGCTGGAGTGTGTCCAGAGGAGGGCAACAAAGCTGAGGAAGCGTCTGGAGAAGAGGGCTGGGGACAAGCAGCTGAGGGAACTGGCAATGTTTAGTCTGGGGAAGTGGAGGTTGAGGAGAGACCTCATTGTTCTCTGCAGCTCCGTGAAAGTAGGTTACAGTGAGATGGGGTTGGGCTGTTCTCCCTAATCTCAGGTGACAGAAGGCGAGGAATTGGCCTGAAACTGTGCCAGGGGAGGCTTAGGTTGGAGGTGAGGAAAAGTTCTTTGCTGGTGGAGTGGTCAGGGGTTAGCACAGGCTGCTGAGGGAGGTAGGTGGTGGAGTCCCCATGCCTGAAGGTGTTCAAGAGACCTGTGGCCAAGGCACTCTGGAGCAGGGTTTGATGGCCATGGTGGGGTTGGGCTGGAGCTTGGATTGGATGATCTCAGAGGGCTTTTCCAATGGAACCAATTCTTTGATTCTGTGAGTCATTCTGTGGCTGGTTAGCAACATTTTGCCTGTGACTTCTTACATTTAGTTTCCCTCCCTCTTAACCTCCAGCTGCAGGCAGAATCAAGATTTTGAAGTGGGGTGGAGGAGCTGGTGTGAGTGGAAGAGTTGTCTGATGGGGCTGAGGCTGAGAAGCAGCTGGTCAAAGTGCCTGCCTAGAAGCAGACCCAGAGTTCAAAGTGGATGAAAGGCGAATTAGTAACTAACTCTCTGCTGTGTTGCTGTTACCTCCAGCAAAATCAAGACCTGAGTGCTTGTAGCAGGCTTGGAGGAGCAATTCCTTTGATCAGTGGGGATTACAGAGCCTAACCCCTAGCAAGTTCCCCCTTATGGGAGCTGAACCACTTCATGCACTAACAGATTTGCTTATATATTGTTTCAGGTTGCTGCAGAGAAAAATTGTTCTGTATTTCCCTTAGCAGACCACCAAGAAAGTTCCCCAGCCCTTGGGCAGGGAGAAGAGGAGAAGAGGGGGAAGAAGAAGAAAGAAAAAAGGAGGAGGGGAATCTGGTGGGCTTGATGTGAGCATTCACAGTCCAGGGGAAGTGATTCCTGGGGGTTATTAGCAGGAACTTTCTTTTCTTAACTGCTCATTTCAGAGAAGATGGATAAATGAGAGCTCAGGTGCAGCATCAGATGACAGGACAGTCCATAAAAGAAGCAGCTGACAGAGAGATCTCTTCAGAGCAGCTCAACAAGGATGGGCAGAACTAGGCTGAGGTGGGGGTGAGGGCAGCCGGAAGGAATCTTTGATGCTGTTGTGTCTATTTATTATTTATTCCTCTGGCACAAATATAGCATCAAAGTCTGTCAAACACCCCCCACCCCCCAACCAAACCAAACCAAAACAAAACAAAGTCCCTAACCTGCCATGGTTGGATCAGTCCTTACATCTCTGTAACCATGGCATCACCTAGTAGTGACAAGGCAAAGCAGCCAGCACGGGGACGGAACCGCTCGGCGCTTACAGCGCTTGGGAGGGTGCAGCAGCAGAAGGGCTAAGAAAATCTGTGAGCATCTTGCTAGCCTGGGCAGCCTGTCAGGCTCAGCCAGGATGGGGAGCAGCAGGCAACAGCCACACAGCTCCCTCGTGTACTGATACCCAGGAAAGAGCAACCCCAGGGATCAGTACAGGTTGGGGAGCGACCTGTTGGAAGGCAGCGAAGGGGAGAAGGATCTGGGGGTCCTAGTGGATGGGAGGGTGACCATGAGCCAGCAGTGTGCTCTGGTGGCCAGGAGGGACAATGGCTTTCTGGGGAGGATTAAAAGGGCTGAGGTGAGTAGGTTGAGATAGGTTCTCCTGCCCCTCTACTCTGCCCTAGTGAGGCTGCATCTGGAGTACTGTGTCCAATGCTGGGCTTCCCAGTTCAAGAAGGACATAGAACAGCTTGAGAGAGTCCAGCACAGAGCCACAAAGATGATGAAGGGAATGGAACAGCTCTATTATGAGGAGAGATTGAGGGAGCTGAGGCTCTTTAGCTTGGAGGAGACTGAAAGGTGATTTCATAGAATCATAGAATGGTAAGGTTGGAAGGGACCTCAAGGATCATCTAGTTCCAACCCCCTGCCATAGGCAAGGACACCTCCCACTAGTACAGCTCACTCAAGGCCTCATTCAACCTGGCCTTGAACACCTCCAGGGAGGGAGCAGCCACAACCTTCCCTGGGCAACCTGTGCCAGTGCCTCACCACCAGACTTCATCGTTATTTTCTTTTCACAAATAACGTTCTAATTTTTCTCATTAAAATATTCCAATTAGCCTCAGACCAGCACAATAACATAGAATCATTTCATCAATGTCAATAAAGATGTGCAGGGTGAGTGCCTAGAGGTTGGAGCCAGGCTCTGCTGGGTGATGCCTGATGACAGCACAAGGGGCAGCGGGGAGGAGCTGAGGCATAGGAAGTTTTATGGAAACAGGAGGATTTTTTTCCCTGTGAGGGTGACAGAACACTGGAACAGACTGCCCAGGGGGTTTGTGGAGTCTCCCTCTCTGGGAGGGACCAACCTGAATGTGTTCCTGTGTGACCTGGTATAGATGACCCTGCTCTGGCAGGGGGTTTGGACTGGATGAGCTTTCCAAGTCCCTTCCAGCCCCTGACATTCTGTGATTCCGTGAGTGTTGTCCTATGGGATACACGTGGGCTGTATGGGCTGAATTCCTCCCCAAGACAGTTCAGTGCCATTGCAGGGCCCCACGGAGCAGTGGGAATGGAAGCAGCTCCCCCCTGCAGACAGAACTGGAAATAGCTACAACAGAATCACTAAGGTTGGGCAAAGAGCTCTAAGATCATCAAGACCTTCTATTTAACACCTCCATGACCACCAGACCATGCCCCAGAGTGCCACATCTACTCATTTTCTTTGCATACCTCTGGGGATGGTGACTCCAGCACCACCCTTGGCAGCCTGTGCCAATCCCTGCCCACTCTTGCAGCAAAGAAATTCTTCCTAATGCCCAACCTAAGCCTCCCCTGGTGCAGCTTGAGGCCATCATCTCTTGTCCTGTCACAAGTTGCTTGGGAGAAGAGGCCAACACCAGCCTCACTCCAACCTCACTTCAGAGAGCAATGAGGTCTCCTCTCAGCCTCCTTTTTCAGGGTAACAAATCCCAGTTCCTCCAGCCTCTCCTCATAAGCCATGCCCTCTAAACCCCTCACCAGCTTGGTTGTCCTTCTCTGTACCCACGCTAGCACCTCAATGTCCTTGTGCTGCAGTGCCCAAATCTGGATGCTACCCAAGGTGCAGCTCAGTAGGGCCACACTCACTTCCTCTCCCTTTATGGCTGTGACCTAGTGGTGATCTCTGTAGGTATGACACTGCCAGTCACAGTATCACAGTATCACCAAAGTTGGAAGAGACCTCAAAGATCATCAAGTCCAACCCATTACCACAGACATCAAGAACAGACCATGGCACCAAGTGCCACGTCCAAACC
>VWZE01024082.1:130196-145259 GCA_013396675.1 Eubucco bourcierii | reverse complement strand
ATGTCCTTCTTAAATTGAGGGGCCCAGAACTGGACACAGGACTCAAGGTGTGGCCTAACCAGTGCAGAGTCCAGGGGGAGAATGACCTCCCTGCTCCTGCTGGCCACACTCTTTCTGATGCAGGCCAGGATGCCATTGGCCTTCTTGGCCACCTGGGCACACTGCTGGCTCATGTTCAGGTGGGTGTCAATCAGCACCCCCAGATCCCTTTCTGTTTGGTTGCTCTCCAGCCACTCCCACCCCAGCCTGTAGCTCTGCATGGGGTTGTTGTGGCCAAAGTGCAGCACCTGGCACTTGGATTTGTTGAGCTCCATCCCCTTGGACTCTGCCCATCTGTCCAGGTGGTCGAGGTCCTGCTGCAGAGCCCTTCTGCCCTCCAACCCAGCAACATCAGCCCCCAACTTGGTGTCATCTGCAAATTTGCTGGTGACTGACTTGATGCCCTCGTCCAGATCATCAATGAAGGTGTTAAAGAGGACGGGGCCCAGCACTGATCCCTGGGGGACACCGCTAGTGCCTGCTTCCTTTCCTCCCTTGCTTCCCTCAACCTCCCTGGCTCTGCAAGTTCTGCAGCTGCTGAGGCTGGGAGCCCTCCCTGGTGGCTGTGCAGCACAGAGGACGGTGCTGACAGGAGTAACAAGGCATAGGCTTAATATTCCACTGATTATTTTTTGGAAGATAATAGATATTCAGCCTTTTTTTTTCTTATCTTTTTTTTTTTTCTTTTTTTTTCCCCCCCTTTCTGGAATGCTTTTGCTAGCTTGGAAATATTTCAAGTAGCAGCAGGGGATTAGGGAGCTTCTTTTAATCAGCTTTTGTTTTGTTTCCTTTTACACGTCTTTGCAGAAGGAGTAAAAGCCTACTCTGAAATGTTCTCCTCCATGGAAGGATTGGGATTTGGCACTGTCTGGATAAGGGGAAACAGGAAGAGCACAGCCTCTCGCCACCTCCCAAAGACCCCATGCAGAAGGGGTCAGACCTCTCCTGTGGATGGATTTTTGGGGCAGGAGGAGCTGGCGATTAAAGCTCAGAGTGGGAGGCTGTTTGTGCTCCCCTGCGGCACAGAGAAGGATTGCCAATAAAACCTTGGAGTGAAGGCTCTCACAGTTGCCTGACAGGGCTGGAAATCTGATTTCACCCAAAATAAGTAGCTTAGGCCTGCAGGCAACATGCACACCTCAGCAGGGGCTTGTGGTCCATCATGGCACAGTTGGTTAGAGACCCCAACAAACCTGGGTAGCTGCCATTCTTGTTCCTATTCTCTTTCTCTTCTCTGTTATTTTGCTTTTTCTCCTCCTGGTGATCCTCTCTCTCCCTCTGCCTGTCCACCTGCAGCCACCCTGGCCCCACGAAGAGCCCTGCAGGCCCAGCCCTCCCTGGAGATGCCATTTCTCCTGGAGGAGTTCAGCCTCACGGTGTGCTGCACAAAAACATCCGCGCTGGAGGGAGCAATGCCAGTCAGACTCTTGCCTCCCCTCCACCTCCCAGGACTACTTTTTCTGCCTTGGCTCCCAGCCTGCTGCATCTTTGTGTGCTTAACAAAAATAACCCAAAAGTACTTGGGGAGCAGACAAGAGCAATCCCAGAGACTCCAAACATCTAAGGGGCTTTGTTTCCAAGGCAACATCTTGTCTCCTAGCTGCAAAAGGCCACGGGAACGAAGGCAGCCTATGGAAAATGAATAACTCAGTGACAACAACAACAACAACCACCACCACCACGAAAAAATCTGCTGGGGACCCTATCAGGGAGGAAGGGGTGGGGGAAAGGAAAGAGTGAAGTCAAGCAAGCCAGAACTAGCTGTACCAAGCATGCCAAGGGACCAGGGTGCAAATCTATCTCATGAGAAGCAGAGTACTGCCCCCATTGAAATGCGCAGCACCACTTCCAGGGGCTCAATGGGAGCAGAAGAGCTTGCACAAATCTGTTATTCTTTTATTTCCCTTCCCTCTCCTCATCCCCCTGCCCCCTCCCCCTTTTTTTTTTTTTTTTTTTTTTTTTTTTTAAGCTAGAGTGTTTGAAGATTTGAGCTAGTTAAAAAAAATTCCATTGTCCCAGCCTGAGCCTTCCTGGCTCCCAGGAGCCTTCCAGACAAGGCCATAGCAGCTCCTGACTTGAACCACCCAGCTTCTCACTGCTGGAGCTGCCTCCTGCCCTCCACATCCCCAAGGCAGACAGATGGGGTGTGCCATAACACCTCTGACTCATCCCTCCAGCCCTTCCCATGGAAAAGAAGTTTTCACCCAGTTGTTAAGGTTTCCAGAGCTGTGCGGTCTGTGGCTATCACAGTATGATAGGGGTTGGAAGGGACCTCTGGAGATCATCAGGGATCTGCCAAGGCAGGTTCACCTAAAGAATGTCACACAGGAACAGGTCTAGGTGGGTTTGGAATGTCTCCAGAAAGGAGACTTCCCCACCCCTCTGGGCAGCCTGTTCCAGTGCTCTGCTACTCTTAAATCAATTAAGTCCTTCCTCATGTTTAGGTGGACCTTACGTTCCAGTTCGTGTCTGTTAGCCCTTCTCCTGTGGGTGTCAGGAAGATGGCACAACTGCAAAAAGCCTGGTGCCATCCTCCTGACACCCACCCTTGAAGTATTGATCAGCACTGCCAAGATCCCCCCTCAAGCTGCTCTCTTCCAGACAAAGAAACTCCAATTGTCTGAGCCTTCCCTCACAAAAGAGACGTTCCAGTCCCCTCAGCATCTTTATAGCCCTTTTCTGCCCCCTCTCCAGCAAGTCCCATCCTTCTTGGTCTCCTATCTGAGTGCAGTCCAAGCTGCAGGATCATTTTTTTTCCCCCTGACTGGCAGGATGGTTTGGCTGTCAAGGCCTTTTAAGCCAGCTGTCCAGATCTGAGGCTTCAGGACTGGGAAAGCACAGACCCCTCTGCCTTCCTGTCCTCTGGTGACACCCTGAGAGTACCCTCCCTTGCAGAGAGCAGGGGCAAAGGTCTGTGGTGCTATTTAAGATTGCCCTCAGGTTAGTGCCTGCTGCAGTAGGATGTCCCTGAGGTGGTTGCTGGGGTTGGTATCAGCCTGAGCAGGGAGAGGCTCCCCAGCACCAGTGTAGGTGCTTGTTTGCAGATGCCCTGCCCTTTCCTTTCCCTCCTGTCTCATGGGAAATGCCTCAAAGCTTTAGGATCAGCCATGTGAGCTGTTGGAGCTTTTCCTCCATGTCCCAGGAGGCACCATAGATGCCATAGGAACATGACAGATGCTGGGTCAGGAGCTCCTCTGGAGCTGACTCCCAGCTCCTTGGCATCATGACCGACATGAAGTTCCACCTCCTAAGACAAGGAGGGGAAGATGAGGAGACAGCCCAAGCACTTGCCTGACATGGCCAGGAGGGACAGAGGACATCAGGGTGTGTTGGTGCTGGTTTTTGCCCTGGGCTGGAGCCATCCTCGGGCCTCAGAGGCTCTTTGGGAACAACTTGGCCACAGATGTCCTCCCTGATCTGTAAACATTTCATTTCACTGATGCCTTCTCTCTGTACCTTCTCCTCAATCCCACACCAGCAAGAGATCTGCAGAGGGAGACCTGCTGGGAAATGCTTTCGCACTGTTTTTTCACACCCTCTGCTGTGGTCTGAGCAAATCCACCCGCATGGATGGACAGCTGCTATTTATTATTCATCTTGGCATTCCAAGCAAAGCACATTTGGAGATGATGAGGTTTGCTCCTCACTCCTCACTCCTTGAAATGGTTCTAATTTAGCCTGACCCCAGGGAATTCCTCCCACATGACCCCAGTGGAGCAAGGTTGGAATCTGGTTCCCATCAGCCTACCCTGTTAGTATTATCTGATCATGTTCTGCCCTAAACTCCTCTGCCATGTTTTTGGGGCACCTTCCACTGCTGGAGCTCTCATTTTTACATGGCTGAACCTCATGAAATGATTCCCACAGACCACACCAAGCTTTGCCTTGCAAACAGAGTTTGCAAGCACTCACAGCCCCACCTCAACATGATGGTTGGACCTTAGGGGGCCTTTTCCAACTGAAACAATGCTGTGATTGTGTGACAAAAGCTGTGTGGTTTGGGCTATCTGCTGTAGAACTGCCTCTCCAAATAGTTCCTCAGTCACACAGGGGCTGGGAGTTTCCAGAGCAGTTGGCATTGACCTAACCTGAGTCACAGGCATCTTGGCTGCAGGTTGCTATGAACAGGGAACAAGGAATGCTCCTGCAAAACCTTGCTTGGACCTAACAGCACAGGCAATGGACTTTGCAGGAGGCTTTATTATTGCCTTGTGAAAAATTGACACCTGCAGAGAGGGGGCATCCACAACCTCCCTGGGCAACCTGTGCCAGTGTCTCCCCGCTCGCACTGCCACAAATTTCCTCCTCATCTCCAGTCTCAATCTCCCCTTTGCCAGCTCAAAGCCACTGTCCCTCATCCTGTCACTCCCAGCTCTTTTCCCAAGTCCCTCCCCTGCTCTCCTGGAGCTTCCTTCAGGTACTGGAAGGTTGCTCTAAGGTCTCCCTGGAGCCTTCTCCTCTCCTGTTGCTTTTTTTCCCTGGAGGTATGAACATGAGACAACACAGCTGTGGCACTTGTTCCCACTACCATCAGGTGCTGAGCACCCATTGAGCAGTCCAAGGCACTCCAACCCTTTCCTGAAAACCTGCCTGCCCCTTCATTTTCTGTGCCACCCTTCTGCTTCAGATGACTTAGCTCACTTGCTCTTTACAGACACATGTACACACAGGGGCTGGCGTCCAGACACACAGCTCAGAGCTGGGCAGTGCATGCTCACATCCCCTCTCCAGATAAAAAGTGTCAGGCTTGCACCTTCCCTTTGAGCTGATACCTTCAGAGCAATAGGTTAGGCTGGAAATCACAGAATGATCTGGGTTGGAAGGCACCTTAAGGATCACCTAGTTGCAACCTCCGTGCCATGGGCAGGGACACCTCCTGTGTTGCTCAAGACCTCATCCAACCTGGCCTTGAACACCTCCAGAGAGGGGACATCAATCACCTCCCTGGGCAACCTGTGCCACTGCCTCCCCACCCTCACTGTCAAGAAGTTCTTCCTCATCTCCAGTCTCAACCTCTCCTCTCCCAGCTCAAAGCCACTGCCCCTCATGCTGTCACTACTCAGCCCTTGTGAAAAATGCATTTTCAGCCTGTGTTTGCCCGGCAGAGCAAAGTTTCTCCATCACTGCTGGCTGCTCCTTGTCAGCCCCAGTGCTCTGTAAGGAGGCCACTGATGGAGCAGTGCTCTGTTCTGCCAAAATCCTGCTCCCTCCTGTTCAACTCAACAAGGCACGAAAGGCCTGGTGCTGCCAAGTAGGCTTTCAGCTGCCAAAGGAAAAGGAGCTAATCAAACGAGTGAAAAGGTGCCAGTGCCAGGCTCCGTGCCCTGCTGGGCACCCATGGGCTGGACCGGCTGGCTCCAAGCTGCTCCTGTTCTGCCCGTCCCAGGGTGAGAGCCACAGGCTCCAGTGTGCCCGCCCCATGTTACTGCTGCTTCAGTTAGCCCACCTCAGAAAGCTGCCAAGTCGGTCCCTCCCAAGGCACACCATGGCCTCTGCCCCTCAGCCCTTGATTGAAAACCTCCAGGCAATGCCAGCTCCCTATCTCACTCCCCTCCCTCTTTCCCACACTGAGGAGAAAAGCCTCATGCTGTGCCTTTCACCTCCCCCAGCCAGTGGTCAGCATGCCTGAAGTCATCATTTTGCCTCCATTTCAGACTCTACTTGGTCTGAAGAAAGGAGAGGAGACTGCTGGTTTTCAGCACCACTGCCACAAGTAGCATATCAGAGAGTCACAGAACCACAGAAAACATCTGGTTGGAAGAGACCTCAAAGATCATCCAGTCCAGTGCTGGAGTATGTCCAGAGAAGGGCCACGAGGATGATCAGAGGACTGCAGCTGCTCTGCTATGAGGACAAGCTGAGGGAACTGGGGCTGTGCAGCCTGGTGAAGAGAAGGCTCCGAGGAGACCTGATGAGACCTTATTGTGGCCTTCTGGTGTCTGAAGTGGGCTACAAGAAAGCTGGGGAGGGACTTTTTAGGGTGTCAAGTAGTGATAGGAATAGGGGGCATGGGGCCAAACTAGAAGTGTAGATTCAGACTGGATGTTAGGAAGAAGTTCTTCAGCGTGAGGGTGGTGAAAGACTGGCACAGGTTGCCTGGAGAGGTGGTGGAGCCATCCCTGGAGGTTGAGGCTCTGAGCAACCTGAATGTAGTGTGAGATGTCCCTGGCCATGGCAGGAGGGTTGGAGCTGGGTGATCCTTGAGGTCTCTTCCAACCCTAACAGTTCTGTGATTCTATGAAACCTTGACCTGGCACTGAATGGTCAACACTAAGTAATGGGTCATTCCTGATCATAGAATTGTTTTGGTTGGAAAAGACCTCTAAGATCATTGAATCCAACCATCAACCCAGTGCCCTCATGGCCATTAAGCCACATCCTGAAGTGATGCTCGCTGGGCAGTGGGGGTAAAGCAGCATCGCTGCGCTGACTCCACACCCATTTACACCAGATGAGGATGGGGTTTGTTTTTGGCTGCATCCTGCTCTGCTCCTTCAGGACATTCTTCCACCTCTTCAATTTAAAGCACTGACATGAACTATTTAGAGCATAAAATGGCTAATTTTCCTCTCTGCAGCCACTGGGGAGCTGCTGAAGGTATTTGCCACCACCAGCCCAGTGAGCTTAACAAAGAGATCGTAGGTTGCTGGAGTACTTCGGACTTCAGTACCTGGAGGGGACCTACAAGAAGGCCAGGGGGGTGGTACTGTTTACAAGGGCTTGTAGCACTGGGACAAGGGGTGGTGGTTTTAAACTAGAGCAAGGCAGATTTAGGTTGGACATCTTTAAGTAGTTCTTCACTCTAACAGTGATGAGACACTGGAATGGTTTGCCCAGAGAGGTGGCAGCTGTCCCATCCCTGGAAACGTTCAAGGTAAGGTTTGACAGGGCTCTGAGTAACCTGATCTAGTTTGGGATGTCCCTGCTGACTGCGGGGGGTGTGTGTGTGTGTTTGTGTTGGACTGGCTAACTTTTAAAAGTCCCCTCCAACCCACCTCAGTCTGACTCTATGACTTGTTGCAAACTGATTATTTGCCATGGGTCCTGTGCCACTGTGCAAAGGGCTGGGAGAGCTGCTGCTGAGGCTGAGGGCAGGGGCAGCTGAAGGGCCAATGTGCAGCAGTTTAGGATGGGAGGTGGAAATGTTGCTTTGCCAGAAAAATAACACCAAGCTCTCTGCTTCAACTGCAGCAGCTCTGGCCCTTTTGGCATTTCTGGAGCTGCTGGACACCACAAGGAATATTTAAGGAGGCAAAATGTAATCTGCACGCTTTGGAGGTTGGCCACAGAGCTGCTGAAAGTGTCTCTCTGCTCTCAGGCCATCTAAAGGTCGTGGGCACTCAGCTGCTCAGGGTTGCATCTCTCCTGCCAACACCAAGCCCTTGCACTGAAAGTAGGGCAGCCCCGAGGTGGGGAAGGATGCTGTGAGCTTGGTGGCCTTGTAGCCCTCCTCCAGCACTCTCCTTCCTTTTTGGAAAGCCTGCAGCAGTGAGCTGCTCTTGCGTGCACTGATCCTGCCTTGGCCTGGGCTGCTGGAGGAGATGCTGTCAATGACACCAGGCTGGTGGTGTGGCCAGTGAAGTGGCTCAGCAGGGAATGGTGCCATGTGGGGACAGAGCAGAGGAGATGCTGTCAATGACACCAGGCTGGTGGTGTGGCCAGTGAAGTGGCTCAGCAGGGAATGGTGCCATGTGGGGACAGAGCAGCACTCAGGTCAAGAGCGGTGCTGAGCTCCCCCAGCATCTCTATCACTCTCTACATCTACCTGAAAGGAGGTTGGAATGAGGTGGGGGTCACAGATCCCCAGATGGCATTGGGTTGGAAGGGAGCCTCAAAGATCATCTTGTCCAAGCCCCCTGCAGGCAGCAGGGACACCTCCAGCTAGAGCAGGCTGCCCAGTGACAAATTGAGTCTGATTTTGAATGTCTTTAGGGCCTCCACCACATCCTGGGCAACCTGTGCCAGTGTCTCCCCACCCTCAAATTCTTCCTGATATCCAGCCTAAACCTTCCCTGCTCCAGTTTCAAACCATTGCCCCTCATCCCATCACCACAGACCCTTCTAAACAGTCCCTCCTTGGCTTTCCTGTAGGTCCCCTTCAGATCTCGAAATGCAGCTCTCAGGTCTCCCTGGAGCTTTCTCTTCTGCAGGCTGAAGAGCCCCATCTCTCAGCCTGTCTCCACAGCAGAAGTGCTGCAGTTCTCTGATCATCTCATTGGCCCTCCTCTGGACCTGCTCCAGAATGTCCAAGTTGGTTTCTTCTTCCAAGGAACAAACAACAGGATGAGAGGAAATGGACTCAAGTTGTGCCAGGACAGATTTAGGTTGGAAACAAGGTAAAATTTCTTTCCCCCAAAAGGGCTGTCAAGCCCTAGAACAGGCTACCCTGGGAAGTGGTAGAGTTCCCATCCCTGGAGGGATTGAAAAGCTGTGTGGATGTAGTGGTGAGGGACATGCTTTAGTGGTGGCCTTGGCAGTGGTGGGTCAATGGTTGGGCTCAATGATCTTAAAGGACTCTTCCAGCCAAGACATTTCTATGACTCGCAGCTAGCACTCAGTTGAAGCCCCAAGAGATGAACCTGCCTCATCCCTCTGGAGCTGATGGAGTCATGATCTACAGCAGGCAATGCTGTGTCAGCCCAGTTTCTGTGTAGTGCCATGGGTCTTTTGAGTGAGTCTTGCCATCAAATCCCACCTGCAAGCTTGGCAGGTAGCAAGGTGGGGGGTGAGGAGCTGCTGAGGCACAGTGATGTGCAGTCAGCATCCCTCTGTGCTCTGTTGGCAGCTGCACAGCTCCTCCTCTGCCTGACTTCCATGCACTGGGCTGGGCTTTGCTTCCTCAGTGGGACTGCTGATTGCCCTCTCCTCACCCTCAGTCGTGCTACTCTCACCAGCCCATCCCTCCTGGGAGTTTTGGGCTCCCCAGCTTAAGAGGGACAGGGATCTGCTGGACAAGGTCCAGCAGAGGCCTACAAGGATGGTTAGGGGACTGGAGCACTGCCTGATGAGGAGAGCCTGAGGGACCTGGGGCTGCTTAGTCTGGAGAAGACTGAGAGGGGATTACATAAATGTTTATGAATATCTGAGGGCTGGGGGTCAGGAGGGGTGGGACAGGCTCTGCTCACTTGCTCCCTGGGGTAGGACAAGGAGCACTGGATATAATCTGCAGCACAGGAGGTTCCACCTCAACACAAGGGGGAACTTCTTTACTGTAAGGGTCCCAGAGCACTGGCACAGGCTACCCGGAGAGGTTGTGGAGTCTCCTCCTCTGGAGACTTTCAAGGCCTGTCTGGATGTGTTCCTGTGTGACCTGAGCTAGATTGTCTGCTCCTGCTCTGGCAGGGGGGTTGGACTCTTTTGGTCCCTTCTAACCCCTGACATCCTGTGATCCTCTGATCCTTAAACTGGAGTTGAGTCAGAGAATCACAGAATGGTTTGGGTTGGAAGGGACCTTAAATATGATCCAGTTCCAACCGCCCTACCATGGGCAGGGACACCTCACACTAACCCAGGATGCTCAAAGCCTCATCTGACCTGGCCTTCAGGTCGCCTCCAGGGAGGGGGCATCCACAACCTCCCTGGGCAACCTGTGTCGGTGTCTCCCCACCCTGATGGACAAGAATTTTCTCCTAACCTCCAGTCTAGATCTGCCCTCTCCCAGCCTGCCTCTACCCTTGTCTGGTGTGGGCTCTCTGTTCGATCTCATTGCACCCCAGCAGGTTTTCCGCACGTATTTCCTTCTCCATTCCTGAGAGAAGCTTCACAAGACCCTCTCCAACATTTGGAGCATGTCAAGCAATTAAAAAAAACCCCAAACCCAACCCTGCCTAACCTACACCACCCAACTCTCCATCCCACTCCACCAGGCCAGCCTGAGGGCCTCCTAATTATATAAGCTTTTCCATTTCAGTGTAACTGCCCTCATCCCCCAGCTGGGAGAATCAACACTGGCAGGGTTTGGGTTTTTTTTTTCCCTTGTGTTGGGAAATATTTCCCTGCTGCTGTGAGAAGCTGTGCTTGGGTTCTCCCCACCCCTCCTCTCCAGCCCTATCAGATGAAGCTGGCTGCTCTGCCAGCTCACCATGTAAATTTAATAGCATTCCAAAACCTCTGTCCTACATAAATAAGAATGTATTTCATCCAAGAGGAGCCTGGTAGTGGAGGAGCTGCATTGCTAAATCATTCAGAAGGTTATTGTTTGAAGTGCTTGCAGTCAACTGTGGCTTNAAAAAAAAAAAAAAAAAAGGAGAGGATGGAAGGTGGAGGAGAAATAAAAATGAGTGGGGATGATGGAAATCTCTTTAAATGAAGGAGCTTCTGCACAGAGATCATCAAGGTATAAACAGGGCATTGCCAAGCAGCAGGTCTGGCCCCAGGAGGATGGGCCAGCTGCAAGCAGCCTTGCAAATTATTCACTGGCAATTGCTTGCTTGCTGCTGCCCTGACTTATTTACACTCCAAAAGATTTCTGAAGTGTGTTTATTTAAGAAAGATGCATCCAGAGGCTCTGGAGAAAGGGGGGAAGAGGGGAGAGGAGCTAGTCAAAGGAATCCAACCCTGCCACTGCACATCTCCTTGCACTCATTAACCCCTCCACGTGAGGAAGAGGTGGGAGCTCCCTAAGTGCTGCTGCTTTATGCATTAGGAAAGGGTGGTTTGGTGGAAGTAGAAGGTTAAAAGGGTTTTCTGTGCACTGCCTTAGCTTCTGGGTGTCATGCTGGAAGAAGGGCAGTGAAGCTGGTGAGGGGTCCTACGAGAAGCAG
Source organism: Eubucco bourcierii (assembly GCA_013396675.1). Classification (NCBI taxonomy): domain Eukaryota; kingdom Metazoa; phylum Chordata; class Aves; order Piciformes; family Ramphastidae; genus Eubucco; species Eubucco bourcierii. The sequence goes on along the minus strand of VWZE01024082.1, from coordinate 134,457 downwards.
CTGAGTGAAGTGGGGTTGTTCAGCCTGGAGAAAAGGAGGCTGCAAGCAGATCTCATTGCTCTCTACAGCTCCCCGAAAGGAGGCTGATGCCAGGTGGAGCCAAGGAACAAACAACAGGACAAGAGGAAACAGCCTGAAGTTGTATCAGGGGAGGTTTATATTGGGTATTAGGGACAATTCCTTCACTGAAAGGGTCATCAGGCATTGGAACAGACTGCCCAGGGTGATGGTGGGTGAGGAGCTCAGGGACATGGTCTAGCAGTCGTGTAGAGGGAGAGGTTAGTTGTGGTTGAACTGGATGATCTTAGGGTCTTTTCCAACCAGGAGATTCTGTCACTCTATGGAGATGGAGGGGTGTTGTAGGAGTGGGGAAAGCTGGGGGAATGACAGTTCCTGTGCCTAGACCCCAGCTGCCATGGTGCAAATGGGAAGAGCTTCTCAGTTGCTGTGGGATGTGTGCTCCCTGATCTTAAGACCTTCTATATTGCAACTGCCCTGCAGTGAGTGTCCTGCTTCTTCTGATCTCTTTCCTGTCATCCATACATAAAACCACCCAAATCCCCATCCTCACCCTCACAAGAAGCACAGCTCTGGGTCCTGCAAGGACTCTGAGAAGGCACAAGGTCCACAGAGAGACCTCGCACAGGCCCTGCACCTTCTTCCTGTGCTCGAAAACCAGCAGCTGACAGAGCTCTGAGTTGCTAAGCTGGTTTCAGACACTTAACAGATGATGCAACTCTAAATGTCTGCATCTCTGTCCTTTGCTCTTTACTGATTCATCCCTTCCCCAAGCAAACATTCCAAATGAATTTGGCTTTTGTACAGCTGCAAACTGCAGCAGCTGAACTGGCTGCCCAAGTGCTGTGTTTCCAGATATCAACCTGATCTCTGCAAGGGCATGAGCAGGCAGAAGTTTATCTGCCCAGAGTGAGTTGGCTCCATACTGCATTTAGCAATGCAGGACTCTGTCAAAGTGGCTTCTTGGTGCACCTGCCCATCTGGGAGATGCCCACCCAGGACACTGCTGGTGCAAGGTATCCAAGCCTGATGCCTGGAGCAGTCCCACGGGATGGCAATGATGTATCAGTTTGCTGCCCTTCTAGCTCCAGACAAAAAGTTGTTCTTTTCCTGTTGCTTTGCTCCTCTGCATGATGCTGTCCAGCACCTTGCAACTCCAAAGATTAGGATCCCATTGCGTTTTCACTTAAATTATACATGCAGCCCAACTTAAGTGAAGAGCTCATTCCCAGTGCTGCCACCAGACCTTTGACACCACCTGCTGCTGGCTGCTCTGGCAGCACGAATCCATTTTTACAGCGAGTGAAAGATGTCTTCCACTGCTCAGAGGTGTGGTTTTTGGCAAGGGGTTTTCACATTCAGACACTCCTCTGGAGAGACCACACCTGGGGTACTGTGTCCAGTTCAGGGCTCTCCAGTCCAAGAGGAACAGGGAACTACTGGAGAGTCCAATGGAGGCTATGAGGCTGACTAAAGGACTGGAGCTGATGAGGAAAGGCTGAGCTCTGGGGCTGTTTAGTCTGGAGAAGAGAAGGCTGAGAGGGAATCTAATTAATGTCTATAAATATCTGAGGGGTGGGTGTCAAGAGGAAGGGTCCAGGCTCTTTTCAGTGGTGTTGTGGGATAGGACAAGAGGCAATGGGTACAAACTGGAAACCAGGAAGTTCCACCTCAGCATGAGGAGAAACTACTGTGAGGATGCTGGAGGCCTGGAGCAGGCTGCCCAGAGAGGTTATGGAGTCTCCTTTTCGGGAGACTGTCAAACCCCATCTGGATGTGTTCCTATGTGACCTGCCCTGGGTGATGCTGCTTTGGCAAGGAGGTTGATGATCTCTGGAGTTCCCTTCCAACCCTTCCCATTCTGTGATCCTACGATTCCTTGCACTACATCAAAACTGTTAAAACCATCATTTAATTTTGGCCTCATAGCTGATTCGCTCCAATGGGAATTCTCACTTAACTGAACTTCAGTATTTCCCTTGTAAACCCCAGAAAAATCAGTAGCTGGTCTGATCATGAAATGTTCAGATCATGTACCAAAGCAGTAATGCCAAGCATGGGCTAAGCAGCAGTCTGCCTCTGGAAGCCCAAACATCAACCATGGAAAGCTTTGCAGGTTGCAGGCAAAGGTTTGAATCTGCTGCTGGAGAGCTAAGAATAGACCTTATTATTTATATCATCAGAGGAAGAGGCTGAAATCACAGAAAGCAAAGGTGCTCAGATAGTCGTGCATAGGAACTGTGCTCCTGGACCTGAAGTGGAAAGCTGCTGAGGTCTCAGCAGAGACAGGCAGCTCCCAGGGGGCACCGCCAGCTGGGCAGCTCCTGCAGGGGAGGAATGCCAGACTCTCCCCTCCTGCAGGACAGGAGGCAACCTTCTTGCTCAGGTATCTTAGAATCATAGGATCATGGGATTGTGAGCTCTGGGAGAGTGGTTGGACTTGATGAGCTCAAAGATCTCTTCCAGCCTCAGCAGTTCTGTCAGTCTGTGTTTCCTTTCCAGCGGTGTGCTGGGCAGCTGGGCTGGGCAGGGTAGAGGATGAAGGTGAGGACTGACGATTGCTGCCTGTCACAACACAACCTCACAGCTGGCTATAGAATCAGAGTCACCTGGGTTGAAGGGACTACCAAAAGGCATCCAGTCCAACCCCTCTGCAGTCAACAGGGACATCCTCGCCTAGATCAGGCTGCCCACAGCCCTGTTGAGCACCACCTTGAACATCTCCAGGGATGGGGTCACAGCTACCTCCCTGAGCAACCTGTTGCAGTGTTCCAGCACCCTCATGGCACAGAACTTCTTCCTTACATCCAGTCTAAACCTACTCTGCTCTCATTTCAAACCACTGCCTTGACCTATCACTGCAGACATCCATAAAGTGTCCCTCTGCAGCCTTCTTTAGGCCCCCTTCAGGTACTGTCAGGCTGCTCTAAGGTCTCCCTGGTGCCTTCTCTTCTCCAGGCTGAACACTCCCAGTTCCCTCAGCCTGTCCTTGTAGCAGAAGATCTCCAGCTCTCTGATTATTTCCAAGTAAAGAGTGGGGAGTAGCCTGCCCATTGCAGTGATGTCTTGTGCCCCATGGGTTGCACCTCCAGCATGCTGAGGTCCCTATGTGCTGTGTTTGTCTTGTGTCTTTGATGAAGAGCTTCATTTCAGGGCTTCATCTGTCTTTTCCCACTGAGTTATTCTCCAGGCCCTGTCCCTCTCAGAAGCTGGTTTCTGACTATATCAGCAGATGAAATGAAAGAGCTAGTGGGAAAAATTCAAAACATCCTTTTAATGAAAAATAAAATAAAATAGAGCCCTCATAGCCATAACAGATGCTGAGCTTCTCTGAAGTTCCCATACTTGAAGATCTGTGCCCCTCTCTCCTGGGACCATCACAGCAACATTCAGTTTTTCCCCTACTTCAGATGCTTTCAAGCTCAGGAACGTTTCCAGAAGTAAAATAAATGCCTGCTTCCAGTCCTTGTTTAATGCTTTTCCCTTTCCTCCCAAGTATGGTTCTTCACTGAGAGAATCCCAGCATGGTGGGGGTTGGAAGAGATCTCTGGAGATTATCCAGTCCAACCCCCCTGCTAAAGCAGGGTCAATGGCCAGGTGGAGTTGGAAGCTCTCCACAGAAGAAGACTCCACAATCTCTCTGGACAGCCTGCTCCAGGCCTCCAGCACCCTCGCAGCAGTTTTTTCCTCGTGTTCAGATGGAACCTCTCGGGTTCCAGTCTGTGCACATTGCCCTTTGTCTCATCAATGAACACACTTTCTGCCTTCCCCTCTTGTTCCTCATCTCTCCAACTGAAAGTGAACATCTCCAACCCTGAAAAGTGCCTAGATGGAGAGTGCTGCTTCCTCTCACTCAGTCCTCATCTCCAGGGGCTTTGGTAAAATCACTTCTGTTCACAATAAAACACAAGAGAGGAGAATCAGAGACCATGAACCTGCTCCTTCTGGCTCTGTGTGACACTTCACTCCAGCAAGCCGAGGCCAGAGGAGTGTGTGAGATGGAGGTTGGAGACTGTTCCGTCAAGCCAAGGCCAGAGGAGTGTGTGAGATGGAGGTTGGAGACTGTTCTGTCAAGCCAAGGCCAGAAGAGTGTGTGAGATGGAGGCTGGAGACTGTTCCATCAAGCCGAGGCCAGAGGAGTGTGTGAGATGGAGGCTGGAGACTGTTCCATCAAGCCGAGGCCAGAGGAGTGTGTGTGATGGAGGCTGGAGACTGTTCCATCAAGCCAAGGCCAGAGGAGTGT